>JAQOWM010000106.1:0-600000 GCA_029041755.1 Resseliella maxima
TTTTTTTTGTCTGTCATTACGCTATAAATTTCAGTATATGTCATTTTGCTGAAGTGTAAACAACAAAGATTTTTTTTGCTTCAAAAATGTCGAAATTCGTGCCTGAAAAAGTGGTTTTGCGGGGAACTTTAATAACCTTCTTTCATTTGAAGAAAACCGCTGCTGAAAGTTATCGTTTGTTAGTAGAAGCTCACGGTGAACATGCTTCAACTCAAAAAACTTGTGAACGATGGTTTGCGAGATTCAAAAGTGGTGATTTTGACTTGGAAGACGAAGAACGGCCAACGGTCTTCCAAAAAAAATTGAAGATGCGGATTTGCAAACATTATTGGATGAAAATCCTTGTCAAACGCGAAAAGAACTTGCAATGCAGTTGAAGGTTGATCAAGCAACTATTTCTAGACATTTGCATGCAATGGGAAAAATTCGAAAGCTGGGAAAATGGGTGCCACATCAATTGAACGAAAATCAACTCAGAGCAAGAATCGAAACATGCAAAAAACACCTTGCTGAGCCCAAAAAACGTAGTTTTTTGAGTCAAATTGTTACTGGCGATGAAAAATGAATCTATTACGACAATCCCAAGCGTAAAGCAGCGTATGTTGATCCAGGCCAACCAGTACCTTCGCAGTCAAAACGAGAAATTCATTGCCAGAAGGTTATGCTGTGCATTTGATGGGATCAGGAAGGTGTCGTGTATTATGAGCTGCTGAAAACTGGCCAAACGGTTGATGGTAAGTGCTACGAACAACAATTGATCAAAATGGAGCAAGCATTGAAGGTGAAACATCCACGAATAGCGACTAAACAAGACAAAGTTTTTTTTTCACGATGATAATGCCAAGCCACATCGTGCAAAGATCGTTAAAAAAAAGAAAGAACACTTCGGTTGGGATCAGCTTGATCAACCCGCGTACTCACCAGACCTTGCCCCTACGGACTACTATTTGTTTCGATCGATGCAAATTGACCTGGCCGATGTACGCTTTAAAAACTTTGAAGAAATACAAAAATGGGTCGCTGACTGGATAGCTTCAAAAGATAAGGAATTCTTTCGACGCGGAATCCACAAACTTCCTGAAAGATGGCGTGAAGTCATAGCTAACGATGGAGAATACATTGGTTGAAGTGCTCATTCATTTAGTTATGAAATAAAATTTTCTTTTCACCGAAAAATCGACATTTTCTTTGCATACACCCAATATTTATGTGTATATATTATAAAGCAACCATATAGGTTTGATTTGAAACATTTTACTTTGAATTATTATACAGAAACTTTCAAAATTTTAACTAAAATATTGCTCTTCTATGGAAATCAATGAAAAAATTGCCGCGCAAATTTCACATTACTCTACTTTAAATAATATCATTTCCATCTAAAAAGCTATGTCTGTTTTATGTAAAATTTTTCTTTTGAAGATTTTCGCATGATTCATTGATTTACGGCATTGAAAAATTGGCACTTAACAGAATTTTTTTGCCCATTGGGAGCTCCCGGGAGCTTTTGCCCTGTCTCATTTTATTTTATACCGATAATCAAAGCGAGGGAAAATATGCACGAAAAAATCGATTTTAAGCGTTAAGCGTCTAAAATTGACAAAATATGCACGTAAAAATGACAATATGCACGAAAAACTCGAAAATATGACCAAATATGTAGAATAAATCCAAAAAAATTTAAAAATATATGATGAAAAAACCAAAGTTTTCAAGGGGAAATCACTCGAAAAAGTAATTTTTAAAATTACTTCCACAATTACTGTTTTAGTAAAAATTAGTTTTGCTTTTTCTTTTTTTGTTGCGATTTCTTTTTATTTGACAATTTCTTTTTCATTTGGGATGAAACAACAAAAAAAACCCCAAAAGGGAAATAAATAAAAAAAAAAAAAAAAAATTAATTTTACTAAAAAAATAATGGGGGAAAAATTTAAAATTCCTTTTCCGGGCCCCTTGAAAGTTTTTTTGAAAACACACTGATAATAATTTCAAAACAAAATTTTATATCAATTTTTCAAGTGAGAAGAAATGAACCAGCACATGGTGTTTGAAACTTTTAAATAGGAAGAACTTAAAAGGAATTGCAATTAACAATTAAGTGTTGTTTGAGGTTCTCGAATAAAAAACTACGGTGTTTGTCAGTCATATATATGTCAAGTATTCTTATATGAAGAAAAGTATCGTTCAACATCTGAGGATGTTACTGGACAGTATTCATACAACGCAAGTTCATGTGCAGTTAACTTTTTAACGTTGTCATTGTTTGATTGTGTTCCTTCAGTCAAAACATTTTAAATTTCAACGATGGCATCGAATCATTAAAAAATGCAGCCATTGTGCTGGCGTTAGTAGCGTCCACTAGTATCATATTGAGTAAATATGATTTTCCGCGTTCTGATCCATCTGCATCCATAATACCAAAAAAAAAAAATTGACCATGTTTGCTATTCAACATCATTTGTTTCGTCAATCGAAACCCAAATATATTTTTCTTTTGCCAATACTCTTAACTTTTCAAATGTTTCTTCATATAACATTGAAACATATTTTTCACAAAGTGTCTTTTCACTTGGTATTGATGGCTAATGTTCTTTTTCAAAAAATCCACTGCACTTGGATGGTTCACTTCAAACAATGGTATATTCGTATCAAGAAAAAATTTGCGCAAGTCTTTGTTAAACTGATTGATTTTTGTTTCGACGCTTTTTCATGTGTTGTTGTTTTAATGTGTTATTTAACATTAAACAATTTTCCGACGGTTACTGAGCAATCACAATAATTACAAAACACATTTGTATCACCTTCAATGTCTTTGCACAAAACGCCAGAAAATTGTTCTCGCATACGATTATTAAATTCACGAGTGGTTTCTTTCACTTTCGGCATCATAAAACCTTGAGAATTAACGGCTTGTGATGTAAATGTCACACAAAAACCAATAAGAAATTGATATGTTTGTCTTACTAACACCAACGAATATAAAAGCATGCGACATCGTAGATTGTGCAGTGTATTTGAATGATGTCTTGTTCTGTTTAAATTCAACACCATACAGATAAACAATGTTTTCATAAGCAAAACTTTGTTCATCGTGTGAACTGTTTACGGACATTCAGAGGTTCCTATGTTGAAATACGAATTGAATATCTTTTTACTACTAGGCTGTTCAAAAAGTAAGCTACTTAACAATGAAAATACATTTTTTTTGGAAAAATTCGATTTTATTCTTCAACATAATCTCCTTTTAGCTCGATACACCGAGTCCAACGATTTTCTAACTTTTTTATGCTTTCCGAATAGTACGATTTGTCGAGCTGGTGAAAATAGCTATGAGTTTCCCAATCGACGGCTTCATTTGATCCAAAACGCTTACCAGACAGCCATCTTTTGAGGTTCAGAAACAGGTAATAGACGCTTGGGGCCAGATCTGGAGAATACGGTGGGTGGGAAAGCGATTCGTACCCCAGTTCATGTTTTTTTGCCTTTGCAATGTTTGATGTGTGATTGGCGTCATCAGAAATGATTTTTTTCTCCTGCAAATGGGGCCGTTTCGTTTTGATTTTATCATCCAATCGATCCAATAACGCTGCATAATATGCTCCTGTTATCGTTTTACCTTTTTCAAGGTAATCGATGAAGATTATGCCATGTGCATCCCAAAAAACACTGGCCATAACCTTACCGGCCGATTGTTGCGTCTTTCTACGCTTTGTTGCACTTCCACCCGGTAAACGCCACTCTTTCGATGCTTCACGAGATTCCGGTGTATAGTGGTGAATCCATGTTTCATCCATGGTCACATATCGACGCAAAAACTCAGATGGGTTCTTTTGAAACATGGCCAAATTGCTCATTGAAGTTCTTATTCGAATGCGCTTTTGATCAATTGTGAGCAAACGCAGCACCCATCTTGCACAAAGCTTTCTTGCACCCAAGTATTTAACCATATAATCTGATAGAGCAGATTCTCCATAATGTGTGTTTATCAGGCTTTTCTTTAGTTTTTTTCGGGGTTTTACCTTTCAAAAAATTATGTTTAATCACAACACGGAATTCACTTTTTTCCATAATGAAAAAAAAAACTCAAAGTTGTTTGCTTTCTAACGCTCTCAAACACGAACTAATTTACAGAATGTATTGAAATTTGACATGTGGTCGTCTGAAGGTTCAATCTGACTGACACTGAAGAGTTTTTTTTTGTTTGTGGCTCCATCTGTTGATAGGTAGCTTACTTTTTGAACAGCCTAGTACATGCGTTGAATTTACATTATTTAATTGTGTTTTTTTTTTATCTCGTTGAATAGTGTGTTCAAAATGATTTTACATTATTTCATTCAATTTCTATGAATAAAAATAAATTATAAATGAAAAAAAAATAATAGAAATATGCATTTATAAGCAAAATAAAAAAGAATATGCTCAATGAGCCAAAATATGCAAAATAAGCAAGCAATGTGTAAATACATATTTTCCCTTGCTCTGCCGATAATATCGAACACTTCTCGCGGAAACGTTCGTTTTTCAGCACAAAATGGAAAATCATTATGTGTAGCATGTAAATTTTTTGGATATTGTAGAACAACCTCGAATATGTAGCCATATTCCGAATCGTCAGCTAATAGTTAGCTAATAATTCCGAATCGTCAGTTGTATATGAATAATAGGAATTTTTGATATAAACAAAACATATTCGAAATATTGTTGCTTCGAAGTCGCTTTAGCAAAGGAACTCATTGCCTTTTACGCCATCTCTACGGGTACGGTGTGAATTTGAATGAATATCAAATAAAATTGTGAAAGTTCATACAGTGGACTTTCATGCCGTGGCAAGTACATCAACGATTGATTAATGTACTACGGCATAAGTCGTTCAGCGTTACATTGCAAACGATCTCTACCACATAAACACTGAATTGCACACACACCATTACGGAATGCAAACGACAAATCGTATCTTTTTGCCGTTTCCGTTGGTATAGTCAGTGTATACTGTACATTGATAAATTGTATAGGTGGCGTCAATGTCTTGAAGTCAAAGCTCTTGACATGTAAAAACATACAACGAATGCCACATTGATTGCTTACTTAATTGTTGTATTGAACAGTTCAATTTGGTTCAGTTAATTAAACAATATTCGAACGAACATGAACCGAACTCGAACATTTTGAACAAACTGAACTTCAACTCGAACGAACATGAACACCCTTTTTTCTCTTTCGAACAACTTGAACCGAACCTGAACGAACATGAACATAAATGTGAAAAAGATCAAATCCGTGATTCTACTGCATTGCATTTGCTTCTATCTTTAAATGCAAAAAAGTCGAAGCATGATGCAGCTATGTTCAACAGTATTAGCATTGACCTTATTTTGAATGTGTTAGCAAAAACTGATTCGGATGATGTGGTTGACTTGGCATTCCAAAATTTACTGTTTTAACAGTTTTCTGCAGTGATGATTTTTCATTAGCCAGCATTGTCTTAGCCTCGGTGTACACTATTAATTGGTGTACGCCTGTCATTAGCCTATTGTCTATGGTAATGTGTTGTACGTATGTCTTTGTGAAATGAATACATTCAATGTATAGTCATTTTTGAAATCAGAATGTTAAATAAAATTTTAAAAAATAAAATAAAAATAAGAAAAGGATTAAATTTTAATTTTCAAAACATTTGTATACATTAAATTATTATTTTTTTTTCCAAAAGTAATAAATTTATAAATAATCAAATTTAAAATATATGAAAAAGCAATCAAAATAAATAACGAATGCTCTGTCATTAAGTGGGCAAAACTCAAAATCACACATAAACACAATCGGTGTACACCATTTATTAGCCGGTGTACACTAGCAAGGAAAATTTGCCAGTCAATGTGTTCATCACTGGTTTTCTGAACTTGATGAAAAACGGTTCAAAAACTTTTACTGGTCAAAAACCAAAATGTTTGTATCAAAGCAGTTGAATTTATGGAAGCTAAATTACTATGTGAACGTGAAAAGTTTTCTACAAGCGATACGACGAAACAAAAATGAAAGAAGTCGTTCGAAAGTTTGATTCCAATTCTTCAGTACATATCGATATCGAATTCGATAATTACTCCCGCTGTTGAAAAATTATTCTATGCATATGAATGCCTAAACTGTGGCTGTGAAAATGTTCATAATTTAAGTGATCAACATGTAAAATGCATATCAAAATTTAAATCATACCTTTATACCAGTAATGTGCGAGCTGAAAATTCCAGGGGGGGGGGGGGTTAATTTTAACGAAAAAAAATATTTCAGGGGGGGTAAAATAAAAAAAAATAAAAACAAGCATAATTTCAAAATTCAAATATATTATTTGTATAAAATCGAATATTTTGAATAAGAAATATGATTTATTTGCTTAAATGCTACTAAAAGTAGTTTTGATTTAGTAACAAAAGAAGAATTTAAAATAGAACTCACTTGGAGAGCCATTTTTTCCCTTTGATTACTTCTTCGTCGTTTAAATCGGAAAATTTTGTCCTTTTGCACTTTGGATCATCAGTTCTTCTGTGATTATTTTTTAGCCATTATGTAGCATATTTATTTGCAGCGAATTCATAGATATTCTCTGGGCCATTCAATTTGATTCTTAATAAATCATTCACATGACTATGTGTTAAACGATTTGTTATTTTAGAATTTGATAAAATATTCAGAACAGAAAAGCCACGTTCTGCTTTGATTAATTTTTTTGTTTTTTCAGTCCATGCGATTGAATTCATTTTCAGAAACTGTGCTCAAAATGCAAAAGTGGGCGTTTGATTGTGTACGTTACGAAAGTTTGGTATAAGTTTCTTACTTACCATTTTTGAAAAATTGCATTGATTTTTGTGTATCCAATATTTGAACGGATGTGTCATATGTAAATATAAACCGATCGCTAATATCGTAATGCAAACATAAACAGATGATGTCTTTAATGTTACTTTTATACTGCTGACATTGAAAATGTTAACCAATGTACATCAAATAAAATGATGAAAGATCAAAATAAAACAAATCGTAGCATTAATATTAACATTTATTGATTATTTTTTCCGATTATTTGTAGGAAGAATGCTCGATAAATAATCATGTAATAATTCATTTTGCAAACTTGATGAAAAACCCTAGCAAAGTATCTGTCAAAGCTTGGTGTCAATTAACTTTTTTTATTTACTTGATATATTTAGTGGAGACCGCGAATACATCACCATTGAAAATTATAAATGTAATAAGAATTATGTTGATTATGGCATCTCCACATATCGTATCAAAACCAAAAGCACGAAAGACACCAATATTAGGACCAATTTTGACAGATACTTTGAATAATTTTAGAAAAGTCAGGGGAAGGGCAAAATTTTTTGAACTTTTTTCGACTGAAAACTCAATTTTATACCAAAAAATCATAATAACTTACTAGTGAAACTATTATTTATCAATATTATTGTTATTATTATTATTATTACTACTATTTTTTCGAGATAATCTTCAAATCAATACGACTCAATAATAAAAACAACAAAGTATGCGTTCTTAAGCGCTTTTTATTCAAGTTGAGCGACAACAAACTTTAAGGTATATTTTATTTGAATACATAACAAATTTTAATAATATATTCATTACTTTCTGGAAATAGATGTCACTTGCATTTTCTCATATTTTTATTTGAAAGAAATGTCAAATTAGTGAAAACAAAATAAATCAACAGGTGTATTTAAACAAATCTTATTATCAGTGTAACTCAAGGTGTAACTTTAGATCAAAACCGTTCCAATTTTTTTTCATTTCGTCAACTATGGGTGATGATAAACCTTGTAATTTTAATTTATTCTGCTTTACATGCGGAAAATTCTGTATTCCTTCGAGTAGAAAACCATTGTCTGACGAATTTATTGATAGATATCAACAATATTTCAATAGAGAAGTGATCAGATATAAAGAATGGGTGCCATCATACGTTTGCACAACCTGTGATGTATATTTGCGTGAATGGACAAACGGTAAGCGAGAGAAAATGCCTTTTGGTGTCCCTTGTATTTGGTATGAACCAGAGACACATTCACCAAAAAGTTGTTATGCGTGTGCGAATAGTGGTGTGAGAATTCTTAATAGATATTCACGATTAAAACACATATATAAATATGTTCCATCAATGCAACCGCCATTGAATCATGGTGATAATATTCCCGTTCCAATCGCACCGACCCCAAATCAAGAAGACATGTCGTGTCGGTGTCATTTGCAAGTGAATTAGAAAATTCTCAGTTCGATTTGTACCAACCATCTGAAGCAATGAGCGGGCAATGTAATCATCTTAAGTTCACACAAAAGCGCTTGGATTCGATAGTTCGAGAACTTGAATTGTCCCAAAGAAAATCCGAAATTCTGGCATCTCACCTTAAGGCAGCAAATGTTTTGGCTCCTGGAGTTAAAGTGACTTCTTTTCGAAATCGTCAATCGCTATTTCTTCAATACTTTACCATCAATGAAGAGAACGATTTTGCGTATTGTAAAAATATTCGTGGCCTTAAGGGAGCCATGAGTACTGTTTATGCACCAGAAGACTGGCGTCTTTTCATTGACGCATCCAAATCGACATTCAAAGCAGTCTTACTTTACGTTGACAACACAAAAAACCCCGTACCTATTGCTCTGAGTACAAATACCAAGGAAACATACGACAGACTGAAACATATTCTACAAGTTATTAAATATGAAGAACACAAATGGAGAATTTGTACCGATTTAAAGGTTTGATATTTATTTTTTTTTTTTTAATAAATGAAAGACATTTTATTTTAATGACGATTCCTGTTGCATTAGGTCACTACATTATTATGTGGTTTGCAAACTGGTTACACAAAATACATGTGTTACCTTTGCGAATGGAATACGCGTTACGACGGAAACCAATATCAAAAAGTGGACTCGGGAATGAGAGTAAAAGAAAAAACTACGGGGCACAACTTGATCAATGAACCGCTTGTTGGAACGGATAAAATTGTACTACCACCGTTGCAAATTAAATTGGAAATTGTTAAAAATTTTATAAAGGTCTTAGACCCAGATTTGGCTGCTTTTAAACGCTTAAGAGATGTATTTCCAAAATTAAGCGTAGCCAAAATAAAAACAGGTATCAAACACGATTTTCAAGGAAAAAATTTAAATGAATACTAAAAACTATGTATATGTTACTCAATAGATGTTTTAACAGGACCAGATATTCGAAAACTGGAAAAAGATACTGAGTTTCAGAATAATCTCTTGAAAAAAGAAAGGTTTGCCTGGATATATATCAAAAAGGTTATTCATGGTTGTCTTGGAATAAGGCGTGCAGAAAATTTTGAAGAGTTGATTAAAGATATGCTAACTTCTTTCGACGAAATCAATGTACATATGTCTTTAAAAATACATTTCTTACACCGCCACATCGAGCAATTCCAGAAACAAGTACCCACTGAATCTGACGAACACGGGGAAAAATTCCATCAAATTGCTGCCCTTTAGAAAGTTCGTATAGAGGCAAACGCACATACAGATCATGACAGCTCTGTAGCACCAATAGCGCCGTTGCCGTTTTAAATGATTTTGTTTATAGCTAGGAACTAAAAACAACAACAATAACATTCGAAACGTTTTTCTTTTGCACATAGTCTCATAAAACATGATCTGTGTGTGGGCAAACGGCTAGATTCTTTGATGTCGGAATTGTGTTGGATGCTATACGAAGAAATCAGTGATGACGAGCTCGTGATGTGAACAAAAGACAATAAATGTATCATTTTAATTCCAAAATGTGCAAGTAATTTTGTTCTTTTTTGTCGCTCAACTTGAATAAAAAGCGCTTAAGAACGCAAGCTTTGTTGTTTTTATCATTGAGTCGTATTGATTTGAAGATTATCTCGAAAAAATAGTATTAATAATAATAATAATAATAATAATATTGATAAATAATAGTTCCACTAGTAAGTTATTATGATTTTTTGGTATAAAATTGAGTTTTCAGTCGAAAAAAGTTCAAAAATATTTATTATACAAAAATGTTTTTGTAAGTTTCCAACAGACAAAAAATCGAAAAATTGCAAATAAATATAGTAATATGAAGCGTTTGAAAGACTCACAATTTTGAAAAATCATCAGCTCATTAAAAATTTCCCACGAAGAATATCGGGAAAAAGCTCGCGGCTAGTGACTATTGGGACCAATACCTTTTAATCCCTATACGTCGTTTTCTTGGGTATAAAATCGTGTTGCATAGTGGTATTATTCCCAAAGGGAGTATCAATACCAGTCAGCTTCGATAGCCTAAAGTACAAATTTGGTGGAATTTTGGCTGATCCATGGATTTTCAGAATTTGACCTGAATTCCAAAATTTCCAATATGTAATTCTACAAAAAACCAGGTACAGAAACGTTTCAAAGAAATTCCATTTTGGAATCTAGCTGATCCATTGATTCCCAGAATTGTCCAGGATTCCAGACTTCAGGACTTCCAAAATGGAATTTCAATAATAAGTCAGAGTGCGAAGTACTTGAATTCAAGTAAAATCCTGAAAATCTATGGATCAGCCAAAATTCCACCGGATTTGTACTTTGGGCCATCGAAGCTGACTGGTATTGATACTCCCTTCGGGAGTAATACTTTGCTTATTTTTGCATTTTTCCCATCAGAAAAGTGAGAAAAATCAATTGGTAATTTTCTCAAACCAATCGGATGCGACGTCTCCGTTCACTTATGCGGCAAAATATTTAAAAATATTTTTATTTAAAAATAAATAAATATTATTATCTGAATGTTTGTATGAAATTAACCTGTCCGGTCAGACAACAGTTGAAGAGAGTTGCCCTGCTGCTATAGAGTACTGTAATTTTTAACGTTGTGAATAAATAAAAATGAGCAAATCTTATGAGATTAATCAAAAGTATTTTTGTTCGAAATTTTTATAAATTCTGTTTTGGATTCCTTTTTTTCAGTCATGTTTGAATAATCAATGTTCGATACGTTACCTTTTTAAGCTTCTCTTATTTCCCTCAAAAATAATTTGTTTTGAAAACACTGCTGTAACCAAAGATGACTCGGACTTAGTCACTGACATTTTTATTTTCCCAAGAAGTCTTTACAACACTGCAATTTAACTGAATAAAGCCATATCAGACAGTATATAGGGTGACTTATTGAAAAACTCAAATAAAAAATATCACAATATTGTTTTAAATAAATGCCATAATGGACATTGATCAGATTTTAATGTAATACAAATAATAACACAATAAAAGAGGAATATGATTGATTTCTTTGCTTAAAACAATAGCGTAGAAAAATATTTTGGCATTAAAATGTTCATAATTCCCAAATCGAAGGAGAACCTCCTTAAAAGAGGTCTTATCACTACTATTGACCTCTTTACTCTTGTTTAAAACAATGTAAATCGTATACAAAACAAAAGCAAAGTGGTCAATCGAAGTGGTAAGGCTAATTTAAAGAAGGTTTTTCTTTGACTGGGAAGAATCAGTCTAATCTAATTTTAATTGTGATGCTTTTTCCGTGGACGATCTGATTCGCTGTCTGAGTTCGATGATGAACTTCGACTTTATGATGAGGAACATTTTGATTTTTTACTCTTTTTACTTTTTTTTCAGTTTCTTATCTTTTTTCACCTTCATTTCATTTTTGTGTTTTTTACTTTTTATCTCCTTTTTTTCCTGAAATTCAATAATTTTCTTTATTAAAAACATGATTTATGAGAAGAAAATCGAATGAACCTATTTACCTTCTTTAGAATGTCACTTTCCCATTTGGTATCAATTGAAAAACGCATTGGTAATCGTACTCAATCGACAATTTCATGTTTTGGCTCAAAACGCTCTTGTTTCAATTGATGTTTTTGTTTTAGCTGATGTTCTTGCTTTATATGAATGATGTTCTTGCTGGTAATTGCATTTTAGGTGCACATTCTTCTTTGTGTAATTATCGTGTTTCATCATCATATTTGTCATTATCTTTTGAAGGTTTATAATCTTTCACATGATCCACTCGAAGTGCTTTACCTAAAATCTACAATTTGAACATTCCGATTAGATTTGATTCTTTTGGATGAAGTGTTTAGATTTCATTTTTTGAAGATTTCACCTTTATACCATTCAAATTATCCACGGCTAATTCTGTAGACCTTTGATTTTCGTAACAAATAAAACAGAAACCTTATTGTTTGCCCGTCACGTTGTCTCGAATCATAGTTAATATTGACAATTTCACCATATGGTAAACCGCCAACAAAAATCCATGCACTACTTTTGTAATCATCATGCCAAGATGATGTACCGCCTAGTTTTAACTTATTTTCACTGAGTTTTATTACATTTTTCCTATTCCTATTCGAAGAAAAATAATAATTTAAAATGTTATCACAAAACTATGCTTGTAAATTGACTTACGTTAATGGATTCATCGTGATAAAATCGGTTAGTTATCCAAATATCCAAACTAATTGATGTGAATTAAATGTTTGTTTACAGTCGATTGTTTTTTGAGGTTAGAACTCGTATGTGTTGTTCTTTTTTTTTTGACAGTTCACGTATTGAGTGGTCGATCGATAGGGAATGTGAGACAATAAAATATATATATATATATATATGTGTTTTGACAAATCTATTTGTCTCTTTTCGTTTTCTGTGTTTATTTCAATTCTCTAGCTCATCACGACGTAAGTCAGGTGACAGTTTGAAAATTGTGATTGTGATATAAAAAAAATACACACCAAAGTTGACACCCTTGCGTCAGCCTTGCGGTTGACGCAAAAGTTGGCGACGTATCCCCCTTTTTCTACTACTACCTTAAACTCAGCTTTAATTGGTCAGCTGTCAAATTCTTTGTTTACATTGTTTGCGGAATTTATCATCATTGTGTTTAACTGTGTTGCTTTGTAATCAAAATTGCGTTTTAAATTATTATAAAATATAAATTACCTTCATTGAATTGAAAGATACCAGTAAATAAAAGTAATATATTAAAGAAAATGGCGAATACCAAAGAGGAGAGTTTTTCAAAGCGATTACGAAAGGAGACAAGGGATGTGCATAAAGTGAGCGATGCACTAATAAATGCTAAATTGGCATTTGGTAAGCAAATTATTAGCTTTAAACAATGAAAACAAAGTCCAATCTCAAATGCGAATTTAATTTTACAGCTTTGTCCGATAATGACGTTTGGGCAGATGGTTTATTGGTGTTTTATGAAATATTTCGATTTCTTGAGGAAAATACTCCAGCTGAATTGCTGCCAAAGGAGTTTCATCGAACCAAAGCTTTTGAAAGTGATTTGAATTATTATTTGGGCGAGAATTGGAAACAAAATTATGAAATACGGAATAGCGTCAAAGTATACTTGAAACATTTGTACGATGTGAATAAACGGAGTCCAACACTTTTGTTGGCTTATGTATATCACTTGTACATGGGTCTTTTATCGGGCGGTCAAATCTTACAGAAAAAACGTTCACTGAATATACTCAACTATGGAAACAATGAAGGTGAAGCTGTTACTCACTTTGAGAGTCATACAATTGCTGAATTAAAAACAATAATGCGCAATTTGGTTGATTCAAAAGCATTGGAATTTGATGAATCAATGAAAACTTTGCTTATTGCTGAAAGTAAAATGGTTTTCCATCTTAATAATGAAATTGTACGTTCTGTGCGAGGTGTTAATCGAGCCAATTTAAAAAGATTTGGCATTGTTTTGATTATTGTTGTTGGTATATTTTATTTATTGAGGTTTAAATGAATCGGTCAATTTGTCAATTTTCTATTCAAATTTATCAAGGCTGTTTTTTTTTTTCTTTGAATTTATAATATTATAATCTTGGAAGCATTGACCGCGAATACTGCTTCGAACTTCCAATTGAGAACTTATTTGTGTGTTTTTCTGATGTGTCAATTATGTACATTTTGGTCTTCTTCTAAGTAGTAATAAATTTTTTATTTTTATTTAAAAAACTTTTGTAGATGGTTTTATTTAATGAATTTAAACAAAAAGAGCGATTGACTTCTTGTATTTTCCAAATTATATGATATTAAAACAACAAAAGTTAAATAATTTCAACATTAAAATATCGACCATACCAATAGGGGGAAAAGAACTGAAACAAATGGTGCAAATATTGTAAATGAAAGCCAATAAGCATATACGTATTTACACTGTTCTTGCTACAGATTGAACGAAGCAACATGAAAAACAACATCATCAAACGTTGTGCAAATAGCAGCAAATGCCTGCAAATACGCAAATAGTTCTTTCCCTCTGGGCCATTCCATATCATCGAAAATATTAAATTCAATGGTATAAATTCCTTTGGAAAAATTGTGATTCAAGTTAGTTTTTATGAATTTATTTTACAAAATACCTAATCGCCGAAGGTAAATTTAAATCAATTTTAATTGTCAAATAGAAATTTTAAAAAGCGCTACTTTTTCTATTATTCTTTTTGTTATTTTTAATTTTCTTCTTTTTGGCAGCTGGTTCTTTCAAATCGTCCAAATTGATGGGGTCATTCAGTCGCTTTTCTCCGCTAAAAAAAATCGAATGACAAATTTAATATCAAATCATCAATGATCTAAAAAAAAAAACGAAAATTGTTTCCTCTGTTGAATGTTGTGTTACCTTTTAACAGAAATTATGCTAGACTTATTGGTAGCCAAAGCTTTGCCCCATTCTTCATCTGTTCCTTTGATTGCAAATGCGCTTAAATTTTCATCCTTCAAACGTTTCAATTCCTTCTTTTGGGCCTTGGCCAATTTTCTAGCTCCCGCTTCTAATTCCTCAGCAAATGATTGTGCCATTGGAGTCATTGACTCTCCCATATTCAAATCACTTTCTTTTATTAATGTCTTCTCAATTGTTGATTCATTCACTGAATCCAATTTCTTTGTAATTTTTTTACAACTATCATAAAACTTTGCCAATATTTGATTAACTGGCATATTAAATTCTTCGGATAGTTTATCTAAATTTTTATTTTGCAGACCAATGCCAAGCATAATGGCTTTTTGTAATGAATCAATTGGCACATCATTCATTTTACCTTCAAATATTAACTGACTCAAGTCGGTTGTTAAATCCAAAACTAAGCGATATTCAACTTGATTTCTGGTGTACGCTTCTAGACGTTGAAGATCATGCGGAATGAAATATGTGTCAATGATCTGTTGTGATATTGCTACAATTGAAATAAAGAAGAAAGAGAATAAAAAATCGAATCATGAAATGTTTTCAAATTGATAATATGCTTACGTTCACTCTTAATGGTGACCGCTTTGTTATCAAGTAATGAAAGTGCTAATCCAGTTGTGAAACTTTGGAAAGTCTTTGACAATAATTTAATAATACGACGACGAAAATCACGGAAATACATTGATAACCATTCATCAGATTCAACTTTATCTGTTTTCAAAACAGATATCATTATTGTTGAATATTCTCCAGTTAAATCGTTTGCTCTTTGACTAAAATTCAAATGAAGATTAGATTTTATTAAACTATGACTAACATTTTTCATGTGATGAGAAAATGGCATTTACCTCAAATAAACTGGCACAAACTTTTGACTCTTCCAAAATTTCAACAATTCGGCAGTCAATCCATAGGACGTTCCAATATAATCCAAACGTTCTGGTCGACGTTCTGATAATCGCTTGAGAAGCGTTGGAATTTTTTTACGAGGTGTAATTGTTTCCTTTAATAATCCAACTTCTTCGTCGTCAATTTCCTGAAGGCCATCTTCATCATCTGATATATCTTTCTCGCTCAACGATGTAAATTGACCAGAATAATAATTTTTCAATAGTTTCAATGCACGTTTTCCATAGCCCATCTGAAAGAAAATGATGAAAATCATAAATTTCGAAAATTTAAAAATGAACAACGTGATTGTTGAAATGTACCCGTTGATAATTTGGATGTGTGGCAATGCGAACAATTCTAGCTCCGGACAATTTCGGGAATTCTCTGTCATTAAATTGTTCAGAGACATTCCATGGTATCAAATCACCAGCAGCTTTTCGTCCACGTGACAATGAATCGCTTACACTATCTGATGAGATTTTTCCTTCCAAGCAAACTTGAATCACCACTAAGATCTCTGGCAATGCGTCTTTCTTTACAATTGGTCCAAGCAAACAGAAAATGTGATGAGCTGGTGCATCGCTCATCATTTGTAAGTCATTTGGACTGTTTTTGTAATGTGATGCCACATAAATTGATACCAAACGCTGTAAAAATGCTTCAGCAGCACGATGATATGAGAAAAGAGCATCTCGATTTACATAGAAAAGTTCACATGCATCCGGTGTTGGGCATCCTGAATTTAGATTTGGAACAATTGATGCATCCAAACATAATAATGATGTTAACCATGCTTCAATGGCATCACCGGGCTTATAACGAATTGACTCTTCAAGCTTAATCTGAAATTTAAAAAATGCTTTTAGTGAAAATCTTTGCTTAAAATATGTAAATGTTGCCATTTGTAACTTACCGGTGGTGGTGCATTATGCTCTTTTTGAATCTGTGACATCAATTTCAAGCTCAATGATCGACCGGTTCCTTCATAACCGTTGATTGTTGATGCCATAAAAATCAAGTATGGTCCAAGCATATTCTTAACACATGTAAATGGAATTGCAGCAGCTTCATCAATTACCAACAAATCGGCTGCATTCAACAAATGCGTGTCAGTTGGTGAAATATATTGAATTGTTTGTCGACTGTTTCGTGAAATATTGATACGAATTACAGCTTTTTTGAAATCTGGATTCGTTGATCGAATTATCGAATAATCAGCATGCTCTTGATATTCAAGCGCATCAAATCCTTTCAATACAAATTCAAACAGAGTAATTAAATTCTCCGGATGTGGTGATGTTACATATATGTTAACATATCCGAAGGCAACTGCGGCAGCAATTGAAAGACCCATGGCTGCTGATTTTCCACGACCACGAGCAGCTGTTAATGATGTTGGAGGCCTGAAAATACATTTGATATTGAATTGAATTGAACAAAAAAGAGACGAAAATTCAGATAAAACTTACTTGACTTGCTTCTCTGCCAATGCATCAATAAATTGGGCAACTGCTTTGGCTTGATCATGTGTTCTACACAAATTCACTAGTGGTCCAGCCGGCGGTGTATCGCGTAAGTTTTCTTTCATGTCAGCCAAAAGTTCATTTTCATGCGAACTATTACCTTCGCTTATATCAACCGGTTGAATATTTGCGGTTTTTGAACTTAATGGTAAAACCGTTAAATCATCATCAAGCAATAAGCATCGATTACAATCAGCCAATGATAATATTAAACGTTCATTGAATCGGCATGTGATATTTTGATGCGCTTCTGTGCGATATCTTTTATGGACATCCATGCTCATTGTGTACAATTGCTTCAATGAAGTGATTGTCTTGAGCAATAAAATAATTAGACCACCACCTTCTACGGTTTCAATTGTTCGTGCCAACAAATTTGGTGTCAATGCTTCGAAATCCTGTAAAACACAAACACCATATGTTCGACCCAAAATGGTATGCGTTTCGGAATAATATCGACCGTGAATTGTCGTTGAAACACGGAATGTGTCAAACAAATCGGCTTCATTCACATCAATTTTGCCGGCTTGAATTTTCTTTGCACGTTTTTTGCCGTGACTAATGGAAATGGATGAGAAGAAAAGAAAATGGATTCATTATGATATTTATTGACACTGTTTTGATATTCATTTCAAACATATGCTATTGTGTCCACTCGACAATGCTTTCATGAAATGTTTTAGTAAAACTCTTACTTTGAAATGGTTTCATCTTTATTTTTGTAGCACCATAAAACTGATGGTCTTGCCCGAACCGATGATTTCGTTAGCATATCATACAAAATTGGTACCTATTCGTGAATACAATCAGTGAAATTATACATTTACATCATTTTCAGAAAAATAACAAATGTACTTACTTGATCTCGTGCTTTATCCCCAACAATTATAAACATTGACCGATGTCCAAGTTTAACACCATTTTCAATCATCACACGAATACGATTATCAATTTTCTTCTTCACCATTTTGAATGAATAACTCTCTTCAAACTTTTTTGGATGATCTCTTAGTATAAAATTTCTTTTGCCAAAAATAAGTCGAATGTCTTAACACAACGTCAACCTGTAAACATACGCACGTGAATGTTAATGTTAATGAGGTTAGGTTTGCATCTGACAAGCATTAGGCATTTGACACATGCATGTTAATGACTTTTGCATGTGTCAAAATGATTGTTACAACAAGACTGCACGTTTGATTTTGAACAACAAACAAATTAACGTGTAAAATGTGTGGTATTTGTTGTCGAATACGACAAACAACAGAAAATGCACTAACCACACCGATTAAGGTTTGTAAAAGTTAGAGAAATTATCTTTTGAATCAAACAAATGTATTGATGATTTTTTTTCAGATTGATGACTTAACCAAGAAATTACTAACAAATCGTGGTCCGAATGCATACAATGAATTGTATTGCCAAACTGATAATTACAAAATCCATTTCTCTGGATTTGTGCTTTGGCAACAAGGTGCTAAAATGTGTCGTCAACCTTATTCATACAAACATCACATTCTTCTGATAAATGGAGACATTTTCACAAAACGTGATGATCGTTCGCAAAGCGATACTGAATGGTTGGCTCAACGTATTGATGAATGTAATGATGAAACGAGACTTTTCGATTTATTTAGACTTCTTGAAGGACCGTATAGTATCTTTTATTACAATCAAAACACAAACAAATTGTATTTCTTTCGTGATATTCTTGGAAGACAATCGATGATTTTAGCGAAAAGTCCAGAAAATGATACAATTTTTTCAAGTGTTTTGGGTAATGAAAAATATATTGATAAAAAAAACCTTTGTGAAAAACACCAGACTTCTCATTTTCTTATATGGTTTTTTATTTTCATTCATTAGGAGCTTCAAAGCATCATTATGTTAATTGCATTGAGATCCCACCACTTGGAGTTTTCCATTTGAATCTACAGACAAACAGTTTTTATCTAAATCCATGGCAATCATTGAATGACATTCATTTGGAGCAAATGGATGAGTTACAAGATATTCTTAAAACATCAATCAAAATGAAATCATGCATTGAATCACCATGGTTGATTAAAGAAAACATTTCGTCATCTTATAACTTTGAAAGCATTTTAACCGATGACTCATTTAAAAATTCGTCAGTTGATATTTTCAAAACACTTTTGGATAACAGCAATGTTATGTCTGTCTGTAATGAAGTTCTGTTGAGATTAGAAAATTCATTGTTAGACCGAATCACAGCTACACCACCAATCTGTCGAAAATGTTTACATTCTGGCAATAGTCAATGTGATGATGCGAATATTGGTATTTTATTTTCGGGCGGTATTGATTGTAAGAACTATGAAAATTAGCATGTTTTTCGACGATCCTCAAATATTTTATTCTCACAAATACTTAATAGGTACAATATTGGCGGTTCTATGCGACAAACTATTGGATCTATCAAAACCGATTGATTTGATAAATGTGTCCTTCGAAAAGATTAACCGATCTACTGTTAAAACACAAGTTAGTTACAATACACCAGATAGAGTATCAGCAAGGCAATCATTAGAAGAATTAAAGCGAATAAATCCAAATAGGTGTGTTGATCGAACATCTCACCTTTGTTTGCTTACAATTTTATTCGATTTTTTTTTTTATCAATTTGATTTGGAAAGGAAATGGAATTTAGTCGAAGTAAATGTGACCCGCGACGAATTGGACGAAGCACTGTCAACTAGAATTTCATATTTAGTCTATCCGCTGAGAACGGTACTAGATGAAAGTTTAGGTTGTGTTTTATGGTTTGGTGCTCGAGGTCGTGGTAAGATTGATGAAATTGACTACACTTCGAATTGCAGGGTAAGTTAAATTTTGACTTATTTTGATAAGTATATTGAATTGAATTAAAATCGTCTTTCGCAAACAGGTGCTTTTAATTGGATCTGGGGCCGATGAATTATTTGGTGGATACACAAGACATCGCAATGCATTTATTCGTCAATATGATGATGGTTTAACGCCATTTGATCGATTGGAAAAAGAATTAGAATTTGATTTCAATCGTTTGCCAAATAGAAATTTGGCCAGAGATGATCGTGTGATAGGTGATCACGGTGTGACAGCTCGATCACCGTATCTTGAAGAAAAACTTGTACATTTTGTTCGATCATTGAAACCTTATCAAAAATGTTATCATTCATTGGATCAAGGAATGGGCGATAAACTTCTGCTCCGTCTATGCGGTTTTCTGTTGGGCTTAAGAGATGCGAGTTTGCTTAAAAAGAGAGCTATGCAATTTGGATCTCGCATTGCTGATAGTAAACAGAATGCCAAAGACATTTCCCATCAACTTGAAAAACAATTGAAATAAAAAGAGAAAATAATTTTTGAATCAAACGAAACGTTTTAATTCTATTTATTAACGGTTTTATTTTTAGAAAACAAATGTTTGTGTTAGAATGACCACATTAGTTTAATAAGTACTAGGATTTATGAAATTAATTAATTTCATCAGTTTGAGATCTCGCCTCTTCGATGTACAATGCAAATCAAATGCGTCTTACAACAGCACTGTTTCCATGTAGATTGTCGAATGCTCATCCCTTAACAATAGGTTCTTGTGATGGAAAATATCAGAGCATGGGTACACAATCATACGCATTAACATAAGATTTAAGCGATTTATCAATGTACACTGACTATACCAACGGAAACGGCAAAAAGATACGATTTGTCGTTTGCATTCCGTAACGGTGTATGTGCAATTCAGTATTTATATGATAGAGATCGCTTGCAATCAAACAGCGAATGTCTTATGCCGTAATACATCAAACGATCATTGATGTAATTTCCTATGACATGCATATACATTCAGTACACGAAACACTTGCTCTAGAAAATATGGAATATGCGATGATTCGTGAAAAATGTATCAGTTTCGAGAAACGAAATAATTTAATTGATGTACCCCAAAAAAAGACGTTGGTGTTGCAAAATTTATCAATATATATTTAATGTGGCATTGTTTGTATATGTAAATTTACATCTGAAGAGCTTTGATTTCAAGACGCCATTTATCAATGTATACTGACTATACCAACGGAAACGGCAAAACGATTTACATAATGGTGTATGTGCTATTCAGTGTATTTATGATAGAGATCGCTTACAAAAAGTCGTGACTTATGACGCAGTACATAAATCATGTTTGAATTTCAAACTTTGAAAGCACAAACATGAAAGTTCACTGCATGTGCTTTGATGATATTGTTTGATATTTATTCAATTTCAGAACGTACTCGTATAGATGGCATAAGAGGAAATGAATTTCTTTCTTTCGATAAATACAAAACAACCTAATGTGCCAACATAACAACAAAAGCCGACAGTAAAAATCCACTTCATTTTTGGAGTCTATAAAATACAGAAAAAAACATGAACCATTCAATCAATCTTATAAATTCCAATTTGTTTGCAAAAAATTATGAAAACTGAACAAGAAAAGACACTTTGTGTGTTCTTACCATTTTATTTTGATACCGCAATTTTGTTTATATTATATGTCTTGATTGTTGGATTTCATACCGGCTACAAAAAATATATACAAACAATTCGGAATGACGTTTTAAAATCCCGCGACAATATGTCAAATACATTTGATAGACCAACACTTTTTCAAATATGAAATATTGCCATCTGTGGTGAAAAAATCAGAAACAATTTCAACAATAAAATGTTTATTATTATATCTGAAAGGATTTACACATACAAACACATTACAAATGTATGTGACATACTCATACACACACATAAAGTTAAGAAAATTTATATTTTTCACAGTTTTTTGTTTGAACCTAAAGACCCAATCAGTTTCAGAATAAAAACAAAACGACATGAAAAATGTTTCCTTAGAAAAATGTTTGTTTGTTATCATAAGATTTGGTGAAAGCATTTTAAAAGTGTTTTGTTTTCTTTTTTTTTTTATTGTTATAAATGTTCTTTGCTCTACATCAGTTTTTAGTATATAAAATCTCTTAATATTGAATCTCGCTATTCATGTTCCAATTATATTATGTTCCAATAAAATGGAGCTAAAATATCAATGTAAACTCGAAGGTAGGTAATTGTATGATTCAAAACAGAATATACCAATAATTTCTTTTCTTTGTTTTTCACTCGTTTGTTTAAGTATCAATTGACATTTTTTATTTTGCTTTTTCGTTCGAATTTTTTTAAGTACGTAAGGTTGATTAGAAGGCCATATGTAATTTTGTGCGAATCTTTTTTTTCTCTGCCAAGGCACATTCAAATGTTTTATTAATTGGTTTTTTTTCTTGCTCATCATTTTTTTTCATAAAATTCTTTTTGACATGATATGTGTAACATGGTTACGGTTTGATTTTGTGAAAATATTATTCTGATAAATTCATAGGTTTTACTTATTGTTGTTCATGCACCGTGTGTTTCAAATTTTTTTTTTTTTTTTGATTTTTTTTTTTGTTTTTTTTTTTGTTTTTGTTGCTTTTGTGAATAATCATTTCTTTTCGGAAAACTATAAATGCAATACACCATCCTTTTGATTAATCAAACTGTTGGAATCATCAAGCGATTGATTTTCAAGCAAATCAAGAACTTCATCTTCTTGATCATCATTTTCGATCTCATCAGAGGCTGGATTTGTGTGCTGTGATTGCTGGGAACCGCTTGATACTTGGCTATTGCGTGAAAATGAACCTCTTCGTGGTGCGGCCAATGTTCGTTGATTTGCTGGTTTAACGGTGATTATCAGTTTGGCGCTATTCGCTACCATCATATCGGTCACCTAAAATTCATTCATAACATTATCCATTCAGATTTTTTTTTTTTTCATTAACATTTTTCTTTGAACTACTTCTATTTCGATGAATTGTTTCATTAAATGAGCTGCTTCTGGGTGGTTTTACCTGATCTAGTGATTTTCCAGCCACTTCGATTCCATTCACTTCAAGCACTTCATCGTTGACAGCTAAAAGGCCGGTCCCTTCAGCCAATCCACCAGGCACTAATCGTGATATAAATATTCCCGGCTGTTTCTCTAATCCATTAGCTGTTACACGAAACGATGTACCATCACTAATTCAATAATAAAACGAACAATTAATTTTGAAATTTAAATTTTCTTGTTTATTTCTTTTTAAAGAAAAAAAGTTCTTACCGAATGTAAAAACCAAGCGGCTTATCACTGCCATGTTTTAAAAGTTTGACACGTCTACAAGTTTCGGGCACTTGATCTACATCGATGATCGCTGACACTTGTCGAAAATCATGTGGATTTGAAATAGCCAGTGTTTTTGATTTGGCAGGTGTTTGTCCTAAAATGCTACTGATAATATTTGTTCGTGTTTTCATTGTACCATAGCCAGTAATTTCTTCCAAGCTATCGCCTATAGTTTATAAATTCGAATGTAAACCATCATTTATTAAATAAATATCAAATCAAATAACGATAAACGTATTAAATTTCCAATTTGTACCTTTTCTTTGAATTATGAGACGAAGTAACGGCCGGGCTGTTGACAATGCACGTACAAAATTATCATCATTATTTATTGGCAACAGGTCATTATCACGTGGATCAATGTATGATATCAATAATTCTATATCTTTTATTTGATGCATGCGTTCGATCATTTTAAAAAATTCATCAAAGCTTTTTGCCTCTGAACGTTTTATTGACCATCGTCTAAATTCCGCATCGAACTATTCAAATGGAACGAAACCAAAAAAAAAAAAGAAAAAAAAAATAGAATTAATCAACATGCATCGGTGAAATGAAGTGCATTTTTCAATCTCGTATTTCATTATAAAAAAAAAAGAGAAAATTAGTAAAGAAAAATGACGTGCGTTGATTTGCTTTCACTACTGCTGTCGACCGCATCCAGTGCATTCGGTGTAACGTTTCGTGAGCACACATATTTATTAACGAAAATAATAAAAAAAAACCATTTCATTATCATTTCCATTGCGTGAAAATTCGTTTCGAATTTGGTTTCTGTTGTTAGTGTTAGGTTTTTCTCTTTTTTGTTCGTTTTTGATGATGATGTGTTTGAAAATGATTTTGGTACTTCTTGGAAATGCGTAGCTATAGAACCATGACCTAGGCTAGATGTTGAACATTCTCTTCCCATTGCGCATTACATACTAAATACATTATACACTATACATACACGTACATGCAACAAGCGGCAAGCAATACAACCACTCATTATATTATCGCATATTAGTAATTATTTCGTTTTATCTGCTTCGCATTATTTAACAAAAGAAAATACTAATTTCGTACTAAATATTCATGTTGCATTTAATACTTGCCTTTGATTTGATTTCAATAATTTCTTTATCGACTCGAGTGATCTTTTTTGACATTTTGTGATAAATTTTATTAATATTATTATTAGATGTAGATATAAAAAAAAAATTGAGTTTGTACGCCTATTATTTCTCTTCTTCTTTTTCTTCTTTTTCTCGTTCGAACAATTGGAATTTAACTTTATACTTCTATTTATGAACACTGAATAACAATATATTACATCGAAATCAAATCGGATTGGAAAAGTCACAAAATATTTTTTTTTTTTTTTTTTAATTTTTTTTTTTCAAATCGAATACATAACAAATTAGGTTTAAAAACAATCAAAAATTCAGCGCACGGTCGATCATACAAATATTTCTCGTCTATTTGATTATAGACTTGGACTGGTAATCGATCTATTGCTTATTTCCACTATACACGAAACTGATCACTGAATTGGAATAGGAAAACAATTATTTTACATCTGAATCTTAATGACAACAAATAATTCAAGTACATAACATATACGACGGAATTTTGTTCACACTTTTGCGCGGCTAAATACACACTCATAAGCTCATTTAAAGCGATAGACCGAGAACGAGATAGAGGCAGAGGGAGAGAAAAAAAAGTTTTTCTGATTTGTCACACAATAATATATAAATCAACACCAAAGGTGTATCGCGATTTGTTACTCTCTATTTCTATCTCTTTTTTTTTCCTCTGTTTTCTTGTTTCAGTTTTGATTTTGTCGCTTTAATTTCCTTGATGCTGCTAGAATTATTATTTGTTCTTTTATCATGACGCACAATTAAATTGCACACGAAATAAACAATTAAAGTTTGTTTTGTGTGTATTTTATCGAAATATCATTACACTTATTCAACAATCAATTTGGTAGCGATTCAGTTGTTCGCATTTCCCAACAACTAACCCGAAATACACTGAGCCGTGGAATTGTTCAAAGTAGAAAACGAACAAATAAATTAGAATTATGTTCAAACTTGAATATACAAACGAAATAAAATGACAAAAAAAAAAAAAAATGTTTTTTTCATATATATATATACTCGATATCAAAATGAAAACACCAGCGAAAAACAACAAAATGAAATGGTCGGTAATAATGGTAATAAAGGAGTATGTGTAGTATATGTAATTGATTCGATGAATAATTTAATACAATAGTTTCGATTCGAATCAACTTCAATATACACAAATGCACATTGCACACACGTACACAGGTAACAATGACCAATATGCGTGAAGTTGACACAGATTTGAGTTTTTTTTTACCGCAGGGTTGCTGCATATCATCATCGGTTAAATCACTGATTTGATTTCCATACAAAATTAAGATAGAAAATTGCATCTTGACAAAAACAAATTAATTTTAAAATATAATGATTGAAATAATCAATTTCAAATCTAATATTTTTGTTTTCAATGAAAATGCCATGAATTTTCAGCTAAAAATATGAAATCAATAAAATGTCACAAGAAACATCCAAACGCTAGATGTCGTTGGCTATTCTCATCATATTCAATACAAATATGCGTCATTAGTTGAACGCTGCTTTTTATATATACATTAAACAGTATCAAAGCATTTGTCAAGCAACTCACACTTGCTTTGTTTCATTTCGGTGCAATTGAACTCTTTCGTTCGCATCAAAATTAAACAGAAAATTAAAAGAAAAAAAAAAGCCAATTTTTAAACATATTGTTTGTTTAGATTTAGTGTAGCAAAATATTTTCGATACAATAACCATTAGTTTTGAAATTGTGATTATATTTACGCTTTAAATTGTTTATTTATTGAAAACAAAGAGAGAAAAAACAAATAGTGAAATATCGATTATCCCGTTTCGCATAATTACTGTAAGGAAAACAGCAGACAACAAACGACAGAAAGAGGCAAAAAAAAAAAAACAAAAAATACACCATTGACAAAATGTCGCACAGAAACAACGAATGCCGTATTTATGTGGGAAATTTACCGCCAGATATTCGCACTAAGGATATTCAAGATTTATTTCATAAGTTTGGCAAAGTAACTTTTGTCGATTTGAAAAATAGACGAGGACCGCCGTTTGCATTTGTTGAATTTGAAGATTCACGGTATGTACAATTTAAACACAAACATTCATTTTTGTCATTGCCACTTTGTGTTTGTCTTTTTCACTTTCGTTCGTTTCTTGAAATACCGCTTGTTTTTTTTTTTTTTTTAACCGTATCGGTTTTTTCTCCGTGTGTACCACCTTGAGTTTAAACTTTTTTTCGTTATTGCGATTAAAAACGAATATTTGACATTCCATTGAAACAGAATTCTCCATGGAAATATAGATTTTTTTTTTTTTTTTTTTTGCTTTTCGAAATGGATGCTTTCAATTTACTTAATGCATAATAAATACATCGAAAAACCAGATAGTCATAGTAATTTGTTTTTGTTACTTCGATTAAATATGGGGGAAAAACAAATTTGAATAAATTTACCGTGTGTTTCTATGTGAAATAGTTTAATCGATAAACGAATGAGCATGAGCATTGTTATCGGTCGAATTCAAACACACAATAATATGTGACTCAAGTAAATACACAATAATATATAAGTGACATGTGTGTGAATTTTGCACTTTGTGCCTTTTCATACTGATATCGTATTGCTTCGTGGAATTCTATTTACAAGATATTTCTGAGATATGAGAGCAACTTCAATTTCGTTGAACAGTTAATTAAAATTGATTTTCTTATCTGGCAAAGAAAATGAAATCTGAACCACATACAGTTTTACTTGTTATTTAATTACTAATGAGCTTACATTATTAGTGGTTATTTAAACATTTTGGTGAATAAAT
Source organism: Resseliella maxima (assembly GCA_029041755.1). NCBI lineage: Eukaryota > Metazoa > Arthropoda > Insecta > Diptera > Cecidomyiidae > Resseliella > Resseliella maxima. The sequence goes on from JAQOWM010000106.1 coordinate 27,331, forward strand.
ATTGTTTTTTTTTCAGTGATGCGGAAGATGCTGTGAAAGCAAGAGATGGATACGATTATGATGGGTATCGCTTGCGGGTTGAGTTTCCACGGGGTGGTGGTCCAGGCAATTTTCGTTCGAATCGCAATGAACGAAATCGTAATAATCGAGGTGCGGTTACAAAACGATCACAATATCGTGTGTTGGTTTCTGGTCTCCCGCCGTCTGGTAATAAAATTATCACTCATCGGCTGCTGATCTAAATAATTATGGACTTTTTAAATTATTTTTCCAGGATCTTGGCAAGATTTGAAAGATCACATGCGTGAAGCTGGTGATGTTTGTTTTGCTGACACATACAAGGATGGTACCGGTGTCGTTGAATTCCTTCGTTATGACGATATGAAATATGCAATTAAAAAATTGGATGATTCACGCTTTAGATCACATGAAGTAAGTCTAAGCAATATGAAACGAAAACAAAAATCGATTTTAATAAAATTTTTTTTTTTTTTTTTTTTTTTTCCATTAACAAAGGGTGAAGTTGCATATGTACGAGTTCGTGAAGATATTGGGGAAGACCGTCGTTCATCACGCAGGTAATTAACGATTAATATTAAATTACCAAATGAATTTGATTTTTTTCTCTTGTCGATTTCTTTTTTTTTTTTATTATTTCGAAAAAGATGCAATTTTAAAACCAAATTTCTTTTATTAAAAACAGTAGATCTCGATCTCGATCATTTTCACCACGGCGACGACGTGATTCACCATCGGACATCTACCGAAGAACTTATTCACGATCCCGATCTCGATCTCGTAGTGACTCCCGGTCAAACTACTAAGAAACCAAGTTGCATTAAAACATTTCCGTATATCAGTCATTCGAATTGTTGTAAATCCCACATTTTATGTGTCATATGGCAGATGTTGATTCCAATGCATCACATCAGGTTTGAAGATGATGGGAAAATTGAATTGACTAAACCCAATTGCATAATTATACAACATAAAATTTTCTTTTTCCAAAAAAAAATTTTACTAAATTGGATCAAAAACAAGTGAAGAATATAGAAGCATATATTTTAGTATATAAGTTACAATGAGCAATTCATTCAATCTTTATTTTCGCAAGTACAAAAAACACTATAAACAACGCCAACTATGGTGCATTCAACGATGTTATATTTTTTAACATCATTTTCATAAATGTAATAATAATATCAAAATAATTAGAAAAATTGATCGCCATTTGAAAAAAAAAAAAAAAAATACACATAATACATTCCCTTCAACAGTGTATTTCTGTCATTTAACTTTGATAGAAATATATTAATGAATGGAAGATCTAAGAAGCTTGCCATTGCGACAACCATCATGCCATCATTGATGTCATAGGATCCCAATAAGATGTTCCTTCTGTATGAACTCAATTTTGTCTTTTAAAAAAACCTAACACAACTTTTTTTTTTTTGAATTGTAATACGGTATTTCTTGGTTTTGATTGAATTTCCAAAGTAATAGTTTAAATATAAGTCATTTTGAGATATAAAAAAATGCGAGAAAAAAAAAACTTTGATAAATCAGACTATAATTTTACACAATTATAATTAATATACTAATTCAATAATTTCATCTTTCTTCTCTTTTTCTATTCGATTTGACGGATGGAGCATAAAATTCATCTGGATTTGAAAAATCATAATTTAAATGTGAGATATAGAGAGAAAGAGAAAGAGTGAAAAAAAAATGCAATGAAAAATGGAATAGAATTGAGAAAGAGACAATTTTAAATTCAAAAAAATTATGTTAAAAAATAATTGAAAGAGAAAAAGAGTGAGAAAGAGGGATGCAAAAGGATGGGCAATTCTGGATAAAACACGATTTGACTGAATCTTTTGGATTGATATGTTCGATTCGATTGAGAGGAATTGGGATTTGGAATCCATATTTTTGGATTAAGTGAAATAAAATCCAAAATTTACAACAAGAAACTTATTCACAGTCACATTTACAATCAATCGAACATGATCCACATATTTTGTAAAATTGTACACAACGATTGGATGTGAGCAAATTGTGCATGCAATTGAAATGCAAATATTTCTATACACTTCATATATGGAGATGGATCAGGAGAAAAAGAGATAGAAAGAAAGAAAGAAAGATAGAGTGGTTTCAATGTGCTTGATTGTACGTTTTTTTGTGTGCATATCACCGAAAAGTTGATCCTTCCAAGGGATTCTAAAAGAAAAAAAGAACAAAAGATTGTTTTGTGTGTGTGTTTTTTTTTATTTATTTCAAGTGATAATTGTGTGTTAAACGTTTGCACTCATAAAATGGTAGTAATCGGCTTAAATGTGTTTTAATCGGTTGTGAATTTCCACGTGCGCATTGATTTATTTATACACTTATAATGCCACTGTCATAAAATTTATTCACTTTTTGTTCTCAATATTCCATCGAATCATTAAATCATCCAATGGATACATGCAATCAATCAATATAAATTTTCCGAATGCAACGCACTCTTCACAAAATTGGAGGAATCGAAATTTATTTCATCATTCTTCTTCTCGTTTTGATTGGAATTGAACAAAAAAAAAAAAAAAAAAGCAAAACCTTTTGTAAACCATTTCCAAAAATGAATGGATGTAGTTTCGCAACAACATTTTTTTCTTAAAAAAACGCTCACAAAACTGGATCCACACTGGACTGGCTTGACAAAATGATCATGTAGATAACAAAACATTCAGAATTTTCGTTGGAATTGAATAAAATTCATAATGGATGGCCGAATTTGGAAATTTCCTCACATAGGATCAATCAAATCAATAACTTATGTATACACACACACACACACATACAAACACACACCATTGTTTGGACAATTAAATTGGATTAGGAACATGATACTTGATAATGAATGGTAGGAGAACGGAAACAGACCCACACAATATAACTTGGATCACTGGATATTTCGGTATGCTTAGATATTTTTTTTTTTTTTTTTTGTTTTCTTCTGTTTGTTTTTTTTTCCTTTTATTCTAAGCTTTTGTTATTTCCACGTGATAGTAATTCATGCTCTAACTACAAAACTACACACTATAATTTTTTTTATTTTTACATTGGTGTATGGAATGACTAGCACATAGTTCCTCTAATTGTTTTGTTTATTATTACTTTTTTTTTTCTCTCTGCAAACACATTTCCACAAACCTAACTAAACAAGTAAACAAATAACCAAATAGTCAAACATCAATCGAACTCTGTGTTTAATTCATGAAATTTTGTCACAATTTTCAAAAGATTGCCATACATCACACATGTATATTTTCGATGGATGGCCATTAAATCAAATAATAATTGCATGCAATTTCTTTATTTGAATATTATTTTATTCAAATGCTTTTTATAATTTCCAGTTTGGTAAATTATGAATTTCTTTTTCTCAAACTTTTTTTTCGATTATCAATTATTATCGATCCCAAAAATAAAATTTCTAACAAAATTTACTATATAGTTTAGGTTTAGGGAGAGCACCAAAATTAACCAATTTTTCCTTCTTCTAATTTTGAAAACAAAACAAATATATAAAAAAAAAAGAAAACAAGCGACAATTTCAAAAGAATAATTGCTTAACATCTTTGGGTCTCACAAAACAAAAAATCCATTGAAATTTTAATCCAAATATATAATTTTAGTGAATTTTCAATATGCAGTGCTATTTGATAAGTTTTACAGCAATAAAAAAAAAAAAAAAAAAAAAAAAAACAAAAATCTAACGTAAAATCAATTTGTTGTGTGTTCTATTTCCTATTTAAGGCTAATTATCAATTTTAGCAAACTTTTATTACTTCCTTTTGTTTGCAGCAAATTGAGTGAAGTAAAGCGTGTATAATGCACTGATATTTACAGAATTGATAAGAAAAAGGGTAAGTTATGGCTTTGTTATTATTGATAACATACAATGTAATGTATGAGAATGAACAATTTAAATTGAATTCTTTATGTTTGAAAATATACAATGTTGCTTACATTTAGCGGTTAACCAATCCAAAACATTCTATGCACCTATATCCGTTAATAATTTGCATATAAACTGAACTAGTAGCATACATTTTATCAGTTATTAAGGAGTCTTTGGTGTAATATTTCTAAATCTAAACAGAAAAAGTGAGCTTTTATTCGGTGAAAATTATAAAGAAATTTTTCAAACAAACATAAATTGGCAAAAATGTCATCAAAACAATTAAAAAATCAAGTAACGTCAATCATGAGTCGTCCGTATCAAAGAAATGTACTCGGAAAGAGCAAAAAAAATGACCGTAATTTTTTGCTTGAGTTTAAGTTAACCGGAATGGATCGATCTGATTTTTTCTCACCATTTTTTCCATTGCATCGTGAAATCGCGGCTAGGCTAGTCAATCATTTTATGTCAATTGATTCATTTGATGAATTATTAGAAGCTGCCAATTATGGTCGAGATAATATCAATCCAGCGTTATTTAATTATGCATTCTCAATGGCTGTTCTAAATCGACCCGATACAAGAGATGTATTGATTCTAAGTCCAGCCGAAATTTTTCCCGATCGTTTTTTTCCCGCTGATATATTTCAACAGGCTTTCGAAGAGTTGTCGGTTGTTCCAGAAGGATCTCGGGTAAAATACTATAAAATATGGATTTGTTTTTTTTTTTTTTCTTTGATTGATGCCAAAATTATAAAATGATTCACTTTACTTTAATTTAAAGAAACCAATTCTACTCGATGTTCCAAAATCTTCAACGGAAAAATATGAAGAGACTCGTTTAGAATACTTTCGATGTGATCTTGGTTTAAATGTTTGTTATTATTTTTGGCATTTAACGCATCCATTTGAAGCAGTTAATAAATCGATTGTTGATCTTGATCGTCGTGGAGAGTTATGGTATCCACCCAAAGTTACATTATTTCTCAAACATTTAATTTGATTTTCTTTGGTTTTTTATCCTCTATATATACCAATACCAATACCAATAGGTATTATTTCCATCAGCAAATTATTGCAAGATATAATGCGGAACGATATTGTAATGGATTACAACGAACTGTAACATTATCTAATTTCGATGAACCAATTGAGGAAGGATTTTTCTCAAAATTATGCACACAATATGCTGAACATTCATGGCCGCCAAGATTTGATCATTGTTATTTACGTGATTTGCATAGACCACGAGAGGGATTAGTGTTAAATAAAACCAAATTCAAACGATGGATTGATCGTATTTCTAATGCCATTGAATTAGGACATGTTGTGGATGTGAGTATATAAAATTGGAAATTCCGACAATTTGTGTGTGTGTTAAAAACAAAAATTATATTCACTACAGGAACAAAGACAAGTTATTGATTTGAATAATGCGAAAGGTGTTGATATCTTGGGAAATATTTTGCAATCTTCAATATTGTCACCGAATCGCAAATTCTACGGTGATATTTGTAATATGGGCCATGCTTTAATTGCCTATTGTCATGATCCAAACAATTTATCACAACAAACATATAGCGTTATGGGAGAACCATCAACGTGTGCACGTGATGTAATTTTTTATCGCTGGTATTCGCTAGGGGCTGAGAACCCTTTATTAATATATATATTTAGTAGATATTAAGAATATTCACAATATTTATAATATTTGCAGAATATTTACAATATTTATTTTTATTTATTTTTATTTACTTTCGTTCTTTCCCCCTTAGGTATTCGTTTTTAGTGCGACTTGTACAACTTCACAAATCACAATTGCCATGTTATACGAAAGATGAGGTAAATTTTATTCCTATTCGATTAGTTTCTTAAGGTTAAAATTCGGATCAAGTGTAGAAGGCTTCATTTTAAACAATCGCTAATACGTTCAGACAAGAATTTTTAACCAAATCATAATTAAAACAACCAATAAGACATTATTTCTGAGCTATATATGAATTTTATTAATTAATTTTGGCCTTTAATGCTTGCTGGATCATCGATGGTAAAAATCACAACTATTATTTAGTACATTGGCAGTTTCCTTTTGAATTGCAATATCCACTCTTGAATCCCTCTAAAATGCAATGTGGACGACATCCGGATGCTCCACCAACTGATGCACATGTTACAGCATCTGTTTAAAATGGACAAATTAACAATATGTTTTCAATAATTATTGTTTTAAAACTTACCAACGGCCTGAGAAATGCCAAGAAATAGGATAATGGCAAACGCAAAGAACAATTTAAAATTCATTTTAATGTTTGTCTTTATTGATATCTCGTGAAATAACTTACTGCCACACATGCTGCACTTTATATAGCAAAGAATATGATTTCCTATCAGCGATAACAGAATATTAATTATAAAGTAAATTCAGTTGAAAAAAATCCCCAACAGAAAAAGTCCCCTTCACTGATAATGAATTATTCATGAACTAGAAAATCACCAAAACATGTGATAAAAATCTGTTCCATTTCAATGTTGTTCACAGACATATGGAATTGAAGGGGAATGAATCATAGCTAAGTATAAGTACATATATGAACAGAATTTCAATTATAAAACTTGAAATTAATCTTTCAAAATGCCTCTTAGCATGTGAATACAAATACATACAATTTTTGTTAACTAATTTCACCTTACCTTATCAAATTTAATAATTATTAATTCGCCAGTAAAAAATGTTCCATCACTTTCAATAAGTGATTGATAATTATCATATAAAAATCCATATCCGACTTTTTTTTACATTTTTTTACATATTTTCAGCTTGCATTTAATGACATTAAAATCACATCATTCTGCATTGAAAGTGGAGCGAGGAAAAATCAAATACGTACCAAGTGGGATGAAAATGATTTCAATCTTAAGCATGGTCTCAGCTTTTTACCAGATGGAAATATTTATGCCCGTGTCAATCATTTGCAACATGAAAATTTTCAGTATAATTTCGAAATACAAAATGATTGTAATGTAGAACAAACTGGAACTGTTCGCATATTTTTGAGTCAAAAGTGTAATACACGCGACCGAGAACTTACATTCGAAGAGCTAAGACCATTGATGATTGAATTGGATCGCTTTAAAGTCAAGCGTAAGCAAACCAATGGGGGCTTTAAAACCAAATGTGAAATGGTTTTATGTTTTATATTTCAGTTGTGCCAGGCAGTAATAATATTGTTCGTAAGTCAACCGAATCATCGGTAACAATACCATCGAAAAATATATTTGAACCAGAAGTAATTCGTCAGAAAATACTTTCAAGATCAAAAGAAAATTCATCGTATTGCTTAGCTGGTTGGCCAGCTCATTTGTTAATTCCAAAGGGGACAAAAGAAGGTTCCAAATTTCTTGTTTTTGCTATGATTTCTAATGATGGAACGGTAATTGATTGGAAATAATTTTGTTTCATTTTTCTGCTTTTTTTTTCAAACATTTTCAATTTGTTTTTCACATCAGACTAATGATATACCCAAAGAAGATAACAATGATGATATATATGTCAAATGCCGAAGTGCTTCATCCTATTGTAGTATACCAAATCAAAAATACCCGGACATCCGTGCTATGGGATTTCCATTCGATCGGCCAGCATCACTTCATGTTATTACAATGAACTCTTTTCTATTACCAAATATGACAACATTGGATTTGATCATAAAATTCAAAGACAAGTCATTTAAATGACAAATGACAAATCAAACACTATGATGACCAAAGCTATTGTACCATGGACACTCGTATTTCAATATGAATCAACTAGTTTATAACAATTATAACAATTTAACCTTTTATTACGTAAACATAAATACATAATGAACAATACGAACGCAAAATTCAAAGTGTATATTCCTTTTCCAATTATTTTGATCTTGATGCTTATCCTGTGTACCAATTTTAAATATAAAATCCAAACCCCTACATTTCATACAGTCTTATCAAATCATCAATTGAAGTTGCATATTTGGTGACTGGACAACGATTATCATTATGCAAATGCTTTGCAATACACTTGAAGCAAAATACATATCTGAAATGAAAAAAAAATCACAATTTATTCAAAATGATTTTTATGTTTTTTTAAAGTTTAACTTGCCCCGAAATTCGATTAACTGTCGGAATTTTCCAATTTTGTAAGCATATTGGGCAAATTTTTCGATATTTTTCCGCTACCATTGGATTGTTCGAAGTTGGTGGTTCTGGATTTGGTAATTTTGTCAAACTTCCATGATTTGTTTCGTTGTGCCACCATTGTACAAATTGTAAAAAGTATGCAGATAATTCTAATGCACGAAAAATAATTCCTGTTAAAACGGCCGATTTTTGGAAATTTAACGAAAATAAATCGGACCAAGACCAGTCCAAATTCATATCGGCTGATAAATAAACAAGATGTTGACCGATAATTCGATTTAAAATGGAATGTGTTGCGCTACGATTCGACAAATATCCAATATACTGTACTACTTGACAGCAATCGTATATTCCTTTGACAATTTCATACGCTTTGATACATTGTTTCTTTCGTCTCAGTTCGTTAACGTCAATAACATCATTATCACAGTCATCTTCCCATTTGGCTATTAAATTTGACAATTTTGCCGTAATATATGGCCTAATCACAATCAATATGAATGCCACACATTTATTGAATGCAGTAAATTTATTGCTTTTACTATTAATTCGAGATAAACTGTAGAATACTTCAGCCAAAGAACCACCTAAAATAGAAAAATTTTTTAGGCCCATACAGAAATACAAAAAATAGTTTGGAATTGATTTTTATTCAATTTTACCATAGCAGCGAATATAATGTTGTTGAATAATCGCATTCAGAATCAAATACACTTCGTCATAATATTGCGATAACCATCCATATTTTACCGGATTTAGGTTGACCAGAAACTACAATTTAAATCAAAATAAATATAATTGAATGCATTAAAATATCGGCTTTAAAATATGCAAATCATGTAATTACATGTGCAATTCGTTTTAGTGCTGGATAAAATGTTGATTGAAATGAATCGGCCGCAACAAGTTCAAAGATTGAAGGTTTTGCTTGCAAATTTTGTGTCACATTCACACTATTTTGTGCCATTTTAAATGAAAAACAAAGAAAAATTTTTTTTTCGATTATTGTTACAGATCAGTCGTTTTTATTTTGACAAAAAACAATGACTTTTGACATGATAAAAAACATCATATTTGAAAAAAAAAATATTGTTTATTTTGATGGACCATTAGATTAGCATATCGTGTGTGAACTGTCAAAATTGCCTGTGTGCGTTTATGGCATCGCATAGTGACATTGACATCAATAGACATTTTCATGACAGTTGTTCAATAATTTGTTGAGCTCGAAAAGTAAACGTTGTTTGTAATAGTTTTGTATTAGTTGTCTATTATTATTAGTTTTTCTTTCCTTTTCTTTTCATATTGGAAATTGCTGTGGATTATGGAAATGAATGAAGAATATCATTTAGATTTAAATTCAAATGAAATGTGTAGAAATTGTTTATCCCGAAGTTGTCAATTAAAGACATTATTTCGGTGTGATATTTTCGATGGTGAAATATGGTCAATTCCGAAAGTATACCACAATGTTACAAACATATCGGTAAATTTCAAATGAAAACTTCACATTTGATTGATCGTAATTTAAGTTTTGAATGAATCCCGTTTTAGATATCTGAAAATGACAACTTCCCACGAAATATTTGTACAAATTGCGAAATAGCAATGTTTCAAGCGTTTTCATTTAAACAAAAATCAGAAAAATCACATAAATTATTACAACAAATCCTACAAATTGATGTGAATGAGAAACAATATACTGAACTACCATTGCTAACTGAAAGAAAATCACAATTTACACAAACTAATGATAATAATGATGAGATATACAAATCAGAAGATTATTTTGAGGCAACAATTGAAAAAGAAAAACATGACGCAATATTCGAATATATAGAAGAAGAAGAAGAGCAAGAGGGCGTGGAAGAGGAAAAGGAAGAGGAAGAGGAAAGCGACATTTGGGAAATTGTTTTTGAGAATGAAAATCCGTTACCGGAGAATGTTTTAGAGCTATCGGAAAATGTGGACGAAGAACCAGATGACAAAACGATTGATGACGATCCTATTGTGGATATAGCTGATGGTGTAGAATGCGAATACTGTTGCGATTTAGTTGCACTAAATCAATTTGAAACGCATATGAAACAACATACAAAAATATTACCTTATCTATTGTCTTCAACGGATTTTTTTCGTTGTAGTCGTTGTTTATTAGTATTTCCATACATTGAAAATCTACTGGAGCATTTCGAAGAATTATGTGAACAAACAGTTGATACAAAAAATGATTCCTGCATTGATTATCAGTATTTGTCCAACGATCCGATAATTCGTCTATTTTCAACATGCAAAAACTTCAAATGTAATACATTTTCATGCAGTTTTTGTGCATTGGATTTCGAAAATTTAAGCTTATTCCGTGATCATTTCCAAGAGGAACATCTATTAAATTTAGAGTATCGTCCAGAATATATATGCAATGATTCAGACCATACGTGCGGTATATGCGGAAATTTGTTTAAAACATTACAAAATTGTCTTCATCATGTGTATTTTCATCAAACTCAATACATTTGTTCACATGATAATTATGTTGCCAATTCATTCAAATCTTTATACGTTCATTTTGCACACGGTCATCAACAACAGAAATTAAATTGTACACACTGTTTATATCCAGCCGCATCGATTGAAGATTTAAAAAATCATCAACGTAATTTATGTACAGAACGTAATATTAAGTGTGATATTTGTGGTGAGCAACAGATATTTGTTGAATTAAAGTAATTGTGATTGAAATAAATATTCGATTTTATTTTACAGAAAAAACATTTTTCAAAAGAAATACATTGAATATGCATATGCGAACACATACGACTGAACGACGGTATGCTTGTCACTTATGTCCAAAAGCATTTGTCCAAAATAATGATTTGGCAAATCACATAAGGTAAAATATGTTTACATTTTATACAAATCGTGCAATGTTATTGATGTGGAAATATCATATTGCAGAACACACACGTTGGAAAGACCATACAAATGTGATTTTTGTGAAAAACGCTTCAAGACTATTGGCCAGCGTATTGGTCATATAGCCACTCATACAACGGAAAATAATTTTAAGGTTTGAAATTGTTTCATCTTTTTTTTTTTTGTTTTTTTTTTTTATCCAAAGATGATTTTAATTTTCAACATTTTTTCTTCGTTTGTTGCTTCTTTCCAGTGTGACGTATGTAAAAAAACATTCAAATCAGCTCGTATACTGTATGGTCACAAAAAGATACACGGCGAACGACAATTTGTCTGTTCAATTTGTAAAAAGAAATTTAACCGAAAATACCATCTTACTTTGCACATGAAGCGACACGACAAATCGAAAGGGAAGAAAAATAAATAAATTCGGTTGTAACTCAAGTTTAGGATTTACAAATGAAAAGTATTTTTTTTCCTCAATAATATTTAATAAATGTTTTTAAACTAAAAACAGAAAAAAAAAACTATGAACAATAAATGAAATGTATTGTAATGCGATGTGATGTGGATTGAAAGTGTTTTAGAAATTTATTCGAAAACAATCATGGTGCTGTCATCATCGATCAATTGTGCCAATTCATTGGCACTGTTTGTTTCAGCAATTATTCCCTTATGGATTTTTGATTGATGTAATTTAAGATGATATCGTGTGAAGAAACGTTTGCCACAATGTTCACATTCGTGTTTCTTCTCTTCAGTATGACGTTTCATGTGATTCCGATAGCTGGTACGAGATTGAAGCTTTTTATCGCATAACGTACACTGCGAAAATCGAAAAACAAGATTAAAAATATTCAAAATCCAAATGACAGAATGAGTGCGCCCAATACCATAATAAATTTTCCGAATTCTGTCATAAATTTTCCTAAATCCATCATAAAATTACGCAATTTCATCATGAAATTACGCAATTTCATCATGAAATTACGCAATTTCATCATGAAATTACGCAATTTCATCATAAAATTACGCAATTTCATCATAAAATTATTAAAAATGTTCATATTATTTCATAAAATCGTCATAAAATAATTGAAAAAATTTTCATAAATTTTGAGAAAATCGTAATAAATTTGTAGAAAATCGTAATAAATTTGTACAAAATCGTAATAATTTTATTAAAATTATTCATATTCAAGAAAATTGCAGCCAAAAAAAGCGGAATCCATAAATTGCCAGAAAGATGAGAAAAAGTAGTGGCTAGCAATGGACAATGCTTTGAAGAATATGTTCATTTAATTTGTTTTTCAAATAAAGCGATATTTTTGCACAAAAAGGTCACGTTTTAATTTGCACTCTCAATATAAAAAACGGAAAAAAATCTTAATTTAAAAATAATTTTTTTTAAAACTGAAAAACCAATTGAATGAACATATTATTCAAAGTATTGTCCAAAAAAATGAAAAAAATAACAATATTTTTTATTTATTTTAAATTATTATTAAAAAAAATAATGATTAATTTAATAAGAGCTTCGAATTCGTATTGATGCGTATGTTGTGTGATTGAAAATGAATTTGTACAAATTTATTACGATTTTCTCAAAATTTATGACTATTTTTTCAATTATTTTATGACGATTTTATGAAATAATATGAAAATTTTTAATAATTTTATGATTAAATTGCGTAATTTTATGATGAAATTGCGTAATTTTATGATGAATTTAGGAAAATTTATGATGTTTTTTAATTTACCCATGACAGAATTCGTATTGGGCAGAACAAAAAATTACCTCAAACGTTTTGCCACTGATATGTGAATCCATGTGAGCCGCACTATTGATATAGAAAACAGATTCAACATTAGATTTGCAAAGGTTGTGAATAAACAAGAACATAAAATTGTAATGAATAAGTACATACCGCATGCTGCTGGTTTTGTATGATTTTTTACATATGGTGCATTGGAATGGCCGTTCATCGCTGCAATGAAAAATATAATTGAAAAATGTCGTTCAGAAATCGAAAAAATCGATGGAAAATTATTATTAAAGAGACATCAACTTACGTGTGTGATCTTCTGTGTATTGTGAGTTCACCTAGTAATAAACAAATAACTAATTATTCCAGAAGGAATCAATTGTAATTACAAATTAAATTACCTTGTTGTTTGAATGCTTTGCCGCACATTTCACATTTGAATTTCTTCTCTTTGAGTGTTCGCAAATGTGTAATCAACGCTTTTTTCGAAAAGAATTTCTTGTCTATGAATGGAAAAATGAAAATAAAGATTAAATACTTGGTAAGTCAAAGGAGAGGCAGATGGAATCAAACAAAATTTACTTACCACATTCATAGCACTTGAACTTTTTCTCTTTGCAAAAGTGTTTAAGATGATTTTGAAGATCATCATACGTTTGGAATGCTTGGCTGCAGTGCAAACATTGTAGATTCTTTGTATTTATATGTTTGTTGAGAACATGAATGCTAAGACGTGATATTTGGTCATATTGACAACCACATTCTTCAATTGGACATTCAAATTTGTTTGCATGTAAAATTACATGATATTTTAGTTCACTAATTGTTTGGTATGATTGGGCACATTCGCCACAAGAATAAACCTCTCCATCTTTAAAGTCTGATTGCTTATCTTCATCAAGAAATTGATAATCTGTGCAGGTTTCGTCGATTTTTTCCGATATATCAGCCAATAATTTGGCACACTTTTCAGGATGATCAGACGAATTATGATCATTCAATCGGTCTTTAGTTATGAAAAGTAGGCAGCAATCATGACATGGATAAAAATCCAAATAATTAATAATCAAACTCATCGAATCGTGCATTTTGCTATGTTGTCGCAATTGTGCCTTTGATTTCATACGTTTATTGCACGGTAAACAAATTAAATCTTCTTCGTTCATATCACTTGTTTCACAATCATGTTGTAGCAATTGCTCTTCATCATCAAATAATTTATTACAACTTTCACATTGATATTCAGTGCCATCATGCTCTTTGCAATGCAAAATGTATTCATCACGATCGGCAAATTGTGTCGAACATAGTGGACATTCATATAGATCAAATGATTCGCTTCCAGTTTGTTCTAATTCATATTCATCAGTAATATCGACATTTTCATCGATGTCACTGATTTCAGCTTTGAAAACGATTTTTGTTGCTGGTGTTTTTTCAAATTTTTGCTTCTTTTTTGGTATATCTGGTGTATTTTTTGATGTAGATGGCTGAACCGAGGGACGTGTACGCAACGATCGCTTTGGTTCAACAATTTGTTCTTGTTCAATTGTCAACATATCAATAGCATCAGTTTCAATGTTAATACCATCGTTGGGAATTTCAGTTTCATTGCTGCTTTCACCGTTGCCCATCGTTTCAAAATCGTAAAATTCAATTTGTTGTTCTTTTTGCAATGACTTATCCATTTTTGTTGCTAAATTATCCAATTCAAATGTATCATCATCTTGATGGTCTTGTTGTGCATGTTGAATAAATGCAATTTCCGTATCAAACGTTAGATCACACAGCGAACATGTAACTGGTTCTTGGACTATAATTTCATGTGTTGAATTTGTTTCAGATGAAAACATTGCAATTAATGATTGTTCCGTACGTTTGGTTTTTTGTTTGAATGTGTAAAATGTAACAATTTGTTTTTTACAATCGATACATATTTTACTTGGCAATTTGTCATCGGACGTAACCTAAAATAGTTAAATAAACAGAAAATTGTAAAAGATTTTTTACGATAATTTTATTCGTTCTCTTTTTTTTAAGCGTACTTACTGTAATATCAACAGTAAATGCCAACATATCTGGCACCGAAATTATGTATCCATCAACAATTGAGTTTGAGAAAATATTTTGTAAATTCGATGGTTGTGACAAACACAAACGACACACTTTCTTTGGATTTATATCCAATTCGTAATTACCATCAGGTGAATCCATTGTATGGTTCAATCATATATTTTAAATAATTTATGAAAAAAATAAAAAATTTCCAGTTAATGCACAATTTTGAATGTAGCGGGAATTAAACTGTGTTTATTTTCAATGAACGTTCGTTCTGAATCTTCTTTTTGCATATGACTGGAATTGAATAATCTCTGAACTGATGCGTTTAAAATGGATGCGCGTCGCACTGTATTTCACAAACTGTCAAACGAACCTAATTATATTTCATTTGTGTTTGACACATTTGCTTTTAGTATATATAAATGACATATGGCGCCCGATGGAGACGGTTTAATTTTTTTCTCTATTTTTTTTTTTCTTTATAATTTAAATAATTTAGTTCTAACCTCTCCACTGAGGTTTTGTA
Organism: Resseliella maxima; assembly: GCA_029041755.1. Taxonomy (NCBI): domain Eukaryota; kingdom Metazoa; phylum Arthropoda; class Insecta; order Diptera; family Cecidomyiidae; genus Resseliella; species Resseliella maxima. Next base: position 42,731 of record JAQOWM010000106.1, read on the forward strand.
TTAAAAAATTTCCTGTTTATTTTTTAAAAAGAAACCGAAATTTATATTTTAAAATGTAAAAGAATAGATTAAAAATGTTTTTCATAATGTGATTAGATCACTGCAGCAATGAATTAAGAAAAATGTAAAAATGATTAAAAGAGTTGTTAAAACTTTAAAAGAAATTAAAAAGATTAAAAGTATTTAAAATATTCAATCATTGAAAAATGATTAATTTTCAACTAATATATGTCCTGGTCAGGTGCTCTAGAACATTAACATGAAAAAAAACTGATTAATGATGAAAATTATGTTGAAAATTTTATAAAACAATTCATAATATCATCGTCGTTAATTAAATCGGCAAATTCATCATCATTTAGAAATTGAAAATCTTCTTCATCGTTTTTTTTATCGTTGATATCCTTGTGGATTTTAGTGAGATGTAACTTTAGTGAAAATTTGGTAAAAAAACGTTTTCCGCAAATATCGCATTCATGATTTTTCCCTTCTTTGTGTCGTTTCATGTGAATTCGATACGTTGTGCGAGTTTTAAGCTTCTTATTGCAAATGTTACACTGTAATCGGAAAAAAAATTATTTTGTGAAATGATTGCGAATTGAATTATGTCAACGTCGTTGTTTGAATATATAACCTGAAACATATTTTCTTTGATATGTGTATCCTGATGTGCTGCTCTCATGCTTTTGGAGAAAAAAAATGTAAAATTGATTAGAATATGTCGAACAATTGTAATCAATTTCACAAACCTGCTAGTCTTGTATGATTTACCGCAAACCGTGCACTTGAATGGCCGTTCATTTCTAAAATAAAACAATCAAAATTGTTCATCAATCTAAATCGGAAATTACCATTTAACTATTTTAATGAACTTACGTGTGAAATCGAATGTGAATATCAAGATACGCTAAAATTGCGAAAAAAAACTGATTAACTGTTCAACGCTATTGTATTCAGCATAATTACAAATTTATACCTTTTTGTGTGAATAATTTTCCACAAATTTCACATTTGAATCCTTTCGGTTTGCTCCATTTTATATGAGCGACCAATGCTTTTTTCGAGTAAAATGTTTTGCCTGTAAAATAAAATTGATAGCTGTCCAGTTTATTATTATTTATATAATGATATGAAGAGAAAAAAAATTGAACCAACCGCATTCAAAACATTCAAATTTTTTTTCAGCGCAAGACTGTTTAAAATGTAATTGAAGGTCATCGTATGTATCGAATGCATTATCACAATGCATACAAAGTAAATGATTTGTATAAATATGTTTGTTACGAAGATGAATACTCAGTCGTGCCAAATGTTTATATTGGTGACCACAATTTTTAACTGGACATTGAAATGTGTCTAAATGCAATGTAATATGATATTTTAAATCATCAATGGTTGAACACTGTGTACCGCACTCTCCACATGAGTACAATTCGTCATTATTCGATTCAATTAACTTGTCCTTACTCAAGAACTCATGATCAGTGTACGATTTATCGATTTGATCTGAATTAGGATGCGAGTGTGTATTGTGATCTTTCAAATTCTCTTTGGACGCAAATAATAAGCAGCAAATACCACACGAATAAGATGGTAGATATTTTATAATCAAATCCAATGAATTTTTATTCATTTGTGATTGTTGTTTTACTTTCAATGGAATTGATTTTATGTCATTTATAACGATAGTTTCACAATTCAATGATGACTGAACTCTGGATTGTTCTTGATTTTTCAAATTGACCACCGGATTTTCTACATTGTTACTACTTTCAATATAGTTGTTATTCTCGTTGATCAAAGCTATAACGGTTGAAATATTTTCAACATTTACATCGGATTTGGTTTGATGGACAACAACTTTAGATACATTCATCTCATCAATTTCTTGATCGCAATCGGTTTCGATATGTTCTTGCAATAAATGTTCCAATTTATCTAACACCTGTTGTTGAGCTTGTCTAATGACTACAGTATCATCATTCTCTATCTCGGAATCTACCTCTATAATTGAATGTTGGACGACATCATTTGAATGGTCCACTTCCGGCACGAGAATGCAACGCAAAGATTGTTCAGTTGTTTTTACTTTTTGTTTAAAAACATAAAATGTAATTATTTGCTGTTGACAGTCCGCACAAATTTTACTCAGTAACAGTTCATTGGGTTCGTTAACCTACAAAATTGACAAAATGACGAGAAAAAAATACGCAAATCTTTGTTGATGAGAATAAAAAAAAAAGACATACAAATATATCAACTGTATAGGCCAACATATCGGGCAGCGATGTAATGAGACCATCTATGCTCATTTTGGTGAAAATATTGTGTAAATCTGGCGATTGTGACAAACATAATCGACACGCGTTCTCACCATCAATCACTTCCATCGGATTTAAATTTTTTTTGCCAATTTCCGGACAATTTAAATGATAGTTCTTGAATTTATTGTTGAAAATTAGCTAAAACGTTACTTAATATTTTTATTTTATGTTTAATTGAAAAAAAAAAAAAAAAAAATTGGCATGTAATGAGTGCTCACTATAACTATCACATCTAACTGATTTGATATGCACATTTAACATTCGATTCGACAACTGTCATTATTCATAAGCATTTTCGTTGTATTTGTTGGGCCAGTTATTGTCATTTGCAAGCAATCTTCATTTACATTGAATTGATTTTTAATCTTGAATATATGTTTTGTATAATTCAAAGCAGGAATGATGCCGATGAAATAAAATGAGAAGAGGAGTTAACTTCATAATTTTTTTTTTACTTTATCTGATTTTGTAGAGAGCATCGTTATTAATATTTCATTCATATTGAATATTTGTTCAAGTATTCTCTTTTCTCTGTAAATAACTTTGAGCCTATATGGATTAATCTGAAAATTGTTGTAATATCTGGTTTATTCGAATTAAATAAAATGCAATGGTTTTAGTTTGCGAAAAGGGAAAAAAAAGAACAAATAAAAAAAAATTTTATTCGGAAATTTACTATATATACAAATTATTTTGCATTAATTTTAATTTCAATTTCGAAAAAGCAAATAGAAATTCGTGAAAATAAGTGCAATAAAATAGCGATAGCAATATAAATGGCTCTTATCGAGCAAAGAATGTAGAAATTTAGCCAGTTTTTGTGGGTAAATTTCCGGTTCCGCGTGCATCGCGTTTAATGCGTTCCATCATTGTATCCGTGTTTAGTGCCTGTATCGGAACAGAAAAGAGGGTAAGGTGGAAATGTTTGGTTGCCAAAAATTGTGCTTAAATTATATGCTACAGCGGATAATTTTAATTTGATCGTACGCCTGTTTCGGGGGCTGAGCGTGCTGCGCGTGTGCCAGAAGCATCAGCTAATGACGTTTTTGGAAAACCTGGCTGTATGAATCGAAAGAATTGAAAAAATGCAATAATCTATATGAAAATAGTCAAATTGATAATTTAATCTTTAGTTAGAATAACCTACAATAGTTTTAGCATCGGGAATAGAAGGAATGTTTGAAGGAAAACTTGTAGGAATTGGAATTTGACGTCGAACCTATTCATTGTTAACAAAACAAACGATAAAATTATCATAAAAATGTCATAAAGAGAAAAATTTCAAGTGATTTTGAATTGAATACTAACGCGAATTTGAATATCTTCTGGATCAACCTGAAAATTCACAAAACAAAACAAAAAATATTATCTTTTTTCCAAAATCAATGATGTAATGAGCATAATAAAAACACAAAAACAAAAAATTATAAATTCTTACTTGCTCAGGTGCACAACGGACGTTGGCAACTAAAACAAAGCCAATAAGCAAAATAGCTAATAAAAATCCTTTAGCTTGCATTTTTCTTGTGTTTTCACAAAGCGTATCACTTTAAAATTAAAATAAAAAATTTAAAATTGGTTATATCACGGACAAAATTCCACTTCTGAACTTGTTAAGAGCACAAAATGGACTAACAATTCGTTTGCATTCATCATCTCTATTTATATCACTGAAATATGGAATATATTAAACACTTTTTGCGTTTTAATTTGTTATTTAAGCTACCAATTAAAAATCGATAACATTATCAATAGCAAAATAATTGCAAATTCAAAAAACGAAATGCAAAAAAGCATTTTTATAGGAATAAAATCATTTTCATTTATTCAATGTGGTTTGCATGATTGATAGAATGCAAAAATGTTTTCATGCCAGAAAAACAAAACCGGATGAAAATATTGATGCAGTTTCGTGTAACTCGCGATGAAGTGTAGCAAAGTACAAGATGCTATCTAAGTGGTTTGTTATTTATCGACCAATTATTGATCTTATGTTAATTAGATGCGAATTTTTTATCACACGCTTTTACGCCAATATACATCGTTTGTTAGAAAGTCAGATGTTCGTGCTTTTCTTTGTACAAAAAATGATTATGCTTAGTAACAACGCAAAGGGTTCACTGCAAAAATTCTATCGAAAGGCTAGCATATATAATTGCTCAAAGCGTGAGCATCGCTTCCCGTGCGTTTTTTTCTTCACAAATTCTTCTATCTTCAATGCATGCTATATTGCATTTCAAGAAGCATTTGAAAAAAAAAAAAATTATTTATTTCAATTGGTTTTCAGCAATAAAGATTTGTAATGGGCAACAACACAGCCTAATCTGAATCATTGAAATATTCGGCAACGCAAGTAACAAAATACACAAACCAAAATAACTAACAAATATTTTATGCAACAATTTTGCATGTTTAATTGCCGATTCGGGCAATTATTGCTATTGTTTTTGACTTTTCATTGTTAAGGTCTACGATTTGTACTTGATGAAACTTACATTACGAAATATTGATCTTTGATTTTGACTTTAACTGCCAACACAATAACCGGTTTATTCGGTTATCGTTGTGCTTGTGCTTGTGTTTGTTAAATTTATTTCCCATATTTATTTCTAATTAAGGTCTAGTATTTCTATTGAGATAATGGAAGAGAATTGTTGAGTAGTCGCATGGGTTCAACTTGTCATGGTATTTCAATTATACAAAATCATTGAAGAAATTTCAATCATGAACAAATAATTATTTATTGCAAATATATATTAAATGATTGTTACCATCAAATGGAAAGATTTCAATAAACTAATATCTAGTTTATGTTGATTTTGTGCGGAATAAAGTATTTATTATTTCAATTGATTTGTTTACAATTTATTGAATAGTTTTTTTTTTAAGCGATCAGGCACAAATTGCTTAGATTTTTGAAAACAAAAAATCAATTACCAAACACATTTACTACATATTTGAAAAGGCATAGTTCGTGATTCACGAATTATTAATGTGATGGCTGTTGATTTTTTTGTTGATTCTCGATAGATTTAAAACATTTTTGTAATGAATGTTCCTCATTCTTCGTTTTCTTACCTTATTCCTGTAATCATATTTCTTTAGATTTTTCTGGAAAACTGAATATCTTCATTAAAAATACATTTTCTTTCTAAAAAAATTGATTTTATTAACTTTATTGGTTTTGGTTTATTCTTTATAACATTTTATATCGTTATAAGTAATTATTGATTTTTAAACTAACAAAAGAATTTCTATGAATTCAATAATGCATTTCAATTGAATGCATTTTACACTACATTTTGAAATTCATTTTAATGAACAAAATCTTAAGTGTTTTAGTTTTCTTCTCGATAGTTCTTTTTTAGCTTTTTTTTTATTATTATTGTTAAATCCGAACGTCTTTATTTTTGATATTTGTTTTTATTTATAGTTTTTTAATCGTCGCATTTTGTAGCTTTTTACTAAAAAGTAAAAACAAACTCCTCTTACTACAATTTATTTGATTCAGAATATTTGCCGCTATTTCGTTAGTAAGTTAGTGATTTATGATGCTTATGATGCGTTTCTTCTTAGTAAGTTATTTGTTTGAGATTCCACTTTAGATTTGTATTTCTTTCTTTTTTTTTTTTTTTTTTTTTTTGTTAAAACAATTTTTTCATTCAATATGTTGTTTAATTTGGAACTTGGCCCAAAATAAGAAAACAAATCTAATATTTTGGTGAGATCAAGAAGAATTATTGATAATTTCCAAAACGTAAAAGTTTTAAGAGAAGAAAAATAAAGAAAATTTAAAATCATCCAAGATCATATTACAATTTTTACGAACCATCAATGTGGATTTCATCAGAAAATTTGTGATTAATTAAACAAAATTGAATGTGTTATCATTTAAGACCTAAAAAACGATACTATTTCATGTATTTATATTCAAACGATGGTAATATTTTTTTGATTTGCTATAACATTTTTCATATTTAGTTAAATGACTTTTTATTTCTTTTTTTTTTATTCAGGATAAAATTGGTTAGGTTGTTAATTTGACGGATAAGAAAGGGTCCGTATAATGATATCTATATAAATGGTAAGCATTTGAACAAAATGCCCATCGTTTAAGGTAATAAATAGCCTACGTTTATTTAGAAATGTTCTAGAATTAAATTGGTCAATTTTGTCTCATTTATTCATAAATCATTCATTGTAATTTAATAAATCCATCGATGGACTTGCATTGCCTTGCATCGTTGGGCATTAGGCTCATGGCTCAATTTATGCCGCTAACAAAACTGGTCCTATTTTATTCTGAATCTATAAGCGTCGAAATGAAATTCGATTTTGAGCCGGTTTGTGTATGTGTGACACATTGTGTGTATATTTAAAATCATCACCACTATCGACATGTCTCTCACTTAAGGGAAATGCAATAGTTGACTTTTTATTTTATTTTATTTAAATCATTGGAATTGAAGTTAAAATATTTCGATCTTTTTGAGGATTTGTTTGTGTATGTTTGTGTGTGAGTGTTTTATTTGATTAATTTTAAATGTAGTTTTTAGACAATTGTCAGCACTTAAAGTACTAAATTTAAGACAGTACACACTACATGGGATTAATAAATGCTAGATTTTCGAAAAAAAAAATTGTATATACAGTAATGCATCGACGATTCCATTGTGACAACGAAAAACAAAAACAATTCCATTACATATTTACATGTTGAATGCACCAATTTTATAACAAAATATATCTTTTTCTTCTTTTTCATAACTCTTTCAATCTTATTCCATTCCATATTAAACAAATTCAAAACGATTGTCCATTATTTGGAACGTAATGAATGAAAATAGGCAATTTGGATTTCAAACATAGTATTATTTCGTTATTTTTCTTCTCTTTCTTTTTCTGTACAATTTAAAGTTTAGAATTTAATGCAAAAATGTGTGTGTTTTCACTACTCCCTACATTGCCTAATGAAAAGGAGATTTATTATTTATTATCTGTTGGAATTATAATAGCCTAAAACAATGTTTTCCTTTATTATTCTCATAAGAAAAAGTGTTTATGTGCATTTCATAGAACTGTGCCTCACATACTAGCTCAATGCTGTATCCAAATGTTTAAATTCATGTGAAAATATGAGATTGAAAATGACAAAACACTTTTATTTTTGTTTCATAAAGATAATGTACAGATAGAATTATCGAATTACAAAAGGTAAGGCATAAAATTAAAACATCAACAATAAATATCTCAATTTATCATGCTGCAAACATTCTAAATGAGAATTTAACATTAGATCAAATGTAATCGATTAGTTTTTCGTAAATTTAAATATAACAAAGTTATGCTTAAGATAAATGTGCTTGAAATGTATCTTTAAGTTTGGGAGTGTTTGATTTTTTTTGTTTTTTGTTTTTTTGTTCTCGCTTTTTTTGTTTTGTGTGTCGAATTATGTGTAATGATGATCGTATTCAATGCATAAAACCAAAAAATTCAATTCGATGAAAATTATCCAAATTCTTCTTTTTGCTTTGAGGAGCATATTCTAATTATCTATCCTGCTTAATCAGATGACCAAATGTTATTGCCTATGTTTATGGAAAAAAATGGAATCGAATAGTAATTTCTATATGTCAGGCACCCTATTATTCAATTTATTATTTGTGTATACTCGTTTGAACTTTCTACCTCATAGCCGCTACATACATACATGTATATGAATGGTATGTGTGAGTGAGTGAGTGAGTGAGTGAGTTTAGTTATCTTTGTGTGTTTACTAATGGTCAATTTATGTTCTTTTTGAAGATTCCACGCCGAATGATAATGAGCTCGATGAAAGGCGAATTTTTCAATTTTCAATTTTCTTTTTGGATCAATTTTCAAAGAGTCCAACACACAAAACATTGAGTAGATGAGTTGTGAGCATCTTGAAATGCATTGAATCAAATTATTATCTTTTTCTTCTTCTTCAAAAAGATGATTTGATGAACTCATTATTAAAATAAAATTTGTAATAACGCATGTCGAAATGTGACCATTATTTACGTTTGCATCGAGTTCATTATATCGACACAACTTCTAGAAAAATCAGAAAAATGGCACTAAATCTAAATGTTTAAGAACTTACAATTAAATATTATTCTATCATTAAATTAGACATATTGTACCTATTTAAAGGTCCTAGTATGCAATCCACAAATTAAATTCATAATGACAATTCAATAGGCCATTTTCTGGATCTATTGCATCAATTAATCGATGTGTGGCAGATATTTTCTTGATGTTTGTCTTCATTTTTCATTTAATTTGCTAATTGTAAAGCTTTGAACGCCCGCATGTGTGCTTAATGCACTTATATATATATATATATATATGTATGTAAATAATATATTTATCATTCTTATCTTAAGCATAAATTTGTTTTAGAAGTGTTAAAGAAGTCGCCTAATGCTAAATATCGTAATTGTTAATCTTAAAAATTATATTTATATAGAATTCACTAAGCGATAACGGGTTTCTTTGTGTATCTTTGTCCTATTTCCTTTGTTAAATCCATTTTGTTTTTGTTGTTGCATTTTTCATATCATTTTTTTTACTACAATATTTGCATTAAAAAATCTAATTTGAAATAAATCACAATCATTTTTAACCAAGTTTAAATTTAATTATTGATAATAAATATGTCTTTGTCTGCAATCACGTTATATCGCTCCGTTTACGTTTAAAATATCAACGTTCAAATCAATATTGGCCGAAAATAATCGATACGTTCCATTCGTTTTTTTTTTCTCTCCTTAATTTGTGTTGAAAAATTATCAAAATTCTTCTCAAATTTATCAACTGCACAAGCCAAACTGGAGGATAGGCCATCACAATTTCAAAAAAAAAAAACATCTCTTGAATTGAATTTTCTTCATTTCGAAATCTCTCACATGCAAATCAAAACAAAATCGACAAAAAAAAAAAAGCTTTTTCAAACTCTCAACCAAATGTATTGTCATGACCAATGCCAGCTACTCAGAGAAAATTTTGCCCAAGTCATAAAAAATAAATATTCCCACTTTAAAGCATTGAAAAATACATAGATACGACTGGTACTGGGTTGTTGTCATTTGCAATATCTTGTCTTGTCTGTATATCATGTCCAAATTTGTCACTATTCTATATATAAATATGAGTAAACCAATATAAAGAACCAAAAGATATTTGCATTCAAATGAATCTTCCTCCATTTTATGAATATCGAAATAAAGAAAAAAAAAAGAGAAATTGAATGCTTGAATCGATTTTTGAATGTCATAAAAATTGTTTGCATTCCACTTTTCACATGCATTTTGAACCCTTCAATTCGGTAGACATTGATTATATATAAGAGGGGTCCATTCGAAAATGGTAATATTTATGTCGCGTGACAAACAAATTGTACTTTATTTAAATTATAATTTGGTTTTTGTTCGCTTTTGTTGGCTCTAATGTCGTTTATTTATAATTCAATTGCTGTTAAACGTTTGAATATTATTTTGGAAAATGACATTTTTTGCTGTATATAAATACAACTGAATTTTGCTGAATATTGCATTTAAAATTTTTAATCGATTAGTAAATGTGAATAACGAACGTTTTTAAAAATTAAAATCTGTTGCGAAGACTATTTGGTCTGACATTTCAATATATTTCAATCGCATATACGATAATGAAATTTAGCTAAGTTTATCACTTTGCATTAATTTTATAATCATCATCAACATCGTTATCGTTATCATCATCATGATCATTTTCTGCATGAGAAATAATCAAATAAAATAATAATATTGTAGAAGAGAGAGAGAGAGAGAGAGAGAGAGAGAGAGAGAGAGAGAGAGAGAGAGAGAGAGAGAATCCAGTATTTCTGTTTTAGTATCATGTGAAATATGAATTATTTAATATATTATGCTAGTTTTACTGTACAATAGAATTGTGTTACGGTAGATTTGGTCTTTAAAATATTCTATAATTAGGAGGTTGTTGTTTGTTCATTTCAGTTCTCATCGTGTTTAATGAGTAAAAGAACGTATGCGTACGTATCGATAAAATGTGCTCACATTTGAATACATTTGTTAACATTCTTCGTACACATGCTAATGTGTTAATGACATTTTGGTGGTGGCCAAGCTATTGGGTTTAATTATTATTATGGGAATTAAAGCCATTTTTCGTTGAAATCCTTATGTATTTATGTAGACACTATTTTTTAGTGAATTATTTAGCTACATTTTATTTTTCTTTGTTCAATTTAAATTTAGTTTGCAATTGTTTAATTCGAATGGAAACTATAAATTTCAGCATGTATAAGAAATACATCATTTGTTATTTGTTGAAATGCTTTTTGTGTGCATAGTGACAGTATATTTCAATCGATATTAATGTTGTTTTCTTTTTGAGTTTTGTGTAATGAGCGATTTGTCAATAATAACTTTTATATAAAACACTTGTTTGTTTCTTTTCATTGTTTTTCGTTCTAAAATGCGATAGAATAACTCTCAGCGTGTTAAATTCCTAACGAACATTTTGCTTTCATGCCAAATATTTTTGTTTTTTTCTTTTATACAATAAATGAAACCGATCTTTTGCATTTATGAATACGATAGAATACTCGTCATTTTTTTTTTTTTTTTTTTGTTTAACTAGAATGTTCGATTATTTAAATATTAAATGTCTTTTTATTGTTTTCAGTTTGTGTCAAAACGGATGAATTTCTATGAATGAGAAAGTATTTTGGAGGGGTAAAAAACCACTCAATTTCACTTGGATATGAATCAATCGAGAAGAAAAGATAAAAAGAGAAATATTTTTGAAACCGGTTGCTATTTTGAGATCAAGATATTTACAGATGAATATACTGATGTGGGTTTGTTAATATCGTCAAAATTGTAACTGATTTCAAAATTATTATTTTTTTTTTTTTATTAATTGTTCGATAAAAATATGGTTTCATGTATACATTTGGATTCACTTTTGTTTTTTTTTTTTAAGTTTTGCATCAAGAACGATATTTCGAAACCTGTTGGCTCCATATATGGTTTTTTGTTAACAGCTACCAATAGAAATAATGAGTTTTCTAATTTTTTGTATAATAAAATTGAAATGAAACTGTCCTACGGAGTGTAAATAAGTTGAAAAAAATGATTTTGGAAAATTGTATTGATAAAGCTTTAGATTTGTTTTAAAATACTGATTTACCCTTGAAATGTGGGATGACCAGACTTCATCACGTTTTTTGTGATGATTATTATATAAGGTGGGGAATGGTGGTGGTGACATTCACACGGCCAATTATAATACACAATCTTCTTCTCTTTTTTTTTACCATATTTTGGAATATATTGAGTTTAAACATTACGATACGGTCGGGTCACATGAACTTTAATGATAGATCAACAATAAACTTGATAAAATGAAAATGGGAGAAAACAAATTTTGTCTTGTTCATTATATAAATAAATTATGATACATCATGAAATTATTGTATGTTTTTTTTTTTTTCATTTTATTCTCTTTTTTTTCTATCTTTCACTTGTTGAATTTAGATGTATGTTTACAAAGATTTAACTAGATATAAGGCTACAAATTTCTTTCATTTCACTTTGTTCGGTTGTCCAACATGTTAGTATTTCACAAGGTTCGAGCTCATTTTCGAATGTTTGTGTACATTAATGTACAATTGTGTTCGAATATGAAATTTTTCTAATTTTTATTTATTTGTATACGAGTAAGTTGATGCAAATTTTGTGTATTTTGTGTATTGATAAATGTACAATTAAACGATTCAGTTTTTATTTTGCATTGACTTTCGAATTGTTTGTGTGCATTAGATTTTTGTGTTACGGTTCTTTTTACAATATTGTGTTTCTGTTCTTCTTCTTCTACTTCTTCTTCGTCTTCTTCTTTTGCTTCCGTTTTTATTTATTTTAAAAATTAAATTCTATTTTTTTTTTTACATTATCTACTTTGCAAAGTCTACGCAAAAGACTATTCTAGATTTTTTATGTTTATTCATAAAAAGAGATATTTCATAACTATTCGGTAAATATCTCCAATATTTTCCGATGCATTAAACTTTCATCTCTTAGCAACATTGCATTCCCATGTGGAAATAAAGTGACCGACTGATTGGCCGGCAAAATTGATTTTGAATGAAAACCAATCATAGTTAGCCGACGGTCCGAATAAAACCAACTGAAAACGATTATAGTTAACTGCATAAATAGTTGACTATGATTGACCATAGTTGATCATTTGTTGCATAAAATTGAAGTTTAAGGCATCGTAAAACTTGTCAAATTTTTAAATTAAAAACTCTTATAGTTTCGGATATTTGTCATTTTTCTTAAAGAATTGTTTTTTCTTTTTTTTTTAGTTTCAGAACGGTCAATCTTCGATTTCACAGCCGAACAAAAGCATTTTCGCTTATTGTATTGGTAAACGTTCGCTTACCAAATCGTTCATCACAGGAAAATGTATCATCAATCACTTGTATGGTTTTTTTTTTATTCTCGAAAATCACAATATGCTTCGAAGAAGAAAACACGTAAAAGTGTAAATTTCTTCAGTTCTGATCGAAAAGAAATTGGTTTTGAGAGACAGATTGAAGAGAGCGAGAGAGAGAGAGTGGAAAAAATATACAACGAAAAGTTGTGCAGTTTTGTTAATTGATGTAATATTTCTTTAAACACGAGTGACGCGAATGCGTTTCTTCGAATATTTGTTATTTTGTTCGGTTGAAGTGTTTGATGATGCTGTGCTTGAAGATTGCCGTCGAAGCTCCATTCAGCTATTTGTTCGATTTGATGTTGCGTTTATTGAGCTGTTTGCCGTCATTCCGCTACTATTACCAATCGATGTATTTGATGCGCTCGTTACAATTGTACTTTCGAAATTATTAGCGCTTGCATTTGTTGTATTAATATTACTGTTGGTGCTGCTATTGTTGCTAACATTATTATTATTATTAGTGCTGTTATTGTTGTTGGTGGTGGTTGCTGTGTCTGCGATATTGGCATTTGTTTCATTTGAATAATTTACAGTGGTTAATGGGGCTGTTGTTGTGGCCGATGTTGCGCTTATCGAACTAGTACTGCTAGTTGGTACGTAGGTTTCTGGCACTAAGTGAGGTGTTCGACTTGATATTGGCGGTAAAATTGGACTTGATGGCCATTGATATGAGGGTGTTGTCGCTGCTGTTGTCGCTGGGACACTTCTTTCCGACCATAAAAATCATCCAACGTGAAAAGTAAAATTGTGAAACACACAATTTCAAGAACAAGAAAAAGGAAAAGAAATAAAATAAAAACACATATTAATGACTCGTTTTAAATTAAAATTTATTGAATAAGCAAAAAAGGAAAAGAAGAAGAAAATAACAAACAGAGTAAAAAAGAAATTGTGTTAAGTGAGAAAGAAACATTTTAAGCGCTTTTTATAACTACTTCATTTCTTTGGATCTTGAATCAACCGATGTGCAAAGCGATTAAAGTTGCCCGCTTCTACGAGCATAAACTAATGAATATCCATTATAAATAGATATCATTCATTCAGCATATTCATTTCGTTTGTGGATTTTCATGTTTTTTTCTTTTCTTTTCTTTTGATAATAGTCAAAAACAAAGTAAGGAACGACAAGAGAAACATTTAAAACAAGAATACTTGAATATTTTACTGTCATCGATCGAAATGAAAATGGTTAGTTTTAAATATGACCCGTTTTCAATCAAATAAATTCAATGGGTCGTTTGATTGCAATAGAAAACATCGATTTTGTGAACAACATCGATACAATTCGAAACTAATATTTAAACCCATTGAATATAGTACATCGAATCTTTTCCTCTAATTACGTTTTCAATCGTTTTCTATAATCGGATTACTTCCTTTTCATCTGTTTATTTTGAATGACGCTTGAACAGACAGACGAATTTTTTTTTTTTTTTTTTTTGAATCTTTAATTCCAAATTTAAACGAAACATCAAATATCCATTAAGTTTGTCAAATAGTCAGAATGGGTAATAGTTTTGTATGAATGTAAAATGGATATTGTCACAAATTTTTATGTGCGCTCTCGATTGCATCAATGAATAATGCGCCAAAAAATAAGCAGCACTTTAATTGTCAATGCGCCGACATGCTAAAATCAATTGTCCAAATAAAAGTAAATGCTTGTTTTGGCTGGCATGCAATCACCACTGTCACCGTCTATTAATTATGCTGTCGATCAAATTCATTCGGTATGGTTACGGATATCAACATTTTTTTTTTTGTTGCATTAGATTCAAAATAAAGCAGGAAAACGAAATGTTACAATGTTTCAATTTTGTTTCCAGCTTACATTTTATTGGCGTGCCATCATATTTGCTTTATAGTTGGTTGATCAACTGACTGAGGTCAAAAAATGTTATTTATTTCTACCGGGAAATCCGTTGGCATGCATCGAACTTTTGAGAGAAAAAAATGTAAAAAAAAAAAAAAAAAAAAAAAACCTATACAAACAGCCGTAAAACCAATGAAGCAGCTGGCAGTTTCTAACTGGATTTTGATGAAAACCATTTTCCACAAGTTGAGTTTTCATTTTCATTTTGACAGAGTGAATGGGTATATTGTGCGCTCATTTTGTATTAGCCGCATTGTTTGGTCAGGCCATTTAAAAGCTGATTTTTCATCATTTTTATTGCTCATACAATGGATTATGTGTCCTCTTTTCTTCATTGGCCATTGTAAACACTTTGCTTCGTTGTTGCCATTGTCATAAGCCGATATGATTGCGCACCAGTGGAACATAAATCCAATTAGAGCAACTGAGGCCATCATAAAATCGTTATAAAATGAAACGAAATGAAAAAAAAAAAAAAAAATACTTGCATGCATACACACACACACACATAGCACACACACGTACACAAAGAGAGAAAAAGAAACACACAAGCTCTTCATTCAATTTTGATTGGCTCCTCATTTCATTGGAAATGTATTGAACCAGAATATTCCAAAAGGGAAATGATTGATTTGATGATTGAACAGTCGAAACAATAACTTAATTGATTAGCCGGAAAATCAACCTGATTCAATTCACATTTAAAGAAAATCCGTTTGAAGTACATAGATATTTATAGTTGATATTTATATTTCCCTAAATAAAGAGATTACATTCAGTTTCGTCTGACAGAGTGTTTACAAATAACCTTAGGTATTTATGGGAAGCTTTTGTTTGAGTTTGTGCTGCTTTGGTACGCACAAGATTCAGATAAAGAGGGATGAGGAAGGATAAAGACAAGAATAAAAGACACAGTAAAGCATAAAGTTGAGCTTTGATTTCACTTTCAGTCAGTCAGTATCGATATGCAATAAGCCGATTATTATTACTTAGTTGGAAAATGTGAAAAGAAATAGAAAACAAGAAAAATAAGAAATAAGAAACAATGCAAAGCCAAAACATTATCTAATTCAATTTATTTTGTGTTACATTCAGACAAAATAGAATGTTTGATCCGGCTTATCGAAAAAAGTTGTCGCGTCTTCTTATGTATACTGTATAGATTGCAGATCATTTACAGTTTATTTTCGGTACTTTTGAATAATTTAAAACATTCGAATCAAGGACAGTAGTGCAATGCACTTGGTGCGTTTCCATTTTCTTTTATATCTCTTCTTTCTTTCTTTCTTTCTTTTACATTCTTTCTACTATCTAGTTCGGTTGAAGTGTATCGATTTTCAACGTAATTGAATGAGAACAATATATATCAATATATCAGTGAATAATTACAAGCCCCATTAATTTCGCTTGTAAATTAACGTTGAGCGATTCACTCAGTAATTGCGAGATGCAATAACAACAACAGCAATAAAAAAAAAGAAAGAACTAGACAAGAGTCGTTAGCCTCATTTTAATTTATATGGTAGCTGCAATGCATACACTTTGAAAAAAAATATGCAAATCATTCACCGTAAGACCCAACGAAGTAAGTGTATGTGTATTTATGTGCTTGTGCTTGCGTCTGTGTATCTCTGTTTTTCTTTTTTTTTTCTCATCTTTTTCAATTCAATGAGAGATAGAGAGAATCATTGTCAAGGTGCATCAAGCTAACAATTGGGTACATTGAATTCTATATTTCAATTGTGCAAAAATATAAAGCACAAACAAACGAATAAGAAACAAATTAATTCACTTATCCAATTAGTGGTGCAGACAATTGAAATGGGAATTGTGCTTTTTGTGTGCAAAAATTCCAAACAAGAGAGATAGATAGAGATTTATACATACAAAAGGGGAAAAAAATAAATTAGGAATCATTTAGCTTTACCTAAATTGATTTGTGACTTGCTTTATAAACTTGGTGGATAATATTTGTTCAAAGCATCCATATATTCCATTCACATTTTGAGCAATAATATATACGGTTATATTTTTGTTTGTTTGTTTCTTTGTTATCTATTGTGATCTATGTGTGGTCAAACGACGCATAACTTCACATCCAAATTGCGATACATTTTTTCTCATTTTCGCTTGTTTGTTATTTTGTTAGAATTTGTGGTAATTTGTCTTAAAATAATGCTTGTTCTTGGACTTATTTTTAGCATTTTATTTTCTTTCATCATTTTATCAGCAAAAGTGTATCCTAAAAATGATTTGTTTTTGGTTTTTTTGTTTTTAAATTTTTGATGTTAAAAACACATGAACGATTTATTTTCAAAAGAGATTCTTTTTTTGTTTCGATGAAAAGTGGCGAAAAAAAAAATTATACAAACAGGAAATTACGAGAGAATTGTATGAATGAGCTGGCATGAACAATGGAAATTAATAGAGCAAGTAACTGGTAGGAAGTGAATGTGTGTAAGTGCAAAAAGTGCATATTGCGCTGATGCTCTCAATGTTTGTGCGAATTTGTTGTTTGTGCTGTACTTAAAGTCATTTAAAGCTATAATATTGCAATTTGTAATCCGGCCTGCAATGAATTCAGGCTTCATGTTTGTTCCATATATTTATTTATACAGTTTTTTTTTTGTTGCTCTGTCGCTTTGCAAAAATGGTGAATAAAGCGGACAAGTGGCGATGTTTGTGCATTGCAACTGAAGCTTGACAAAATGAGTAACAAAATTGAATCGAAAGAAAAAAGCAAAAAAAAAAAAAAAAAACATACAAATGGGACTGCCTGAATAAATCTTTGAATTCCACTCGAGAAATGTGCTTTATTTACGTGCCATGTGTTGCTGATATTAAATTAACTAAAAACAATGAATTAAATCTGTAGATAACATTTCATTTATGCAGGCCAGTAAAGATGGAGAATCACATAGCAATTTATTTAAATGGTTGAAATGCGTGCAAAAATTCATTTTGGTTTCACTTGTCACCAACAAATGGACCATACATTCTGTAGGCTCATTTTATATTTATTTGTATCATAAATATCAACGCACACTATTGTTCGACCTTTTATGGATGCACTTTCTCAAGCTAACAATATATCGTTTTGCAAAATGTTCACATTCAACTAACAATCATTTTGTTCGGTTTCAATTTGTGCGAAAGATGTTTTGCGAATAATATCTTATAGAGTATATATTACAAAACAATTGCCTGTACTACACTTACTTATTCATGCAGTCTCGAACTGTAGCCATACACATTCAATTAAATTTATATATCAGTTCGTACTTATTGGGTTTCATTGAAGATTAATGTTTTGGCCTTGCTTCCATTGAAATCAAAGTTTTGAAAATCAGGCGTCTTGGAGTGTATGTTCAAATCATTGCCAAAATGTATTGATTTGGCAGTGTGTCTAATAATAATGCAATTCCTGAGAAATTTAACTTTCAAATATCTTGTTTATGACTTAAATAAATGTTCAAAGAATTTCTTCGTTTTCCATGTGAATTAGATTTTCTGGAAACTTATGAAAGTCAGCTAGATTGTGTTTAAAAGTTGTAGATATGAACCACATAGAGTTATTTTTATATTTTTGTCAAATCATATATGTAAGCTGCTTTGTTTCTCAGCAAATTGTAATTGTTGGTTGGCGTGTATTTTTTTATTTCATTTATTCAATAGATGTAAGCTAGCATGTAAGTTTTCGACTTGAATTTGTCTACATTCTTAATTTATGTGGTAATTTGAATGTCAGCTAGAATTTATTTATATTTGGCGTAGTAATTTTTCGTGCATTTTCTTGGGTTTTGATAGTTCTGTGTTTCATTTACGCTAACTAACGGTGACTACAGTAACCGATTTACGTCATTTCATGCATAAAATCACTGTGATGCCCGACAAATTGTGTATTCAATGAGCATTTGTTTGGTTCAACGAAGCGAGAGAAATCCGCAATGGTTGTTTGCGTATTTAAGTGCTTTGAAATACAGTTAGAGATGGCCAAATTTCTAATGCCTAATTAGAAGCCATACATTTGGTTACAATTTAGAATGCAACCATTTGAGCTTAATCAAAATCTCATCGAGAATTTAATTTTACAAATCACATCAATTCGTTACATTGTAATATTGTTTGCTTAGATTCATCATTGACTCATATTATCCGGAATAACTGAATTACCATTTTAAGCGCATTTTGACTTGATTTATTTTTCATTTCATTTTTATTTTCTTATTGTTGAAAACTTTTGATTATCAATTCAAAATTCCAATGCAAATAAATGGTAATAAATGCGCATTGATTTAAATGATGCGTTTGCACAAGCAATGAGTGTGAATTTCGTAATCCAATGGATTTGCATGGGATCGATGCAGCGTTCGTAATTGAATAAATCGAACGATATTGAAACAAATAGAATCGATCATGTTGATTGTCGAAACATGTTTGAATATGTAAATGTAAATATTTTGCATATTTCGCCTCTGTATAGTCAATGTCAAAATCAATTTTCCATGTTCCATCAGGCAATTTTGTAACAATTTTTCCATTTCTTTTACAATTTTTATTTTGAATTCAAAGGGCCAACGACGTGCATAAAAACAAAATGTGAAAAGACAACGAAAAAACAAAAAAAATATATAGAAATCAATGTGGCGCTTGCTTACAATTTTGTTATGGTACTTATCGATTTTCGACGGTTGGTCGTACTTATCGAATGTTTCTCATTAATATGCGATGGGAAAGTTATGCAAATTACTCACACAAAATGAACGTTTATTGTAACAAAACGAATTCCAATTGCTCTATGAGTGATTGTCAATGTATGTGGATTTCGAACTGAGAATAGCCTATGAATTTCTGTGTGGGTGAGTGTGTGCAATGCACGTAAGTGCTTGTCATTTTACTGCATGTCATGCGTAAATGATGTTGCTTTGCAAATGTTCGAAATTTTTGCCTTTATTTATTCAACAAAAATGAAAAAATTCCAATTTTCCATGACGGCAACTTTGACTTCAGTCCTTTTCGAAAATATAATCTTCTTGAAGATCTTTTCTCACTCTTTTTCTGCCCTCTCTCTCTCTCTTTCTCTTATCTCTATCTTATACACTCATTCTCATTCTTGGCTTCCCAAACTGAATTTCATTTTCCACAATGTTTATTGGATGTTATTGGCGATTTCATCCTTTGTGTACAAATTAAGTGAGTAAATAATGCAAAATGTAAACCATTACGACCAACAACATTTTAACACGTTAACCGGAAACTTAGTGCCAAATGGGAATTTCACATGTCGTTCCAAAATAAGAAAAACGAAAAGGAAAAGTCGCTCCGTAATGGAGTCAATGTAACATGTTCGAAAGTGTCCAGTTGGAAAATGTTGAAATCCCATTAAAATATAGCCTGTCAACCTTGTCTGAAATGCTCATCAAAACATAGCCAACGACTGCTCAACAAAAGACACAAAATGACACATGATAAGGAGTAATAAGTTGTCAGTTGTTATTATTGGCAATGTTCGACTAGCAGCTGTTTCAAAGTTGGTTATTTCAAATGCTTGGTAAATTGAAATGAATCTCCGAATATGTATTGAGCATATGTGCTGTGTTTGTCACATAAGGAACAAATGCATACATACATACGAGCAGAGCGATACCGAAAGCTTCAATTGAAATCAAATCAACGATACAATAAAAATAGGATCAGCGAAATGTTACGATATTACGTTAAATCGAAGAGATTTTTTTGGGGGGTGTGGGGCGGTGGTAGTAAAATCAATCAATAAAATGAAAAAATTTTAAACTGTCAATCAAAACAGAACATATAAAATCTGTAATTTTGAATAATTCGATTCGACGCTCTGGTGTTCGTGTACATATTCTATGCAATACAGTGCGAAAATGAAACCAAACAAACAGAAAAAGAACAACAACAAATAAACCAACAAAAAAAAAAATAAATAAAACGGAATCGAACCGAACATGAGACAAGAGAAAAAAAAAAATAAAATAAAATCATCCTAAAGTTGAAAAAATATGTATATAAAATGTATGTGTGCATATTGCACTGTCAAAAAGCGACCGAAGTGAGTGCTACGTTTTATTGAATGTTATGTCAAATATATATAATTTTTTGTTTATCAAAATGTGAAATGAAAAGTTGTCGCGCTTTTTTATTTGATTTGTTGTTTTTGTTTTGCTATATTGAATTTTTTTTTTTTTTTTTTGAAATAAATGAGTTTTTCGTATATGGCTGTCATTTGTGCTTACCTTGAATGTGGAATTAATAATGGAGAGCCGATCGATGGCGGAGGTATTGTTGGTGTTGGTAAAAGCGTTGCATTACTAACCGCTGCTGTGTCGGGATGTAAAAAATTCCGTCGTTGATCGACACGGTCTTGATGTTGCGTCAGGCACCGTGTTATTAGCTCAGGAAGGGCTTCCAATCGTTCCTAATGGATATAATTCATTTTGTTTATGTATTTTATAAAGAAAGCAACTGTAATGCTCAATAAAATTAGTGTAAAACTTTACAAAAGCAAATTGAAATGACAAAGAGAGCTTCAATAGCGATAAGAAAATCATTTTTCCTTTTATTAAATAGTTTTTCCATTCATTTTTTACGAAGCACACACATACAAAATAGATGAAATGTCAATATATATATATATATTCGTACATGTTTTGTACTGCATCTATATGTGTTGATATATTAAATTGAAAACGAACAACCAAACATAGTTCAAGTGTTGCAAACAATAATTCCCTGCACGCATTTGTATGTGAAATATGCATGTAATGCACTTGTCTTCAGGGCGGCCGCCCCAACAAAATGCCATAAAAGAAAACTCTCTATCATCAACTTTGTTGAGTAAACTGAAGTGAAATGCATGCGACTTACGAATCAAATGCAATCGCATTCATCTTGAGACATTTTATGTCTCTCCGATTGCATATTATGCAGTAGAAAATGCTTTCAAATAACTTTTATGTGTCGTAACCGACTTCATCTCGGTACACTCGAGTGCACAATTCAAGCACAACACATATACAATATATACAACAAATCCATTCGTTTTCTTTTCTTCTTCTTCTTCTTTTTTTGATTCTCATTCTTTTCCTTTCCATTTATACTTTTATTGAAAATCTCATTTTTATCACAAGCAGTTTTTTTTGTGTTCTTTTATGCTCATCTGCCCGTTCAACTGAAGCTAAACGATTGCAAATACAAGCAAATTCATATTCATCATGAATCTCCGGAGATTTCATGTTTTTTTCTCTTTTTCTTTTCATTTTTGCATTGACTTCTGCAACAACTTTTCTTCGATTTTCCACCAATTTATTTGTCGAATACAAAATGCAAGAAAAATGAATCAAAGTTCATTGTTGAATTGTTGCTATTTTTCTTTATTTTTTTTTTTTTTTTTTTCAATAATATTTCAAGTGCATTTTTGGATTAGACCGATTTATGCACTCACCTGAATTTCTTGGATCTTATTTTCGAGGTTGGTTAATCGTTCCTCAACTGCATCTTGTCTCGCAGACATATCGCTTACAAGTTCATAAACATTGTTTTGTATCTGTTAAAAGTAATTGTGCCAATGAATGTAAAAATATAAAAAAGAGTCGAAATTTAGCATAGCATCACATATTGATCAATTTAGATTGATTACCTTAGCCATATCAGTTATTGTATTTGCATTGTCCATTAGCTTTCTCTGTTCCATTTTCACCTTCCGCAATCTTTTTCAGGAAATTGAAAATATACAGCAAATTTTGAACATACAAAATGAATGGAACATTTTTAAGTTTCTTTTCTTTTTTTAATTTGGCTTTTGTACTTACGCATAGATTGCCAACAGAAATTTCCTCTGATGTGTTCGAACTCGTCCGGGAATCACTCGCTTCACTAACCTCGTGTGCTTGTAGATGAGCCAAGTTTCTCTCAGTACATTCGCCGCTGCATTTTTAAGCTGAACATTCGAATTGTGTGTGTGTGTACATATTCGTTTTGTGGACGTAAAGAGACGAGTAATAAAGTTAATATATGCAGATTTATTTCAGTATATGATATTTGAAATATATTTGTTTGTGCACTATATACATGAAAATCATAAATTTCAAAAACTTTGCATTACATTTTGAATATCCGATTGAATAAATCATGTGCGGTTTGTACTAGCACCTATAAATATGTTTGTCGAATGAATGTGCTAGCCAAATGTGAAAATCAATCCATTTTGAAATAAATTGACAGTGCACATATCTAACAAAAAATATCACTGCAAAATAGCAAAATCCAACAAATATTCTTTGCATAAATGCAAACAAAATCACACAAATCTATGAAATATTGATAACAACAATATGAAAATTGACATAAAACCCTAATGACCTCAACTAAAAGCTATTTTAAGACAGTTGACTAAAAAATAGTCCTTTTTTCATAAAGCATTTAATGTGGTTTTATATATCTGTTTGTGAAAATCCTTTAAGTTCAAAGTATTGAATTTTGTCAACAAAACTTGAATGTTTGGCCAATATGTCACTGCATCGATTGGTATTATCGGTTTTTATGAATACATGGATGAATATCAATGATATTTGACTTGTTCAATCAAAATCTACATACACATATGTACATAAATTTTTGTTCGTGTTTAATTGAAGAAAATTGCAAACGGTTCTTGTAGGCTTCAATCAAACCAAAAACCCATTGAGACTGTTTGAAAAACCGAGAAAATTGCTTGAAAATCGAATTCAATCATTCATTAAAAATGGCACAAAATCTATTGTATATTCAATATTGTCCAATTGGTTTGTCGGTGTTTTCGTTTTGTATGTACGAAACAAACATGCACCAACTATACATGGACAATATCTAACCAGCAAGACATTAATTTCCATTTTTCAATCAATTATTTATATGTGCTTTTTGTTGATTATACACAGCAAGACTATTACAAGATATACAAATTGTGTGTGTGTGTGTGTGTGTGTGCCGATTGACTGTGTCGCAATTCGTCATGCTCTTCGAAACAAATAAAGAAGAAGAGCGAACGAATGTACAAACAAACAGAATCAATAGAAAAAAAATCGATGCGGACAACTAAGAAAACCAAATTATATGCGAATGAATAAAAAATTGTTCCATTTTGGCCTATTTCTCTCTTTATATGACGGCATTTGGTCGATTCAAATCGATTTTGTTTTCAAATTGCATTTTACCTTGATGGGACTTTGTACGAAATGCTCGATCTACTTATGAATTATATTACTGAAACGTATCGAATAACGATTGGCTTTTGTTTCAACAATAAATAGATAAATTGTTTTTGAAAAACTCTATCGCTAATCTCATCGAAATTAATGAAAAGTGTCGATCGGTATAATGTGACACTTGTATAGTTGATGTGCAATTAAAATTCACTTTATTCACCCACTAATCTTCTAATTAAACGATTGAAATTCAATCTATCTACTCTTTTCGTTTTTATATCATTCA
The DNA here is from genome assembly GCA_029041755.1 of Resseliella maxima. NCBI lineage: Eukaryota > Metazoa > Arthropoda > Insecta > Diptera > Cecidomyiidae > Resseliella > Resseliella maxima. The sequence continues at coordinate 66,953 of JAQOWM010000106.1, forward strand.
CCCTCTCTCTCTCTCTCTCTCTCTCTCTCTCTCTCTCTCACTATATGGACATTTGATTTATATATTTCTAAGTGGGATTGAAATCAATGTATATTTGCACTTACCCGTTTTGTCAACTGTGTATCCATCATGAAATTGTGCACATGCTTTTCTGCAGGACTCAATTCTAATTTCCGTGATACGACTGCCACTAGCAAAGCCGTACAACCAGCTCCCTGAAAATTGTGAAATATTGCCAATCAATTTTGATTTGAACAAAGAAACAACGGTATGCATGAATGAGCATTTCGAAATTCTCTCTCGCATATTTTATATATTTTGATTTCTTCGTCTGATCAATAGACTGGCGATATCGAACGAATATACATATAAATGTATGTAAAATAATATCCAAACCAAATAATCTAAGATATCAATGTATATTTTATGTCTACGTGTACATATTTCATGTTGGTATGTAGAAAATATGTAATTTTTGCCTGTCGTTTATGTTTCATAGACATTTACACATTTCTACATTTCAAAAACGAAGAAATCATCATATTGAGAGTTCGAATCATTCATGTTATTGGAATTTGATTATTGGCACTGAGGTAATAATGTTTGCAATTTTCTCAAATACTATTTTACATGTATAGATATATATATGTATATAACAAAAGGAATGAAATAAATCTCTCTTGCTCAGCGTGTTTCCATTAGTCGAACACCATTTGCAATGCACATGTATTTTTACGAGAAAATCGAAATTGCAATACTGTACAGCATCGGTTTGTTGATTATAATGGAACACAATTTTTACGTTGTAAAATGCTTTTGTTCCGGCAATTGGTTTATGCAAAATCCTTGCATTTGCGAAGAATTGGATCCATCTCGTCAGATTTATTGCACCATAAGTCAATAATGTGGAATTCAATTGTTACCATCGTTCTTTCCATTTCATTGCTGGACTATGTGTTTTCATTGCATTGAAACTTAAAACTTGAAACTCTTCGAAATGCTGTCGATTCCTGAAATTTATTCTTAGCAAATATTCTAGTACAATTTTAAATCTTCTGCATTGTTGTCATTGTTCATAATGGCAAATTTTCCGTTTGAAGAAATAATTTCGGTTATGATTTCTATGATTTTATTGGGTGCTGCAATTTCAGTTTCCAACATCACTTACATGTTTAACATTCGACGGTTTGTTTGTTTTCTCATTCAATTGGCTTTCAGCAGCGATAACTGCAATTGGGGATTCAAACGAACAAAAAAGATGCGCGTTGATGAAAAATTGAAATATGGTCATATTCTAATGGCCGCTCGTCAATGAATAAACAACACGAGAAAAAATGGACATCGAGAAAGAGAAAAAGAGACGGAAGGAAATGAAGAAGAGCAAATCGGCCGATGTGAGTTTACGGTAAACGAGCGTTTTTTTGTTTTTTGCGAATTGGTTTCTCTTGTGTGCTGTGCCATGCCATTCTTTGCCGTGCGTTGCATTTATTATTATTATGAAGGCACGCGATCTTAACATGTATAGATAATACATTGTTACTGTTGCTACTGCTGCTGCTGCTGATGTTTTTGTTGTTATATTTGGCCTCAATTGAGCGCACACTCAACAAAAATACACAACAAAACATCTCGACTTACTTTCGACATTGTTTAATAAGTGATGAAGGCAACAAAATGACTGAACAACATCGGACGGTCGCTTCAAAATCATATGGAAACAACAAAACGCTCATGAAAAATTGATCACGAGCAAATTTGGCCAGTAATAAGCAATATTACAGAGCGATAACATTCATTGTTTGTATAAAATGTTGCTGCTTCTGATATATGTATGTATATATTTGGAAATTGGAATGCGGGAGGGAAGCAGCAGTTTGTTGAAAGTCGCTTTCCTTTGAATTGTATGAGGTGAACATTAGGCAAGGAAATTAAATAATAAATTTAATCATGCTGAAAAAGCACAAATTATTAACACAAATACATAACAAATGTTCGGTCGCATGCCGACAAAGTAACAACTTTGAATATCTATTCTATCGAAGCTTCACCGATAGTTCAATGGAATATATGATTATGATTAAACATGCAATCGATTTGTCAGTTCTTCTCGATGCGACCAAACGAGAACAATGGCAGGAAGCTATTGCTTATCTCATTAAATAGATGAAATATTGCTATCGCTAAAAAATTGGTTTTACGATTTCATTTTTTTTTTCTTTTCTTTTTTTTTGTTGTTAACCCGATGACTATTCAAACACTCAATGATGAGTGGAATGGATGAGAAAAAAAAAATGAATTATCTTATGGCGTCAACTGAATGTATTAAAAAAGCAATACCATTTGAATCACGTACGATGCGGTAATTCACAAGATTTGTTTGTGATTGAAATGAGATGAAAATCCATTTCGCATCATTGCGACGGCTGAGTGGTTGGTTGGTTGGTTGATTGTAGACTAAATTTGGTATTCAAATGCAATCAATTTTTTTTTTTGGGCGCAATGTTGAAGTGTGAAGTCGAATTAAAACACAAATCACCGTTTTCTTTTGAATTATTGCCGCTCACTTTCGTCCACGTAGCCATTGTAAATTTTGGTTGCCCAATACTTCATGTTTGATTTCTTCCAACGCAACAATCTCTATATTGGATGTATGTATATCTATTTTGTGTATATGGATATGTGAATATGGATGTGAATGGTCAATTGATATCTCGATTTGTGTGCTTTGTGATCAAATCTTGGCACAAAAACACTGCGTCAAAGTGCTTTATTCGCTTTCGCTCTCTATCGGTGGTAAAAAACACTTCCGCTTTTGTGCTGTGTTTGGCGTGTCTGCAAGGAAGCTACATCATTCTAAATTATTTACATTGTTTCGGGATCTATTTTCTATTCTATATTTGTTTGAAGACTCTGAACACGATTTGGCGATTCGATTTGATATGCAGGCCCACCGAAAATAAATTATCCTCTCGATTGCTTGCATTGGCATTGATTTTGATCATTGTGTGGCACACATTGTGTTTATCCGATTGAGTTTCGAATAACTAATCCCTCTCATCTGTCAATGCCAGACACTTCCATTTTAGTTCCATGACAAATATTATTTACAAGCAACATTTGATAGCTGGTGATTTAGGTTTGCTAAATTTCCGTACTTTGATAGAAAGTTCATTTCTTTTCGGTTCGGTGTATGTGTGTATGGGGGATGCTGGGGGGTGTTTTTTGTTTGTTTTATTTTGTTTTGTTTGTTTTTCTATTGGTGCTTTTTCTTAATTTTGACTTTTTTTGAGTCTAACTCCACAATAAATCTTAAATCTTAGCCGTATGAATAATTGATGTGGTTTAAGACTTACCATTATTCCCGTACTCACTGCTATGCCGCGTCCGCAGTATGTATTTGGTACAATATCGCCGAAGCCAACGCTCAAAAATGTAATAGCAATCAGCCTTTAATAAGGCCAAAAATAAATGAAACCCACGGAATAATATATATCAATAATTTGTTTTGTTTTTTTTTTTTTTTTTTTGTTTTTTTTTTGTAAATGTGGAATTTGAAAGGAAAAACATGGTTTATTAACCATGATGTATAACGTACCACATCGAGTTAAGCAGGTTGGCATGTTCCTCGTCGTGAAATCTATCAACCGACCCGGGTTCGCGACACGAAATTTTTGGTTTTTATTTTCAGAAAAGAGAAATTGAAATAAAACGATGAATAATCTCATTCTCATTTGTTTGTCTTGCGTTGTGAATTCTTTTCGTTTCTATTCTTTTCATTTGCATTTCATATATAAATCAAAGCGCAGAACATAACATTTTATCATCACATTTTCGCATATGAATGCATCATCATAAATATCAATTTGACAATCATCATTTCATGTGTCGATTCATGCGCGTGAAAATGTGTGAATGAATAATGTTATAAGATAAGATGGGGAGAATTTTTTTGGTTATTGCTTTTCTGGTATAAAATTTAAATCAGCTGCGTTTCCATAATACATTTCGATTCAACAGTTTCTTTGTTCAATTGTTTTCATTGCATTTTTAGTAATTGCAAAGCAATGAAACTGCTGCAAAAATCATCCAGCAGAAAATTTCCTTCGTGCACAATTCATTGGGTCCGATTAATTTGTATGTTTTCCTATTCCGCTACACTCGATGATGGTTTTGAGTGCTGCTACATTTTCGAGCGTTTCGTTTTGTTACAATATTTTTTTTTTTTGTTTTATTTTTGCATGCGCTGTTCAATGATAAACAATTCATTTGTTCTGGTTGTTTCAGCTGTCTTTTGCAAATCGCAAAGCATCTTTGTTGCAAAGCACAAAGATAGCTTTTTTAGCAATTGCATACACGTTTCATGCTTTTACGACATAATACGGCCAACAATTTTCCGATTGTTGATTGGTGATATGGGAAAACTTGATCGGTTTTCCACTCGTAATGACATAACCTTATTTTGTGTTTGTCATTTTTATTATTATTTTTTTTTTTTTTTTTTTTTGTTTTTAGTGATGTGGTGCTCAACAGTATAATACTTTGAGAATTTCGACAATTCTCAATTTGTTTTTTACTTGTGTACTTCAATATACTTCTGATGCTACTATGTATGCTTGGTTCACGTTGCGAATGAATTATAAATATAATGGTGAGAGTAGTGATATTGCAAGAGGATACACACGAGGAGCGAGAGATCATCACACACAACAAATGGAATTTCAATACTTACCACCATACCACAAGTTAACGTAATACCTCTGCCGCAGTACGTGTTTGGAACTGTTGAATGTTTTTTTTTTATAGAAATTCATTGCAGTTTGTATTCGGAACTTGAAAGATTTTTTCGGGCATTAACATGGATATTAATTAATGATTTTATGAATTTCGTTCCACGTTTCATTTCACGAAATGAACAACACTGCATTTGACGATTGTGATAGACGTACCTTTATGTTGCTTGTATTGTCGACAATGTTTTCATTTTTTTTTTTTTTTTTTTCGAAAAACGAAACATTTGTTTTCACAATTTTGGTTGTGATTTGACAGTTTTTGTTAGGAAATTTCGATGAAATGTTGCTATGCATATGAAAATTATTTTTAATTTTCTACATTTTTGCAGTTTAAATAAAAAAAAAAGTCTATAAACTTTTGTTGAATTGATTTTTGTCTAAATTTTGAATAGTGAAAATGTCGAAATGATTAGCTGTGACACGATGTGCATTAGTTATGTGTAAATACGACAATACGAAAAATATAAAATTCTAACGAATAACATTGGTTTGCGTCGAATGAAAATCAATCCAAAATCAAAATTAAAAAAAAAAAATGAAAAACAAAAAAATAAATCACAACCTCAATCATCTAAAAGGGACAAATACTGGACGCCTTTAAAAGCATTGTGTCAGTCACATGTCTGTAATGCAGAGTGAACATCCTCTCTCCCAATAAAGAGTTATTTTCCGTGATAAAAAACAAACGCGTCGAATGAAATTCATTATTTAATTAATTAACTAATATCACATATTATGGCATAATAAAGATTAAGATAAAGGTTAAGGTTACCTATATCGCCATAGCCGACACAGAGGAACGTAATTGCGGTCAACCAAAAGGCATTCAGAATGTTGGTAAACTCTTCATCGTGATTGCTATGATTGATTTTTTTTTTGGTTGTGGTGTCGTGTTTGTTCATTTATTTAATTTTTCAATGTTCATTTATTACGTTTTTTTTTAAAAACAAAATCACGCACGAGTAAATTTTTTTTAAACCGTATATCGTGTTCATAATTTTTGGCCAGTTTTTTTAATTGAATTCGATTTATTTTCATATATATATATTTTTTTTTGTGAAGAACATTAAAATTCAACAACATTTAGTGGACGGTGTGTGTATGTATAAAGTATGTGAAAACGTTACGACATTAAGTATCATCAAACGGTGTTTGGTTTTTGGGGAATAAATTTGTTTTTTTTTTTTTTTTTGATTTGGTTTTGTTGTTTTTTCGTGTATTTGTGTTCGTTGTGTACAAAAGGATAGACAATAATACATTTTTTTCGAATTATAACGATTTTTGTGTCGTTGGTGTCAACAATGGTTGTGGTTACACGTATGCAAAACACATTTTTTTTTTTGTATTTGTAATTGCATTTGCACATTGATCGTTTTTGGCAAACACATGAGGAACAAACGGTGAGGAAAGAAAAGATAGAAAAGAAAACAACAATTATTCAAAATATATAAAAAAAAGAGAGAAAAAAAAGAGACAATGATAAAAATAAAACAATATATTATTACAAGAAATCAATAATGAAAAAAAAAGTGGGTTGACAGTTTCAAATTTTAATTCTTTCGATTGGACAACGGTATTGAAAATTATACATTATGAAAATGCCATGAACCGTTATAATAAATTAAAACAAGAGAGATAGAGAGAGAGGGAGGCGAACAAAACAAATGATTGAAATCAGGGCAAATGATACGTGGAGCTGTATGAGTGATCGGCTGCCATTCAAATAAATTTACAATAATTAGAACATTTTGAATCTCGGTCTCTCAATGAAAATCAATTTTAATAAGAGAACGAGATATCATGTCATGCTTCCTACACCTCTGTTGCGATGCTAAAACGAGACAATTATTTCTTGTTTTTTTTTTTTTTTTGTTTTTTTCAATTTTTGTCGTGATTTCATTCAAAAATTTACACAATTAAATTAAACCAATCTAAATCCTATCCATTAATAATATTCATAAGTAATTAGCGGTGCATAACTGAATACCGATAGAGCACATCTGTGAATAATAGACCTGTGCAGGTATACACATATAGATAATATATAGATATATCTAAATATATGTGCATGGGGCAAATTGGGTGGAAATATGTGATGATTATGTTAATAAAATTTCCATGTTTGGTTCAATACATATGACACATATAATGAACCAAACCCAACATAATTCCCTCCGTACACAGTTTATGTTACAATATTATTATTCACTTAGGTGCTTGCGCTTGAGTTGCAAACTTTTACTAATTTTGTCCGTATTTGCTTGCTGCTTCCGTTGAATCGGTAATCAAAGTCAAAAGTCAAATTACCACGCACACACACTCACACTCACACAACATTTTACACTTGCATAATGCGAATAATTTCATCAAATTATACGTATTAAAATGAACGTGAACAAAAAATAAAAAATAAACGTATGAGCGAACGAAAACTCATAATATCACATATTTCATAACTAACCAAAAGAAAATCAAGTAAAAACAAAATTATAACTATTAAAACTATGATTAGCGATACTGTTTTGTTTTGTTTTATAAAAGCAACACGTGGTTTTGTTGTGATTTGCGTGCAATTTTTATTATTGTTTTGTTGTTTTTTTTTTTTTAATGTAGGTGTGTGTAATAAGCAGAGATGTTTAGTCTTGCAATTTATTTTTTGCGTGAAAAACATAATTTGCTTTGATGTTTTCGATTTTCACTTAATTGGTTGCGACACGTGAATAATGATGATTGAAATGTTTTGGTGGTGTCGAAAGAAGCCAAACTAAAAAAAAATGATGATAAATTGCTGCACATTGGTGAAACAGTAATGTAAATGCACTCACTAAATCGAGAAAAAAAATTGAGCAATAATGATTGGCATTTTGACAAAATCATTTCATTCAAAATCAATCTTTCTAATTCGGTAATTTTTCCTCATTTTTTGTTCTCTCTTAAATTATGTAATCTTATATCATTATTGCTCAATGATCATTTCCTATTTTTTTTTTTTTTTTTTAGATTTTCCAGCGAAAACACAATAGGGAGATGTTATTTTCCTTATATGAACTAAATCGAAATCGTTTCGATAATTTGTAGTATGTTTGTGTCCAATATAGAGCATTTCGTAGATAGAAATTTGGTTTGGTTTGATTTGGTTTTTTTTTTTTTTTTGTTATTCGCATGAAACGCAAAACAATAAAAGAATCGAAATAAATAAACTGAAGAAATCGAGTGGTTGCAAAATAATATAGTATGTATACAATAGTTTGGGCTTGATTAAAATGTTTCTGTATAATAACCTACATTTGTACAAAATTCAATTCTTAAATTTATAGCGTTTTTTCTACAGAACAGTGTTGGATGTTCATAAAAATTGATTTTCGTATGATTTCACCTCTTTGTCTATTTCACATTTCCGATTCGAATTGAATAAAAATTAAATTTTCGTTGTTATTGTTTTTGTTTCTTTCTATTTTCAATGAGCGTCCACTGTTGTTCGTTCGTTTTATTTTAAGTTTAGTTAAAATAGCGACTGTACAGAAAAGGCAAAAAAAAAAAGAAAAAATGAGAAAAAAACTAATATAATTTCTAGAGCGTAAGCGATCGGATAAACCACAATTTTATGTAATGAGACAATTTTGATTTGTCGATAATATCAAATATACACGCTTCGTTGTGCTTCTTAAATGGAATAAAAATGCACGGTAGTGAAAAGACAAAGCCAATTCAATTGGTTATAATTTGTGGTAATTGGCTTATCCATTGAATGGAAAACTTTTATTGAACTGAAGAAAAAGCCATTTTAATTGAGATTCTTTTCAGTTTAACTCGAATGAGATCTTTTTTTCTTTAACACTTCATCATAAATCGTATTATGGTTGTTCAATTTATCTCTCATTTTTTTCCTTTCTTTGTGTGTGTGTGCGCATATAATGTTTTCATTCAATTTCCCACTTTGACACCTTTACCTCTCTGCACATTAAATGGTATTTTAATTGTAAAATTACAACAGAATATCATTAAATCGTGAAGCGAGATGAAAAAATTTTGAGAAAAAAAAGGCTTTTATCGCCTTTTTTCCTGACGCTTTCTGTATAATTCAGTCTTTTGAAGTTTTGCACGTGCAACAACTCATTTCAATTTACAAAAAAAAAAAAAAAAAAAAAAATTAATTTCAATTTAAATGCAATGCTTTAAATATTCACATTTAAAAATTCATATATCCAATGATATAATGGCAATGACACACTGTTTACAACATTATTAATCTGTATTTTACATATACATTGCAAATTGAATAATACGATATTTTCCATTTAGTTCAACTGAAAAGCCAATTAAAAATCGTTTATCACACACAAATAAATGTCTCAAAGTTCATACTGAAACTGAGAGAGCGACAGAAGCATTTATTATGGATTCTGTATTAGGTTTAAAGGTGTCACCAACGAGTAAAAACTTACACAATCTTCTATGGCCTTTGCATAATATCCGAATGCTAATTTAACTATGCGATACATAAGTTTAAACTAATTAAATGAAAGTTTGTTCCTACATTCTGAATTTATTTACAAACCTAATTAAAGAGAGCAAGAGAGAGAGCAAGAAAAATAGAGATGAAGAGAGATAGAGAGAGAGAGAGAGAGAGAGAGCAAAGAAATAGGAGGAGTAGAGAAATCATGGGATTATCAATACAGAGAGAATTGTGGAAAACAAATTGTTGGAGCAGAAAAACTTCATTCTCGATTTGTGGATAAATTACTGATTTATTTGTTTTGAGTTAAATGTATTCTGTTTGTTTATTCTTTTCTACTTTTTTTCTTTCTCTGAATTATTTACTTAAAAGCTTTGAAGTTGAGTTGAAAAGTTTTTGTCAAAAAATTTCAATGAATTTCATTCTAAATAAAGTGTGTTTTTTTTTCCTAGAATTTTATTCAGTCTAGTATAAAAATTGATTAATTGAACGAATTTCCATGAAAATTGCCTTGTTTGAGTTCGTTTGACCTGACAAGCAAAAAAGTTTTCAAATTATATATATATTGGTAAATAATGTAAATCTCTCAATGAATATATACAAATAACATCAAGTGACATCGATGAAGTGAAAATGTTGAATTTCCAATTTGATTGAATATACAAAATAACTTAAAATGTGAACCAAATACATATTATATATGACGAATTTAAAATAAAGAAAATTTGATATTTAGCTGATTGATTTTATTTAAAAGCAGCAACAAAAATTTAAACAAACGACCGATTAAATGCCTTCAACGAAACATCACACAAAAAATATATCAAATCGTTTTTATATTCCTCACAACAAAAAAGCGTCGACAATAAATGTGTTTCATATATCTTTTTTTTTTTGTATATATACTTATAGCGTACACAATCAAATACACAATACAAACAACAACAGGAAAGAAAAATGAACAAAAATACGGGAATAAAAAAAAACAGAAGAATTTACTGAATGTACGATTTGTTGTTTAAAGTCTCTGGCTTACATTTCGAGAGATAAGAAAAAAATAATGGTGGTTTATGTGTTGAATTTTGTCTGTCTTATTTGTGTGTTTTTTTTTTCTTTTATATTTTAGTTCAAAAAAAAAAAAAACTGGCCAAGAAATTATTGAGCGATTTGGTTTTTCATTCTATGATTGAGCAATAGAATTACAATTGAGTGCTAGCGTTCCTTTTTTTTTCTCACGGTAAATGATCGATTTAGAGAAACAGAAAGAGAGAGAGAGAGAAAGACAATGACGACGAGAGTTTGGGATATGGAAAAGAGGACATTTACATGGCTACAGTAGGATACAAACTTGCTTTTGTGACATGGTTTCGATCGTTTCGATTGACAATACGTTATAGTTTTTGTCTTGCATTGGCTTTGGCTTTGTGTGAAATCCTCAAAAAATCGCGGACTTTGTTGTGTGTGATGGTGTAGGTGTGTGTATGTGTATATAGTGAACACTGTGCAAAAAAATTTTGCTCGAAGACGGCTTGCGCGTAGAAGGAAATTTTCTGGGATGATTTTTGTTCTTGCATTTTGCATTTGCATTGATTTTGTTTGTTTGTTTGTTATGTTTCGTTTATTTCTTTATTTTCCACAGTTTGAAATGCAATTGTTATATATTTGAACAAAGTTCCTGCGCTAAATTTAAAATTTATGAATTGAGACAGTTATTAAATTTGTTGTTGTATTGGTTTTTTTTTTTTTTTAATGTCTGTTAACTTAGCAAGAAAACGAAAAATAAAAATTAAATTTGTAAAAGATTGAAAAATCAAAGGTGAATAGAGATATTCCAGCAAGAATTATGCTTGCGTATTTAGTTGAAAAATAAAACGAATTGCCGAGAAACATGCACTTGAACAAAATGTATATTTATATATATATATTTGTTTTAGATTAATATAAGGAAATGGATTTGAAAAAAGATAATAAGTAAAACAATAAAAAAAAAAACGCTAAAATCAGCGGCGGCGGTAACGGCGGTGGTGATGGTGGTGATAGCGGCGGTGTGGAAATAAGTGGGGCTTTAGGTCATTTGCCTAAGTCGCAAATAATTTTGCCCGGCAGGAAGCATGCTCCGTTGCATCTCAATTAATATTGAATTCATAAATGTGACGGGGTTATTTATTCACAATCTTGTTCCGATCGATGCGTGAAATTGAGTGGAAATTTCATTAAATTGCTCTTCAATGAAGCGTTGAAGTTTTGTGTCTATTATTAATTATGTTCAATTTTCAAAATAGCTGTATGAATAAAAGCGTCCGCATTGTGCTGTAATTTCGATCGAAAACAGTCTCACACAGAATTTCAGTGGATTTGTTTTTTTTTTTTTTTTTTTTGATAAAGTTCGTTAGCAAATTAAAGCAATTACACTAAAAAAAGGTTGATTTTTTTTTTTTTTTTTTTTTTTTGAAGGAATAAATCAAAATGTTCCGAATTCGGTCTAATAAAAACAGAAAAATTGAGTATAATTACTATTTTAAATGTTTTTTTTTTTTATTTTTCCATGAATTATGTAAAATAAAAACGCTATATAAATTTTATGGCATGGAAAAATAGTCATCGAAATATATATGGAAAGCAGATAATTAAAATCATCAGAAAATACGCTTTACAAATTACATTTGGAATGCACAATAAATTGAATAATATTTAATAAATTCTCGATGCTCAAATTTTAAAAAAAATTAAAAACTCAGAATAATAGAAAAAGAGAGAAAAAAGTGGAGAAAATAACTAAAAATGATTCAAAATGCAAAAAGCCCCATATTCATATCGCTCAAATAGCACATGTTAAATGGGAACCAATATATGATTCTACTGAGCGAGAGAGTGAGTGCGAGAATAAAAGAAAAGTACAAATTTAGTGGAATAAATGCGCTCAATTGTGCATTCAATTGAAATGTTTGCAATTTGCATATGCATATGCGTTTGAATATGGCACTTTTCACATGAATATTTTCATTTTTACAGTACAAAAAAAAAAAAAAAAAAAAAAAAAAAATGAAAAAAGCCGACAGAGAAAGAGTGAAATTTATAGATTTGCATAGAGAGAGAGAGAGAGATAGAGAGCGTTTAAAATGTAATTTATTCATTCATTCGTAAAAGGAATAATTGAAACTAGAATCTAATTGAATATTTCTATTAAATTGGTTGAAATCAAAATTCGAACGAATTTAAACTAAAAAACACAAAAAACTAAACATCAAATACAAAACTAAAATAAAAGAACGGTGACGAACGAAAATTTATGGTTGTTTCCAAAATGGAACGAAAGAAGCGAAGGAATATAATAAGCCGATGTACGAAATCATAATTATTCTTCGATTATGTTGCTCTATTTTGTATCATTTTTTGTTTGAACAAACAATTTCTCTGGTTTATTTACTCTGACACTTGACGCATTTTTTTTGTTCTTAAAAATTTGCTTTGCTTTTGAACTTGAAGTTCTTTATTCTCAATAAATCACCAATTTCGATTGTTAACATCTAACGATATGTGTTACATATATAAATATATGTTTTGTGTGTGTGTGTGTATGATGTTGATGTTTTATAATAAAAAAAGCAATATAAATGCTATATAAAAGATGTCCGTGTTTAAAATGTTGAGTTTTTTTATGCGTTTTTCTGAAATTATGAAGCTCGAAATGAAAATTTAATCACAATTTAATTAAAGTTTTTTTAATCATTTTTCTATGCATCAATATTTGTCACTTGTCTAGTTTCATGTCTATGGTGGATCGTGCTTTGATTTATTCGATTTATTAAATGTGTGTGTGCATAATCTACTGTAAGAGATATGAGCTACTGCTTGATGGAAATGATGGATGACTGTGTGGCTACCAATCAATCAATCAATTTAAATTCAAATCAAAATCCTAAAATCACTTGAAAATTAAATAACATTGCAATGAACTCAACGATATACCAATGATTTCTAGTACATAAAAAAAACGTACAGAAAAAAAACGAATAAAAAAATCAACGGTTACATGCAATCGATGCCATTTATAGAACACAAATTCGTTTCGATGGATTTCGGTGAGATTAAATGAATTTTTTTCGGGTATTTTTCTCTCCTCATTTAACGATATTATCATGAATATTTAATTGGAATAGCCTCCGAATTGAGCTTGAAGGGCGCACGAATGATTACAGAAAATTGTGCCTGCAATTCGAAATTATTATTCATTTGACTTTTCATGTAAACAGAAGCGCGATACGATTTTGGAATATTTTTTGGCTTTGCATTTTCGCATACAATTGTTAATTTACTGGTTATTGAGTGAAACGGTTGACCGCATTTCCGTTGATTGAAATTAAATTCGCCATAGACCACATCCGATTCGAAATGCCCAAAAAGCATCTGTTATTATATATGCAAATCTTTGTTGCTTAACTCTCATTACACATTTTCATCGTGTTTTCAGAATGAATCCCGTATCGATGTCGGTATGGTTTTGTTTTGGTTTTGGTTTTTGTTTTTTTTTTTTTTTTTTTGGCTATGACCAATCTCTTTGCATATTTCACTAAAATTCAATACCTAATGGAATGTTACCTTTGCACGAAAAGTATTGTGGTTTTTTCTTTATTTCATTGGCATAAAAACGGTGTGTTTCAATCTCTCAGCGGTTTGACAGCGCTTACGCTACGGAATGAGCTTATTCGGTAGATTAGTGTTGGATTATTGAGATTAATGCGATTTGATTAAGGGCAATAAAGGCTGTATACATATTTTTTTTTTATTTCATTCATTGATGCCAACGCAAAACCTGTTTGATTCAATTATCGATTGCACAAATAAATTGAATAGAATTTAGTAGTACTATATGTAGGACCATTTTCCCTAGCATTTTCCACACTCTTTACTATCTTTTGCTGTGCTCGAAACCCGTAGCCAGAGGCTTAATAAAGTGCTCTGTTTGTAATAAATAGTGATTCAATTGGAAAAATTAACTGCAAATTAACTTGGCAATCTACGAAAATGGGAAGCCATTTGTTTGCAACGTTGCTAAATCGAATTAAATAAACGAACGGATATGAGTTCATTTCAGCATAGCATTTCAGCGCTTCTGGTTTTTTTTATTGGTTTGCTCTCTCATGAAAATTCAGTCAATATTCAATATTTGGCTAAATTTGATAATTTCGAATTTGTTACAGTTCATCACAATCGATTTCCGGGCGTTATTTGGAAATCATTGGTATCGTATTCAATGTGGCATATGTGTTTTATCGAGATGGAAATTGTATTTGGGACAGCTAATATGAGTATTGCATTAGCAGCAACACAATTATGCTACTCTTTTTGGTAAAAGTACTTTTAATTTATTATTTTCTTTTTTCAGCGCATTTTATTATTTTTCATGATAATATTTGCCGGTAGAACTGAGCAGGACAAAAATGACAGGAAGAGGAAAACCTTTTAAATTGTCAAAATTAGTAAATCCAGTTCGACCATATTGATTGTATGAATAAAGCATTAAATTGATCACAAATGCGAAATAGATCGAAATTTCATTAAAATTCCAATTAAAAGAAATGCCGAAATCAAAACTGTGTAGTAGACATCGTTTGAATCACATAAATATTGAAATATGATTGCGCATGCAAGTGTAGTATTTTAAAAGTTCCTATTTTTTTCTCTCAATTTGAAATGTGATTTGAATTTATTGCAATGAATACAAATTTGAATTGAAATGAAAATGCAAATGAAACGACAGTCAATATTTTTTTTTGTTTGACATTCGTTACTGACGAACAATGAATAATTTATTTCGATGTATGTTTAATGGCAATTTTGTTATAGAAATTTGAACTGATGAAATTGCTTCCGTGTGTTTATATATTTTGCTAACTAAGTGTTGTGTGCATGAGAGTAAATGTACGGTAAAATAATTATCCATGTCTAAATTTCGTTTTCTTATTTCGTTTTCTCTATTAATGTGATTTTGCATGCAAGCAACCAAATAAAAACAAAGAAAATTACCGAAATTAAAATGAAAAAAAAAAAAAAAAAAGTGAATTATATTCTTAAACAAAGAACCTAAATAAGCTACGATCACAGAATCGAAGGCAAATGGTCACGAGAAAAATGTGAATATTAGACCGAATTAAAGTAAAAATACGAAATGTCACAATAACAAATGAAGGTAGTAAATTTGACCGAAATTGAATTGAATCAAAACGCAAGGTTAAGACGAAATAACCAATGAAAGAAAATAAAAAAAAACAACAACAATCGTACACATTGGTAAAACGAAGGAGTCATTCAGTGTGAGTGTGTTTATGTGTACGAAAGAGACACGATACAATTTTATCAAGTTGAAACAAATACACTGAATTATTCATATCGTCTTATCCACATTTATTCTACAATAAATACAAAAGGAAAGAAATTCCGCACATAGACACAACACTACTTGAACAGAAAAACAAATAACCATTCCCTACACGCGGTCGTATTAGTAGGGTTGAGGATGATACAATGAAATTGGCCGGTGTTGAAAGATTTAATTTTCACGTTTTAAGCTTTCGAATGAATTGTAAAATGAATGGGACGATAGAAAAAGGGGGGATGTAAATACCGGAACGATAAAATGATGACGTCACATTCGATGGAATTTCTATTTCATTCTTCTTTTTTTTTTCGTTCGCTCATTGGAAGGTCGATGTATTGGTTTCCGTATGGTTAATGGAAATAAATATCAATGTGAGTATTTTATGTTGTATATCAATGACGCAAGCAAGCAGATCATTAACATTTATATTTTTAGTGCATGAAATAACGCTGATGCCGAGCTAATTATAGAGTTGTTATTAAAGTTTTAGCAGCGCAACGCAATTAATTCCAATTTTACGTGCACATCGTTTTGAATCATGCATTCAATTGTGAATTTGTTGTTTATTAGGTATTCTCTATTCTCGATTAGTTCACACTTTTTTTTTTTTTATTTTTATTTTGATGTTGTTGATGATGATGATGATGTTAATGTTGAAATGCGGGGAGAAAAACGGAGACGGAGGGAATACAAGGTTAAATGCTTCGCGTTACAAATAAAATAATTTGTGCAAATGATATTAAACCTCTGAGACTGTCATATATGCAATTCAAATCCAGATTGATCGGTGAAAAGAAACCAGAGCTGTGTCTACGGTAAGTGGTGTGAGAAATCTAGATTCCATTTTGATTGGTTTTATTTTTCTTTTTCAAATGTTTTTCTTTTCGAATTTTCTGTCATTTTGGGATACACTAATGAATTGATTAAAAGTACGAATGAAAGAAATTTTGATTTTTGTTTGATGATGAAACAGTAAAACTTAAAAAACAAATTGAGATGAATAAGAAATTTTGAAAATAAAAAGTAAGAAGAAGAAAAAGAAAACAAATCTAACAAACAAACATACAACTAAATAAATTTCAACATAAAATAAAGAAACTAATTAATAACGCATAGAAAAGGCGCGTTAAAATTTGAGTTGATTTGAAATTGGTCATCGAGTAGATTAGTTATAAGAATGAAAAAAAATAGAAGAATGTTTATGGAGGGAAAAAAGCTTACCGTTCGCATTGTCGCAATGTCCACGATGCAATTATCCATAGCGAAACCATGAATACGAGCAGCACGGTGCCCGGGCAAATTGTCATCAGTGTTTTCAATACGAATCTATGAAAAAAAAACCGAATTTTGATGTTAAAAAAAAAAAAACAAGCAAATTGCAGACTACCCAGTGCACATAGATAACGTTTATTATTGTTGTAAAATTCAAAACCAAACGCAAAATTAGAGATAGCTACATAAAGTCTAAATGTTGTGGTGATATTAACCACATGTCAAATGAGTGCGAAACTGACTCTTACCTGGTGTTAAAATTGATACGATTTAAAGCGCCTATACTGCGTGACGATGCATCTGTGAATAGTTTCGAATGCAGCAACATGACACGACAGATCAGGTACAATCGAAGAAACATTGGCAACGATAATGCTACATCGTACGGTACAATTTCACGACCGAGTGCTTTATTTTTGTTTGCCAATTTGGTTGTCCACTCGAAATAGTATTCTGAAATTAAATTGAAATTGGAGAAATTAACGAGAGCCCAAAATGATTATGGCTTGTGTACGTTCCATTGAATGATCTGTTGTTGATTTTTTTTTGTTGGTTAGCAAAAATGATGATAATGATGATGAAAATACTTACGACCCGGTATCGGATGTACTGCACAGATGGTTAACTCCAGTGTTATTTGACATATTCGTTGCCATGTCATCGCTATTCGCCAATCGTCCGCACAATTGTCTATCAAAAATAACTGCAATTTCCCATGTTGTTTATATTGAAGAACCGGATGTATTGATTGAAATTGAAACGTGTTTACCGAAAAGTTGAATACAAAACATAGAATTGAGCACGTGGTTAATTACGTTAACAACCGTCGTTGAATTATAGGTAAACAAAGGCACACACACGCACACGACACACACACACACACACACACACACACACACACACACACACACACACTATGTAACACAAAGCCAGTTTGTGTGAATGGGTGAATGCCCGTGTGAACCGTGTCGTGATAACACATACCTGAACTTCCAACGCATGATAGGCTACAATCAATCCAAGGAGAATCACAGTCGATACAGAAATCAAGGTTTTTAAGGCTGTTGAATAGAACGATGCCTGTAAAATGAAAATGTAAATTCAAATTCAATGTACTGATTTTTATCGAGATGAGGAAGAATCTCTTGTTCATTCTTAATTAAAATGGGTCGCATTCAATAAACAGTATTTCAAAGTGGATGGCAAATGAAGACATTATATTTGAAGGGGTCTTGAATTCTAGTATCAGCAATGACAGTTCACTAATTAGGATGAAATTTGTAAAATAAGTTGAAAGAAAAGGGGGGAAAAAGGAACGAAAAGACAAGAAGAAAAAGAAATATAAGAAAAGCGCGCATTCATTCAAAATCGAAGGTTGCTACCGAGCAACGTACAAATTAGCTTTTTGTATTGGCCTTTCGAACCTTAAAGCACAAAACACCAGTGACAACGAAACCAAGTGTTTCCAACCGAAAACAAAGCATAATTGCTATTGTGGTTTATACCTTAACCTGAATACACAATACATTTCTACCAATTTTTATCACATCAATTAATTAACTGGACAACTCGTGTAACCAAGGACCTAGCATCGAATCCACTAGATCATATCTAATTTATTCTATTGATTTTAATTACAACATCATTAATAACCGAATAACAAAAGAGAGAGAGAGAGAGAGAGAGAAAAAAAACAAAACCAAAATATCGTTAAAAACATAAAACTGCAATTATTCTTGACTTACTTTCGTGTATACGCCAGCACTGCTTAATTCATTTTCTATCACCATCACGATAATGCCAAACATTCCCATCACTAATGCATAGTCGCTAATGCGTTTTCGTTTTTCGAATAAAGCTTTTCGTCTACCCAAACGATACCCAACGTTTGGTTTATGTTTATTTTGACTAGCATTTGATCCACCGGGTGGTTTAATAAGACCGCCGTGACCACGCTCCTCCATGTACCTGAAGGATAAAAACGAAAACAAAAACACATAAATGAATAACACAAATACAATTTTGTATGAACAAAACCAACGCCGTTTACCAAATTGTAACGCCAATTTACAATTTTCAAACACATTCACACTCACACTCACACTCACTTATTCACACAAACAAATTTTGTAGAAGAAGACGAAAAACCTCGAGCAATTACCACAAAAAGACAAATGAATCAACAATGAGCAAGTGAACAGAGAATTGAGTCAAGCAATTCAATTTCATCGCTAAAATGTTTTCTTGAATTTTCTTCAACCGAGGAAAAACTAATTAAAATCGAAGTGTATGTATCAAAGCAAGACACAGAAGTAGCTTAAAATTGACCATCGAGAAAAGCAGATAACAAATCAAAAAATACTGTGGATGCAATCGTATATATAAATGAAATAATGAGAAAAACACACACGCAAAAGAGACAGAAAGAGATAAAACGACAAGCGCACGAGTCTATGATGAAAATAAAATGGAAATCTTTGAATTACAAATCTTTTGAAGCAATTACGTAAAAACAACGCCATTTATTTTTATTTATTTGCAATCAATTTAGTTGAACTCGTGCGGAAAGTAATGAATCGATATTGGTCGTCCCACTTGAACGTCATCAGGAATGATAAATACAGCGACGTATTGGAGACGACATAAAGTTTTGTGGTAAAAATCGATTGCAGCAAATCAAGATGAATATAATACATGGTTAGAATGAAGCATTATTTCCGAAAGGGCGCCAGCAGAGGGCAAAATACATGTGTGTGTTTGTGTGTTTATGTATTTATACACGGTGGTTGTTGTATTGGTTTTATAAATAATTCTTTATTGATACGCCAAACAGACAACCTGCAACGGTTGCACATATTGATTCTACGTAAATAAATCGTTTCGATAAATGAATCCCCGTTTTACGATGAGAAAAAAAAAAGATGATAAATTTTTACAATTCGTTAGAGATCATAGGAAGATGTTCTTAAAAATTCGACAGTTTACGGATTTGTCACCATAAACCGATCTGAGGTAATAATTTAGATGGCTTAGAAAAAGGCAAACAACGACGGCAGCGGCGGCAGCGGCAGCAGCAACAGCAGCATCTAATATGGTTACGATGGTTTAAAACGACAGCCGAAGTTCTTTTTGTAGTTGAAAGCCTCATCATAAATATTTCGATGTTGGCATTTTTCACCACCTATTTTACATAAAAGAGGGCTGTTGAAATCGTATTTTTTACCGCTTTCATTCTAACGTTCCCAAGGAAATTTGCTTGTCTTGATGAAAGTTTTGGTTGTATTGCATAAAATGCCAGCAAAATGTGTCAACACACAAACTGTGCTATATATATTTTATCCAATACGCACAGGCAAGTGTTATCACAACGTCAGTTAATTTAGTTGATGAAATGACACAAAGTAGACCGAAAAGTTGAGCATGTTAAAAGAGGAAAATAGACACAGACGCAAAACGAGTAAAGAAAAAAAAAATTGTTAACCAACAATTTTGCTTGTTACTTCGATACGGTAACATTTTTGTGGTTGTGTTTAAGATTACATGGCATTTGAATTAGTTCAAGTTTCATTTGTGGCCATTTACTAAATGTCTCTACTGAAATCCTCGATTTTGTGCAAAATTCCAACAAAATTGGTTTTGTCAAATCATTCTATTCACATGAATTTTGGTTATTTGCAAAAGTGGTGACGATGAAGACGACTACGATGAACGATAAAAATAGATGTCTATCTTAATATTGAGATACAAAATTAGCTTTGAAAATGAATGCCAACTTAAAATTCATTTCATTTGAAAAAAAAAAAAAAAACAAAATGAGTTTTGTGTCTTTATTTGAATTTTGGCTTGCGTTTAAAATTCGTAATAAAATCAAATTGAATTGGTTTTGATCAAAATTTATTTTATGTATCTTACCTTGGATATTCGGAGTGAACTCCTACTAATGCAATACCGGCTTCTTCGTTGCATACGTTTGATAATTGTTCTCGATTCCCAGTGCAAGGTGTTTTCATCGAGCCAGGAATCGACAATGTTGATACGGGCTTACGGAGCTAAATATCGTTCGTGAAAATAAACAATGTTCCACGACAAATGGAAGAGCGTAAAAAAACATACAAATTAAAAAAAAAAAAATAATCGAAATAGAAAATAATATTATTTAATTGTTGATTTATTTCTATTCACAACACAAAATAATCAATTGGCTGTTTAAACAGTTTTCATTAATTTTTGCAACTAATTGGCTATGATTAGAGCTAAATGTTTATTATAAAAATGAAACGATAAAAATGCTTTGCATGAATTTATCTACATTCGGATGCAATGATTAGCTTATAAATGTGCTATGAGCGTGCAATAACTAAGAATTGGAAAAGGAAGAAAAAAAAAGCACAGTAGAAAAAGATAGAGGGAGAAAAAGAGAGAATTTTTACAGTAATTGGGTTACATTTGTTGCCATTCAACGAAAAACTCATTTTCTGCCAAAATATATCTCTTTCTCTCTCTCCTGCATTCATGTTTCTTACTAGCTAAGGGAGTTACAATTACATGCAATCTCTACATTTTATTTTCACATACCACATTCTCGAAAGCACTATGGTAATCGTTGAAATTCACATTTTATCAAATATTTGGCATTATTTTATTTGTTGAATGTTTTGCCGTTTTGAAATTCGATAAATGGATACATTCATACAATTTCATCTAAAATTTCACAATGTGCACACCTATATTGGTCCACACATTGTACATACTACAGTGACTTGATATTACTTGCATTATAGCTTTTAGTTTGGCTACATTTTTTCTGTTTTCTACACTTTTTAAGTAAATGAATCAACACTACATAATCCATTACATTTGCATCTAATATTGATATTTATAAGAACGAAATTCTGCATTTGTGCACATCTCAAGCTCAATGTTCAGTGCTTGAAACACAAGAATGTAAAAGATTTTTTTTGCAGAAAATGAGAAAAGTCAACATTTGGCAAAGAAGAAAAAATAGAAAACCTACCACAAAAATACCAAAAGTACTATGTTCTTATCAATATGTACGTTTTTGTGTTTGCGTAAGTGTTTTTCTCTGTGTGTGTTTGTGTGTGTGTGTGTGTGTGTGTTTGTGTGTGTGAGTGCAAAACTACTGTTGCTGAACTACATTGCTACAAAATAGTTTGCGAGTGAAATGAGCAACTCTTTTGCTTCACTTTTACTTTACTTCGACAACATCACAAGGTTCACTCTGCAAATAGTATTGGTTGTTTGATAATGTTGATGATGATGATGGTTATGATGATGATGACGAAGTACATTTTTCCAGGAAATATTTACAAATCTCGTATATACTCGTCGCAGAAATATGAACAATTTCCATATATTTGGAAACAATTTTTTTCTCTTTCAGCTTTTACTTTTCACTTTCAATTTGTTGATGAGATGCAAAACGTTGATCTATTTTCCATAGATTTTTATTCGACTATTCAACATTTTCTATTTTTGAATAGAGAATTTAAAATTTCCATTAGCTAAAATATGAGCGATTCCATCGGAAAATTAGACAAACATGAAATTTATGTTTTTTCTGTTTTATATGAAAACTATGTCTTTGATGTGATACGCGCTACCAACATTTTTGATGTCTTTTATATGAATATGATCTAAGTTTTTTTATGGTTTAATTAAATTCAATGTTCGCTGCTCATAACTATATAAAGATCTTGTTGAAACCAACTTTGAAATGACGGCCGATTTTTGTGGTTGTTGTTGTTGTTCAAAATGTTTTTCTATATTGAATGAAAACGAACGAGTGGATTATATTGAAAAGTCATCAAGGGGCTAAAACATGATACAATCACGTCAAACATAGAAATACCAAATCAATTGACTGATGTGCAATACTAGCAAACTGCCCCTGGTTAATTTTAAAACCAACATTTTACGATCCGTTAAAAACATTGGCTTCACATCATAAACGTAAAACCATTCACTGCGCTATGCACGACAGCCTGTGGTTTTCAGACATTGACCATATGATATTGTGGCATACCGTTCCATTCATTTATCTATTTCAGTCTATATAGGCAACTAATTCATATTCCGTCCGATAAGATATTGAGTACGTGTAAAATTGTTTGAGTTTTTACGACTAAAAATACCATAAATATCCCCTGATTGTATCGAGCAGCTTTCGTCCACTCATGCAATATTTCGTTTTGCTGTTTTGTTTTTCCACATATTTAGTTTGCGGTTAGAATTCCAAATACCGTATCGAACTTAACTTAATAACACGTTACGTTCCATCTTTGGAAAATACGTGATTTCGATGGCCTTTATCAATTTACCAAAAAAAAAAAACAAAAAAAACGTTTGTCATTTCAATGGCTACGAACCATTTTTCACTTAAACAAAATCGATTTTGTAGATACTTTTAAGATATTTAAACATCCGATTTGCAAGTTTTTTTTTTGGTTTTTTTTTTTATCAATTTGTCACAAGTTTTTTGCTTGATTTTCAATGTTATTTATAAGGTTCACTAATGATCATTCATTTATTTATTCTGAAAATATTCTGTAAACGTATCGTTAACTATTGGTCGATAATTACCGGAGATTTCATTTTTGTAAACCAGAAAAGCATCACATCGCATTGAGAATATTAAAGTAAATGACTGAACAGATGAGTTTTCATCAGAAAAACAAAGTTCATTAAATCTAAAATAGGAAAACTTTTTCGTCTGCATTTTGTTAGTGGATTTTTCTTTCACTTGAAGTGGAAACAATTCCATTCATTTTATCATCAAAGCTATGGTGAAAAAAAAACTTTTATTACGATTGGATTGCACTGTACTTAATTAAAAACCATAGTGACAAAAACCCATTACAAGTTTGATTTAATACGGTTCGATTTTGATGCAAAGAATGAATTAAAATGAATTTCACTTTTTTGCATTTTGTATTCTCTTTGTTTTCTTGACACTATCCCGCAGGGAAATTTCTTTTCATTTCATTTTGTAAAATGAACGAACAAACAAATAAACGAACAAACAAGTTGCAATCTTTTTCAACTCTCAATTAATATTTTTTTTTTTCTTTTTTCTTTTGCATTTGATTTGCTCAACACAAAGAGAGAACATAGCAAAGAGAATGCAAAGTAATAAATGTTTAACATTGAAACTCATTGACTGAACTCGTTCAAAAAGTTTATTTATAATTCTCGCAAGTTTCACAGTGCGAGAAATTTAACCACGTTTCTCACGTACAATTATTTGATTTGGAATTGAGTGGACACAGTAAGCAAGAAATTTAAGTAGAAATGTGTGAGATATAGCATTAATGAAAAGTTCAAGTTTTCCTTTTTGTTTTTTGATTTAAAAAACAAAAAAATATCGCAATGGTTTTACGAGTTGAAAATTGCTACATGATAGACGCCATATACTTATACCATTTAAGTTAACATCAATGTAATTCGGTAGAGTATTGATATGTACCTTGTTTACAAGCCTAAAATCTTGATTTCGAATGTTTTCCAACTGCAATTACCAGAATGATTGAATCAACCATGAACTCTTTCACTATAAATATACCATACTCTTCATCGTATTTTCCTTGTCTCATTCTTTTTCTCATGCATTTTGTCGATTTTTATTCAAATGCACTCGGACCAAGTCTATTAAATGCACTATGGGGCCGAAGTTACAACAATCATTGAAAAGTTTCAATGGTCGATCGTTGTAATGGTCTAGTTTGGATTCAGAGAACATAGGAGAGACAAACGTTGAAGAGAAAAATCATGAACCGAGATAAAGTTTTTTCCACATATTGTTTTTTTTTTTTTTTTTTTTTTCTAGTCGCTTTTTGAGTATTGTTTTTGGATAGTTCATAAGCAATGAAAGAGTTCTGATTAAACCGCATCATTTGGACCGTGCAATGAAAATTCTAGTGACACATCTGTCGTTATCATAAGTTAAGTCCATATGTTGGGTTGCAGTCGAAAAAGCTTAGCCACTTGAAAAATGCATTTCCTTGTTCCACACATACTATGTGATGAGCAATGTTGTACTCTGTCAACTGCAGGTTGTTGGATGTCAATTGTGGGGATTTTTGTTTTATTATCATTTGAATTGTGGGCATGTTTTTCCTTGCATTTACATCTGAAATTTCCAACAAATTATTCCATTAAATCTCTACGACATGAGACACTTTCAAAAACATGACCACAATATTCGCTATAAATATAAATCTCAAGTGAAAGCCGAATGATTGTTGGCCAATGAAAAAGTTCAAAACTGATCCAAATGTCAACGCAATTTTGAATGTCGACTGTCTATCCGAATATATATATATACATTTCTGTTGGCGCCAAGGGGAAAACAATAATAAATGTAACATTTTAATGAGAACTTATGAATAAAATTGTAATGTAATGCGTTTTGTTCGTGAATCAATTATTCATTTACAAAACAAAGTTTAATAAAGTTTCATTACTACCATATTTTTTCCACTCCGATTAATTATTCATTTTATTTCTTTTCAAGCAAATGTTTATATTAATATGAAATGAAAGAAAAAAATAGAAATAAAATTCATAGATAAACTAATGAAAAGAATTGTTTTCCCCTTGGGGAGTGACGCATAATTTGAGTACAAATTAACTAATTGGATCTAATCTAAAAGTTATTATTGAAAACTTGACCGTTTGAGTGGAAATTTGGGTGTTTAACTTTAATTGTATCCGTTATTCATTTGAATTAAGCCAAAAATACCAAAAAAAACACACACACACACACACACACACACACACACACACACACACACACACACACACACACATACATGTTGTTGGCTTCTAAAATATTTGCATTTATTTTTTGTCATATTTTATTCATCGCCTAATTTTGTAACACGATATTCCGGACATTGGATTCGCCTCCACCTCCCATCTCACCCTATTAATACAAATGACATGTTAAGCGCAGAAAATTTACAGTTGAGTAAATGAGACAGAGGCCGAATTTGAGTATTAAATGAAAATATGAATGGTTTGATTAGCGGCCATATACGAATTTCATTGAAATTGAGTCGACAAAATACATGCAAACACTCTTTAGAAAATACATTGAAATAGAAAGAATTTGTATAATAAAGCTGGGCACAGTTCGAGAATGGTAAAGTGCTTTACAATGTGCGGAAACAAGTAAGTAAACACAAACATAAAACCAATGCTTGTAGCATTTGACTATGAGTCTCAACAGTTTGATGCTGGCAAGCGACCATGCAGGCACTGAACCATTTCATCGTTGCTTAAATAGAAAATTCTATTGGTTTGATATGAACAAAAAGGTTCAAACACTGTGCCAGTTAATGTTATTGGGATGAGTGGAAGGCAAATTATTGTGAAGAAATGAATGCGAATCAGTTTGTACGATGCTTCAAATTTTCAACATCAACTGTATACAACTCTATCAAAACTAACATACACACACACACCAAAAACCGCAATAATCAATGGTGTATTTTGAGCTTGAAACACAATCAAAACCGCATACACACTTTCTCGTATGGTGAAATTATTACAATGACGAGGACGTGGACGTGGACGACGACAACGATGATGATGAAGTTATGTTTGCGTGTTGCTTCTGTCCGAGTCCGGAAAACAAAAATTACGATGACCAAGCACATGCCCCGATATATTAAATGTATATGAATTTGGAGCAATACGCACACGTTTCTGTTTACCATTTTCGTATATTGAGGAAGAGAAAGAAGAAGAAGAAGGAGAAGAATAAAGAGTAGGCAAGTGAAAGAGCGAGAGAAAGAGAAAGAATATGAAAAAGATATGGTGGACAATAGAAGGACACACGGTTTGCATGCTATCAGAATTCAAAAAAAGGTGGAAAAAGTAAATGAGTGTTTGTGTGTTGTACAAACAAAGGTAGCTCAAATGGCAGAAATGAACAAAATATACATATTTAATGCTCAAATCTAGCATGTACGCATCGAAAGAACATTGTTTGCCTATTCACAGGGTGTTCAGAGCTAATTATTGATGTTTTTGTTATTTCATTCTAAATTCAATTGAAATTGATTATTTCAAAGTGTAAACTCATTTCAACACTTGATAACTAACTTAACTTTTCGGGTTTTTGTCACATCCATTGAATTTATTGACAATATTTTGTGCGCATTCATTCGAAGTCGTTGGTTTGTATTCTCAATATATATTGAAAACAAAAATAAGCACCGAAGAGAGAGAGAGAGAGAGAGAGAGAGTGTGTGTGTGTGTGTGTGTGTGTGTGTGTGTGTGTGTGTGTGTGTGTGTGTGTGTGTGTGTGTGTGTGTGTGTGTGTGTGTGTGTGTGTGTGTGTGGGGGGGGGGGGGGGGGGGGGGGGGGGGGGGGGGGGGGGGGGGATGTGTGTGTGTGTGTGTGTGTGTGTGTGTGTGTGTGTGTGTGTGTGTGTGTGTGTGTGTGTGTGTGTGTGAGAGAGAGAGAGAAACTGAATAGACAGAGTTTCAATTAATTCTTCCGTTTTTGTTCAGCACAACATCATCCTGTAGACGTTAAAAAAGTTTGTCGTATGTTCTATATTCAATGTGCTTGTTGGTGATGGAAATCATACAATGCGAGGGAAATATAACTTTATATGTTGACCTATTAAGCTGGGCCGTTTAAAGTGTCATGTACTATTGAATTATGGAATCTACGTATTTAGTTCCGTTGTTTTTTTTTTTTTTTTTTTTTTTTTTTTTTTTCAAACTCTTGTACCCTGAATTTTTCTTTATAGTTGAACACAAAATCAGATATTTTTTTCATAATGTCGTTACTACCACCAGATTCAGCGTTAGCGATTATTTATGTGCATGAGCTTGGCTTTAAGTCTTCCGCATGAATATGGGTAAATATGGGTAAATTTGTGAGTGTGACACTTTTTTTGTTTTGTACGTTCGTTCGTTCAGACGTTTATTCGTTCATTTATTCAGTCGTTCGTTCGTTCACTCAATCCGACGATATTTCCCACTTTTCGTAGTAGATACACTTTTTTTTTCATGTTATGACAACATCGACGCCAACGACAATTTGTGAATGCATTGCAAATTACATATTTTAATCCATGTCTCCATTTGTACAAACTCTGCACATATGTGTAAGTGCTGTTACTATGTTGTTCGCTCGGCGAAAAACTAATATTAATATGCTCTGGTTAATGTATCTGTGTATGACCATATCGATGACACTAACATGAACATATCTTTCGTTTGCATGTGCGATCATATCATTTGTTTTGGAAAGCGAATTCTTCACTGGCACTTTTTTCTTTTCTCTCTCCTCTCTCACTCTCCCTCTCACTCTCCCCTTTTCTCATTCTGTTTCATTACATTCCTCTTGGTCATAATATTTGTTGTTGATGATTGTGCTGAATACTGTGTGTGTTGCTGTTGGCGCGAGAACATATTTCCCAGACGGAATTGAAAACGCTTTAGTTTTGGTTTATCTCCGCATTGGAAATGAAGATTTTCTGCTATTTTTTTTTTTTGGCTTAGCTTGGTTTATGGTGAGTTCGAAGTCATGTTTAACCATTTTATTTCGTAGTATAGCAACAAAGTTGAAAACATTTTCAGCGACACACAAATGAAATCAGAGAACGAACGGAGAGTAAAGAGAAATGTGGCAGCAAAAAAGAAAAAATGGCAGTGCAGAGTTGAAAATAAAATTTATAGGACAACATGGTTGAAGCTGAATGAGCTGTAAGAAAAGATATATTACAATGTTGTGGGTTTGCCATTAAATTAATGACTTATTACTTGAATTTTAAAATGTAAAAAACATGCAGCAATATTGTTTGAAATCGTTTGCCGCAACTATTGTTGTTCAATATGCGCGATGTGCACACGCGTTTCGTTCAAAACATGTCCTCACTTTTATTTCCTTGTATAAATTATATGATGAAGGCGCATACATTACGTTTCCTTTTTCGGTCATATTTTGCATATAAGATTGAATGTTGGATTACATACACTTGTCTTTTGTTCAATGAATGATGCTTCTAATGAAAATCAGCTTTGATGCCGTTCATTTTCCTTTTCCCCCCGAAAGATGAGCATGTTACGTTGTTCATCATTTTCATTCTTGATCTTCTTTTGCATACACACATCCCTATACTGATTATTTTATGACTGCAAAATATCTATGTTATATAATCATCATAGGATTCATGCACTGCACATTCTTCTGATTTTATTTTGATAGCCCAGTTAATGGGTTTTATCAATTTAATATCGACTGATACAACGAAGATACTAGTTTTCATTTAAAATATAACTCGAGTAAGTCTTCTTGCGCATCCCATTTGAAACTCTAAAAATCGGATTTATGATTCCTTGACGAGTGGAAACACACTCAAGTGAAAACAGAAGTAAAACGATTCGTGTTCATCTCATTTTCACTTTTGTTTTTTTCCACTTTGCAGAAGTTAAAAGGTTTTCATTTTATTTGACTCTTTTCTTCTTCTTCTTCTTTTTCTTCTTGTTCATGTTAAATTAATGGAGCGAATGAATAGCTTTAATAAAAAATCGATTGGTGCAAAGATTTTCACATAAATCTATGTGATTTTTATCCGAATCATTCCCATTATTCATCGAATTTGTTGGCTCTGTTGCCGTCAACGATAATCCATCGAAAATTTCAACCTTATGATTTTATGATATATTTCCTTACAATTCTGGCAAAGCGAATATCTTAACAAGCGAACACAAAGGGAATTGAATAACCGTCTCATTTATTACATTGTCAAATTGAAAACACAAGCATAGACATACACACATCAATTGAAAACCGTATGAAATGAAGAGCGAGAGAAAGAGAAAGAAAGAGAGAGAGAGAGAGAGAAAGAGAGATAGAGAGAGAGAAAGAGAGTGAACAAATTACACGAAAAATGTAATGATAAAGAAAATGAAATGAAGACGAATAAAAATGAACGTGAACTCAAATGTTTTGTAAAATGGCAATGTTGATTAAGAAATTGAGCGCGCGACCTATATAGCAAATGGAAGAAAGTGGTATTTCCATCAAATTGGAAAAAAAAGTCTTCTATGAATTGAATTGAAACGAACGAGTGAACAAAGTTACATTCATGCATAGATTCAATATATCCATTGAATCGAATTCGTTATTCTTCTGTGCTTTCTTAATATTTTTCTGCTCCCCTCCATTTTTCCCGTCTTATCATTTTAGTTTAGTTCAGTGAAAAGGAATTTTTCAAACCATTTTTCATTCACCTAGTAAAATGGAATGCAATAAAAACGTCAATGTTATCGGTTTGAAGCGAGAAAAAAAAACACACGCGAAACAGCCGTGAAAATCATCACGAGGAAAATTTTAAACGTTAAATGTCAGTTCTACGCCATAAGCAGGAATAGCGATGATCAATGGCATCAACGGCTCCCACAACTGGCAATGCCAAATAGATACATTGCTATCGTTCGTTTAACAAATGTTGTAATAAAGCGTCTTCATTAATTATTAAATTTTAATGACACTGATAACTAGCTGTATGCAGGCAAAGGCATTCATTTAATTTATTCACATTCTCTTCATTTATATGTATGCGCATAAATGTTTTCTCTCATTTCCCGAAAGATATTTAGTATGATTATATCGTTTGTGATGATTTCAAGTGAACAATTTAGTATTCTGTTCACAAGGAATAATCTGATATGTAGATGAGTTTTAAATGCTACGGTTTTGAATTGGTTGCTTTTATTGTTTTTAATTTCGTCACAGAAGCGTTCAAGCAGAATTGCATTTTTGAATCTTAATTAATAGTTTTCATTCATTTAATTTCCGCTGCGCACATTGAGTTTATTGGCATGTTTTTCACATTTTTTGGCTTTGTCAGTTAGCTAGTTTGCCAGCGAAATTTCCATTTGCATTGTTGCAAAACGGATTCATTGAAATTGAAAAAAAACTAATTGCATTTTGTTTTTACTTCTTTTTCATTTTTCACATTGTTACCGGTATATATGTACATTGTTGCATGGTATACATTTTTTTCTTTCTCTGTCTCTCTCTCTCGCCTCTCTCTCTCTCCCGGCGGTGGCAGTACCGCTTCAATATATTCATGATGACAAAAACGTCGAATCAATTTTCATTCGCCTATATGTTTTGTTAGCTTTTAGAAAGGCATGACAATTTCCGTTGAATTTTTCATTATTAGATTTATTTTTAGTTGAACTGGTTGCTTTTTAGCGCATCAGGTCTTTTATGAAGCTATAAACAATTAAAATATCCGACCGTTGTCATAAAAGCAAAACAAATTTTTGCTTTTGGATTTTTAGCGATCTTGATAAAAACTGGAATGTTAATCATTTAACGCTTTCAGCAGTTTTCATACCAAAATCAAAATTTGCGAAATAATTCAAATGATCCGGAAGTGGAATGTGATATGAATTCCGTTCATAAAACACTGAACATGGTTTTTGTGTAATACATGGTTTTTTGCTGTATTGAAAATTCATGCTTTACCGTTTCGTTATAAATTAATACACAAAATTGGATATAGTGGCGCGTACCAAAACATTTGCATTTAATTATATTAAGTGAATAAAGGAGCTGAAGCGAACATTCGCAAAAAAAAATAGAAGTAGAAGGCGGAGAAGGTGAAGAAATAAGAGAAAAAACTACATTTTCACTATTTATCGATGCAAGAAGTTGAATATGTGAAAGAAACTGAAAAACAAAAGGGCAAGCAAGTGACAAGTAGTTGACGGTACATAGCGTAATTGGAACACTAGCAATGCTTGTATTTTAGTTACTTGGGATTAGGAATGAAATAAAATTTAATGGCTCGGAAAGCGAGCGAAGTGAAAAAAAGCAGCGAAACGGAAATGACATCATAAATTTTGGCTTCATACATGTTTGCCGATTCGAATACGAGATGGAAAAAGCGGTGACTTTAATTCAGTGTATGCAATAATCGGAAATGAAGTCACATTCCATTTTCGATTCAACCGAAATTGTAAGTCAAATTCTGTGCTCAACGCATTATTGCTTTTTAACAATCCCGAAAATTGTTGATGAAAATGCCCGGCAAATGAGAATCAAGAACAATGGCCGTGGCGAATGGAAAAATGGCACATCAACACTGGAAAAGGCAACAACAAAAAAAGGATTATGAATTACTGCTTTTCATTAAATGTTGCATGT
The DNA here is from genome assembly GCA_029041755.1 of Resseliella maxima. NCBI lineage: Eukaryota > Metazoa > Arthropoda > Insecta > Diptera > Cecidomyiidae > Resseliella > Resseliella maxima. Next base: position 99,048 of record JAQOWM010000106.1, read on the forward strand.
AATTGAAGAAAACGGTCAACATCTGGATCAATTGTTTCTTTTTGTGCTTGCGGATCCCTTTGTTCGTTTAATGCCAATTATAATGGTGAGCCAACCAAATGAAGCTTTTCAATGGGTTTGTTTGCCTTTTTCAAAGTACTCGACCGAATATCCTTTTCAATGCATCATACATCGCATCGCATTTTGACGTGATAGCATAAAAAGCCAAATCGAATGCACCCATTCGTCCGCTATCAAAGCATAAAAATTAAATTTGGCCAGAAAATTAAATTAGCTTGATTGAAAAGCGTTTGCAGCAATATTCTGCAGTAAAAATGAATGTAGCCCATCGAGGGAGAGTGAGAGTGAGTGTGGAAAACAATACTAAAGAATAAAACTTGAAGCTCTCGACCATAAAATCAGTAAGCCCATAAAATGGTTGCAGGCGCGTTTCGTTCTTCTTGTTGTAACGATAAGCAACTCAACTGTAAAAATATAAAAAATAGAAATCTATAAATTGAGATTTTTGTTCTTCGTTCTTCGTTCTTCGTTCTTCTTTCAAAGCCATTGTTTTTTTCGTTTTCGTTTTCGTTCTTCGGATGATGACTGCAATTTGAGTTTGTGTTGTTTGGTTTTTATTGCAGCTGCGGCTTCTTCACAAAATTCTCGATCGAAATATAAAAGTAAAACAGCGCGACGTGTATCATCATCATGGTCCATGTTCGTGAAAAAAAAAAAATCTGATAACAGACAATACGTGCAACATGCAATCCATATATGTATACATGTATCTATAGTTGGATTTGCGTATCGATATATTCGGCAATGAATACGAAATAAGCGGATATGTTTATCGGCAATATACACGTTTTTGCAACAGCCAACACACCCACCGACCAGCTTATTCCACGAATCGAACTGGTTTTGTGCGATATGATAATGATGAGCATATTCGTTGTGGCAGCAGTAAAAATTGATCGGTATGATGGTTACGTGAGCAATCGCTACTGTGTGCAGTCATTTTTTTTTTCTCTCTTCTCTCTCTCTCTCTCTCTCTCTGTTTCTCTTTCTTCTTTTGAATGAAAATTTCAATCACAATAATATAACGAGAAAAAAAAGTGCGGGACGAAAAAAAAATGAAACAAATTCAACAAAAACCTTTGGAGCAGAAAGGGCAACAATTTTGTTTTCGCAAATTTTTTTTTCTTCCTTTGCTGGCTGGTAATGATTGTGATGTTATCGAACACAAGTGCACATAATAACAATGTTGATGGCCATTTTAATTTGGATTCCATCAACAATAGCAAACAATAAAAATGTCATGATGTACGGAGCACAAAATTTATGACAATCCAGTACAAAATAAGCTTTGCTTTTCTCAAACATTTATACGATCCTGATAAATTTTTCAATATTATTTTGCCATTATGCCCCTCATTATCGCAATTTCTCGTCATTCAATCCATTGCTTGCCACTGAATCCATCAATATAAACCATGCTTTCTGTGTTCGTTGTGAATAATCCAAATATCATAAAATAAATTGAACATCGAATGCGATCGTATAAACACAAAATTCTGTCGCTCTCACTCCTCCGCCTTCTCTCCCTTTTTCTCACATTCTCTCACTCATTTCATTCAGCAGTACTATATTTGTTCTATTTGACTGCTTATTTGTGTACTGATATAAAGACAAAACGGGGCAGCTTTGCATTGAGTAGCTTTTTATAGCATTTAAATGGCTTTTTTTCGTTTATGCTAGTGTATATTGCGATTTTTCGTCGTCTTTATTTGCCCAATGAGTTTTTTTTTCACCATAATTCGAATGGAAAATGTAAATAAATTATCTGAAGGGAAAAAAAATGAACCGAAAGAAAGCACAATATCAATTTAATTTTGATATTCAAATTACCAAATGACACATCGACAGAGAGGAAAAAAAAGCTATTTACATTAACGGCGCGTGTGAAATACACAATGTTTGGCATTCCCGTAGGATTATCTGAATTTGCCTATGGATAGGCTATAGCCGTATATGTCATAAAAAATACGCGCACATGAATGAGGTGTGAAAATCTGAATATGACACACAAATATATTACGTGCATATACTTATAATGGCGGTGGAGAATGATGTTGGTCAATTGTTATTAGCATATTCACACTCATTTTGTCATTTATTTTATCACATTCACATTTTATAATGCGTTCCGCCATTTCATCGTTACTCTAAAAATTGCATTTTACAAATATTCTACGCTTTCAATGAGCAATTACTCTTCGCTTAAATGGAACCATTATGATATAAGCAAATGCCATTTCTATTAAAAATCTTCTGGAGCACAGGATACGAATGAGAAGAATATGGGCTCAAAGAAGTAGACATAAAAAAAAAAAAAAAATATCTAATTCCCGCATATTTAGCTCATCGATGGTTGTTCCATTAAAATTGAATGAAGTATTCCATCAAATGTGGTATAAAATAATCCATGTGCTATAAAAACGTGCACATTGAGCAAAATATTTTCACTTAAAGTTCTACTTTGGCACTCTTTACATTGAAATTTTTTCAGCAAGTGCTTTCATGATCCACCATAACGATGTGCTTCAACTTATTCGCACATTTTTTCCCTCTTTTTATCTATTTCTTGCATTTTTTTCATTGTCTTTTCCCATTTTTGTAACTATTGTTTTTATCCACGATGAAAGTTCGTCGTGTTGCATCTTTTCTTGTCTCTTTTGGTTATACTGTACATCGTCTCCGCAGGCGATTAAAATAAAGATCCATAGAGAATACTTTGGCGATGGCCATAACGCAAAACAATGAGATTAATTGAATTTTTCACCATCCGATCCATATCTAATGGAGCGATAATGAATATTAACTTGGAGCATCCCAAAAATTAATAAAAATTAAGTGAGTGAAACATACATTGTTTGTGTTTGTGTAAATGAAACTTCTGTATGTATTCTTTGTATGTGAATGTATTAGCGATGAATATGATGTCAGTTCATATGATATTGCATACACGTTTCGTTGAAATGATGAATAAAAATGGGAACAAAGTGACATTACAACAATAATACTGAATGCTTCCTTTCTAGGTCTTATTTTAACGCCAATCTTCCGAATTGGGACAGAAAAAGTTTATTAATTAGAAAATTTTGTCGTTTGGCTTGATGTGAATGGATAAAGTTTCGTATGTGTTTCATTTAATTAGATAGAGTAGCAACCGTACAATAGAGATGAGGAAACACTGAAATTGTGATAGACAATACGAATGCAACGGTAACAAAAAAATGGTTATTCTAAATAAGAAAATGAGAAGAAGGAACAACTAGTCTATGAATGTGTGTATATATGTTGCATGAAGTAAAGAACAAACAAAATAAGAATTGGTTACAGTAGTTGACTTTCAAGAGGCTAAATGCTTTTCACAAGAAAAGCACTTAAAAAACTAGAACTTTCCAAGCAATGGACGACGCATAAATTGAATGAGAAAAGTGAAAGAGAAAAAAATTACGAAAATTAATTTTGTACATTTCGTATTTTATATCGTATATTGGAGCATTTCTAATTTAACCATAGTACACAATGGAAATTCACAAGACTTTTTCATTTGATAGCTTAATGAGAATGGAGAGCATGAATTTCGTTTTTAAGAGGCCAAAGGTAGACTAGGCAATCTCTTAACCATTTTTTTTTCTGATGAATTTAATATTGAAGCTTTATTTAGATGTTTAATTTGCAAAAGTATTTCAACTGTAAAAGAATACGAAGAGTTAAAATAATGACGGGTACTTGAAAATGGAAGGTGTTTGACTGTTTGATAAATGAAGAATTAACTTGCCAAGCAACGTTCGCCTACGCAAAGTTAAAATTAACGTCAGAAAATTCATCATGACTTCAAATTCTGATTTTAAATGCATTTGAATGTGTTCAATGATTTGCATGGCTCAACTTCAACTCTGGAAAATTTCATAATGAATGACACTTTGTGTTTTCTTCTCTCTGTTGCCATTTGCAAAACTAAATCTTGAAAATGTTTGCTTGTGCCACTTTTGCTATTTGGAAGGGTTTTTCTTGTTGTATTCTCTTTCATTATAGAACGTGCATCGCATACAAAAGTCTTGTTGGAAAGTTAAACAGAAATCGTGACTGATGATTATACGGAAAGCAAATTATATACGAACTCACTGGCACTTGAGAACTAGGAAATGGAACGATATTTCGATTGAGTTAAAACCTTTTGTTACTCGATTCAGAGAAAAAAAATGAATATTTTTTGTTTATTTTATCAACAAATTTCCATACACATTTTACATTCGAAAAATGAAACACAAAACTTCTATCGATGTGACCTAATATGCCACACACACACACAAGTATTATGATATTTAAAAACCTAAACCGAAACGTACAATATTTCATTCAATTTAAATTGATGCCGGATGCAAATACGTGGCAAACCAAAACAGATGGCATGAAATGGAGAAATCTCCATTCGATCATAAATCACATTGAAATTCAATAATGTGGTCAGGACTTTATAACACAGTAATGAAGGTCAAAATGTATGCACATGGCCGGAATTATTATGACTCACAATTCTCGTTATCTCAACGCATTCGCAATGGTTGTACGTGATTAAAATTTCAATTTGCCACACTAATAATGTAACAAATCATTTTGAGCAGTCTCTTCATGCTGAATGTTGTTTTTAGTTTCAATACAAAAATTCGATGTGTCAAATTTCCAACATACACTTTGAAAACTGAGACCATCACAGTTCAGTTTAGTTCAATTCGATTCACCTTTCAAACGATACGATAATGTTTAAAAGATTCAAGGCCTTCGTCTCAACATCCGTAAACTCTGAATAGATTGATAAAATTAAATGGATCTTCCGAAATAAAAAGCCACACGTAAAAAATCTCAATTGGATTATGGTGTTGATTTTCATACGCTCTTTTCATTCATGAACATTTATTTTGTCTACGTCTCGCATCATTTGTGTAAGTCATGTTGAAATATATCAACAGCAACAACAACAACTGTATCGTTTTTTTTTTCTCGGTATGAACATTGAACAATAGGCATACAAAAACGATAAACAAGCTCTTCAGAAAGCCAACTCTCAAAAATAATGCTTTCCTTCAATTTAGCTAATCGAGTAATGATAAACGATTTGCTTAATAGCGACATAAAAAAGGACCTCAAACAACACTTTCAAAATGAAAAATTTTCATTTCCATGGCAAACTTTGATGACAGCTTAACCTAGCATTAGTTTGCTGTTTTTTTTTTCTTCTTCTTTCTTTGCCTCTTTTTATTCTTTTCCTTTCATTTTGTCAAGAATGGAAAAAAGACAGAACTCTCCAAATTGACTGGATGATTTCAAAACCATGGTTTGACGGCGACAACATATATTTGCATCACGGACTCACCGCTTGTACCACCCCTCGAGAGAAAAAAAAAGTAAAATCCTTACCCACCAAAAAGTATGTTGGGAAAACAAAAAAATGAACTGTGTTTTCGACATGGTCTTCCGCTGATAAATGATACAAAAGCCCTGCTAAAACAACCGAAAATAATTAATCTTTTCGATTTTAAACTGGTTTTGTTGAAAGCCGAACAATGGTCGCATTAAAAAAAGCCCAAAGTGTATTCGTGTGGTTGTTCGCCTTTTTTTTTTGACAGACAACTCAAACGGTTTTTATGGAGTTTCCGTAACAAAACTATAAAAAAAACGTCACGTAAATACAAAAATTTACAATATGGAGTGCTGCACCCATTTAGACCGTGTAACCTCAGACATATACACATTTTTTTTTTTCTCTTGTTCGCTTTGCTCGAGGTGAGTACACATTTTGTTTGGCGCGTTTGTTTCATTCTATTGAAATCTGGTAAATTTTTTTTTTCATCATGTTTGAATGGTTTTCGTTTTTATATTGAGAGAATTTTTTAATACTCAGTATCTTGGTTTATGGTTTTTGGTATTATTTCTTTTCTATAATACACAAGCTGGTTTTACTCAAATATTGTTTTTGATTCTCATTCTCTTCATTTTTTCCGCCTGGATGAGAAGGCATCGCTGGCAAACTTGTGCTGAAAATCAATTGAATTTTATCTATTGTCCAAGTAGGGTACGTATATATCGTATACATTCATCGTTGTTCTTTCTCTTTGTTTGCTATTCGATAATGTAAAGTGTTCCAGTGTGTCGATTACGAATGGCATTCTATTCTTATGCACGTTGGCCCTTTTCCCATCTATGGCCAAATACAAAAGTTTGATTCTCTTATTTTTCTACCTCCTTCCCTTTCTCTTTCTCTTTTTATCTGTTCCTCTCTTCCTCACTCTTATCCTCATTCTCTTTTTATTTCGACATTTTCCGTGGAAACTCTTTTGCTCCACCACGTTTGTTCATTTCAATTTCATTCCCAACGGTTCAAGTCCAATTTTTGATTTCTTTGTTTTGGTTTTTTTTTTTATCACCATTATTTAAATGAATGGGATCTTGAGCGGGTCATTCGTTTCAGTGCAACGAACAATGAGATCAGAACATATAGATATAAAAAAAAAACGTATTTATTGCTTGAGAAGAATGTTAAGGCTGTATCATAGGTAATACAAAACCGAATATACAACCCGCTTAAGAAACCACATCGCCGCAAGTACATAAAATTTACGTTGCTTGTTCGTTAAAATGCCAAAAAAATAATCCCAAATGATATGTGTGATAACAGGTTTTTTATTCTTCGTCTTCTCCATTTTGAAAATATGCATGTTGTTTGAGTGGGAAAGACTGGGATTTTCTTGTTCTGCTTTTCAAATTTTTGAACCCTTTAAGCGGATCTAAATTCTGCTTTGTCGAACCTATGGAAAAAGACGAATATTTAATACATTCATCGCAACCCATGTCGTATACTGACAAAAAGACGTCCCGAAATGAGATTATAATTTTAAACGAAATCTACTCGAACGAAGGTGAATTCATAGTTCAAGAGAGTGGTTTTTCATTCATTTTATTATTGCTAAACGAACCAAATAAGCAGAAAAAGTTATATACAAGAGAATCCACTACATAATAGAAACCTTTCAAAAATTAGACGAAAAATGATTTATTTCTTTGGAACTTATGAAGTTTAGAAGAGGATATCCGTACACATGTCATCTAGATGAACACACACATTATCCGAAGGAAATCTGCTAAATGTGCAAATCAACTGGCATAAAATCCGGAAAAAATAGGCAAAATTTATTTATTTCTTATGCAAATATTTGGTAACAACAAACATTTGAATACGAAATCAATCGGTAAATCATTTGAATATCAGTTGAATGAAATGAATGAATGAGAAGAGGAGGAAAAAAATAAGAAAAACCAATTTTTGACATTTGAGTGACGAACGATGAATGTATTTAGTTTATTGACGTATTTTCTATTTGTTTGCATTGTTATCGTGAAATAATTTGAAATTATTCGTTCAATAGGCATAAAATGCAAATATATGCACAACGAATGTGATGGAATGGTGGTAGATTATAAAACGAAACGCTTTGTTATCAATTCGAAATGTGTGGACAATCGCACGGTTTTGTCTTTTATGTGAAGCAAATTTTATGCTGGAATTAATAAGAGAAATTGACGGTCCAGTGAAAATTAATTTTGATGAACACATATTTACGCTTTATGGTTCATGCTTTATGCATAATGTACAAGGCACTCACACAACTATTTTGTGTTTACACAATCGTTGTTTACCTTTTTATATGAAATGAAATCATAAATTGATTAATTCAATTTCATGGCACGCATTTCAAATTAATCATAGCATTCAGGTAGAAAATGGTGTTTGTTATATGGTATAGTATACAGCCTTCTGTATTCGGTGGTATTCTATGTAAAAATTTGACCTTTACATTGCGATTTGTTGCAAAATTTATTTCATTTACAGGCAAATAAATTGATTGAAAATATTGAAGGAATTCGTTGCTTGTGAAGCAAAAAAAAAAAAATACATTTCACGTTGAGGTTTTCCAATCGAATTGCACGCAATTTTGAAATAAGCATGATGCAGTCAATTGGAAATCATTTGAAGTTCGCCTATAAATAGGATCTAAAATCGGATAAATTTTGATTCAAAATCACATTGAATCATCGACGAATAATTAAAGTAAAACCAAGTAAGAGGCTCAATCAATCAGCGAAATGTAATACAAATGATAAGAGTATGGCACAGATATTTCGTTCGTGTTAACTTCAATTGAAGTGCTGTTTTGCATATAAATTGTGATCCAATATTTCTGAAGAAATTGCAAAGCAAAATGTAGTAACACGAACAATATTTCATTTGAGTGGTAGTCAAGTAATATTTTCCAGTTCATTTGTGCAATGTGGCAAGTACTAACATCAAAAGCAACTTATAAAGTGGCCAGAAACAACATATTCTCAAGCAAATAAATTGCACGTAAAAGCTTGAAAAGTGCGGCACAAAAATATTCTTTTTGTATTATATGTATGTAATGCTGACTGTTTCATCGGCTTGAAATGACACAAACGTAAAGAGGCATATATACACACACAATTCATATTTGAAGCACCATATGCTATGCACACTTGAAACATGAATGAACGATATAGAATGAGTTGAAAAAGAAAAAAGAGAAAAAAAAATATAATAGAAAAAAGGCTGTGCAGTCGTTTCTGTTGCGCTTCTCAATGATATCACATAAGAGAGCATCAGTACTTATTCATGGGTTTTAACAGTATTATCCGTATCAGTTTATGTTTGAATGTGAAGGGAAGCAAAGGGAAAAAATTTGAAAAGAAAATTCATGTGAACCGGAAAATCTCAATTTTATGAAGTTGAAACAGTCACAAGCGCTCCACATCAGCATCAGCATCAACTTCATCCGAGCTCAGCTTGTACTCTCTTACCCCGTTATTTTCTTTCATATATATATAAATACATATATATTATTTTTTTTTTCATTCATTTTGTTGTTTTGCTTCAGCATACGCAACATACCATCTGTACAGAATGGCAAGAGGTAAATTTATCAAGCACATTCCAAACGAGTTGATGAAAATTCGACGAGCTTTTGCATATATGCGTATTATATATAAATATTTTCACAAAATTCTATTGGATCTACATGCAAAATACAAGCACTTACACATTTTCGCTGCTAAACGTTGGTTTGCTAATTAGTTTACAGTTTGTTTACGCTTGAAGTACCAATTAACATACCATTTCACTGTGCTTCATATTTTCTAATTGTAAACAGTGTGCCGATGGTTTGTTGCTATTCTCTGTCACTGTTTTGCTTGCTCATTTCATCACATACGTATAGTGCGTCGGCCGCAGTAAATAAATTGGGGAAAAAGAGAATCGAGAGAGAAAAAAAATGTTGGTATGTGTGTGAGTGTGTGCAAAGCTCACATATAATATTAATATAACGACAATGAATCTACTCCAACTAGTGTTTGATATGCTTTCACTTTCTTGTTGATCGAAACTGATGCATAGAACGAGATAGTATTGTATAGAAAGCTGAATGTTTGCGCGTTGTACTAGAAAGGCAAACAAGTTGTGTGTGAGAGAAAATTGTTTCCCTTTTTGCCTTAGCTTTTTTCTGCCATACCGAGATCATATGAACATGAATCAAGTTCGTTCATTCGTTTGGAGGTGATTGGTAATGCTGTAACAAAAGCAGTAAAATTACGATGGAGCAATGGCCGTAGAAGAGTTATGATCACAATATTTGGATAAGATGAGATTAAATCGTAAGTATCATCTTCGCTTCAGTGAAAAGATATCCGGTAAATTGTTATTTTGTGAATACTTTCGATATATTGGCCATTGGCAATCAGTCTGGGCAATGTTCAAGATGTAACCTTTTCTTCTCTCTTCTTCTTCTTCTTCTTGTGGTTGTTGTTATTCATGTTCTTGTTCGCGAGCGTATTTGATATACCATTATTACTTATGAGCGCACTTATTTGTAATTCAGTCGCATGAAAATGCTTTGATTATTAGCTGAATTGTTCATCGGGTTGTCTTGGCAATAAAATCAAGCAAATTATAGCTCTCCTTTCGGGCAAATTCTCTTTTAGATAACAAATATGAGCATGTTATCGGTTTGATTTTCTTCTTGTTGTTCCTTTTCGTTTTTTTTTCTTTGTGTTCACGCATACGATATGAGAAATGAGTTATTTCGATTCAAATTAAAACTAATCTCAAACCCATCTATATTACATCTTTGCATTTGAATTTGCATTTTCATTTTCATTTGGTCTTTTGCCTGACGAAAATTGTGCTCAAAATCAAGCAATGTCTAATTGGATTTTTAGTTGGTTTTTGAAAATTAGACAATTTTCATGCAATTAACAAAGTGAATTGACTGAATTACCGAGTAAAATTCAACGTTGCGAGAAAGTTTTGTTGGATCGTAAAATGAATGTGTTTACCGTATTCGATGTGAAGATCTCATGTGGAGAGACGAATAATTTAAGGGTTGAAATGGTAATATTCATCTTTGCCGATGGCTAAACGTAAATATACATGTGTAATGTTATGATGAAGAAAATTGAAGTTCATGCACTCGTTTGCCGAACCAACCCTTTCTCAATGAATGTTTGGATACAAGTGAACGAATGCTTTATTACTTTTATCACGCATACCACACAATCAACGTCAACAAATACAAATGGATTTTCATATGCAAAGCAAAACACATACGCATATAAATTATGTGACCTTTGATAGTTTTCATGATTTATTTTTTTCGCACATTTTATCCGGAACCAGTAACTAGAAAGTAATCGAAATGACGCACATTGTATAACTGTGACATCCAAAGGCAAAGCTTTTTAAAGCGAAAAGGCTTTTTTCATCGTATGACAAAAACCAAATGTTTCAGTCATTTATTATAGATGTTAAGGAATATTCTTGGATTGCATAAATGTTTCCATTTTGGTATTAGTCGACGTCATTAATTGCCGCATGCCATAGCCGCATGTTCGGTTTTTCCCATGGCATAAAGCAATATTTTTGATAGGTGGTAGGCCATGCTTATCAATGGTAAGCCGTTTAATCGATTTTTTTTTCTGTTGCTGACTATTGTTGTTGTCTCTTCTCCCCATTCTCAATAATTTTGTGCAATGAAGTGTGATCGTTTCCTATTTTGGTAATTGTTCGTTTCAAAACCATTGTCTTTTTCCACATATAATTAATGCCAATTTCAGACATTTGATTATTAATGGGTGTTCCTTATCTAGTGTTGAGACTGACACCTTTCATGCCGAGAATAAAGAAAAAGAACGAAATGAAAATTCCGGGGTCATAATATATGTATTTCTACTAGGCTGCATACATTTTTCATGACATATTGATATAAAATGCCTTGAAAATATCTAGAGCACATTCAATCTACGAAGTTTACATTCCATTATTGTAATCGATGTGGATAATATAATATTTCACCAAAATCCAATTGCTATTGCTATTGGTATTGATGGTATTTTTAGAATGCACCTGCTACTTCAGTTTGGCTAGGCATTGAATTTTTTAAATCGAATATTGTACAACGACTATCGAGCGATTCAATTTCGAATGTACTAGCACTTCTTCTTATATAATTTGACGCTTGATTCAAGCTAAAATATCTATCAATGCCATTACACGAGAGAATCGTTTATCGTTTTTCTGATCGAATTGAAATCTGATATGGTCTCTTTTTTTCCAGCGTGAAAGAGAATGAGAGAGAGAGAGAGAGAGAGAGAGAGTGAGAGAGAGAGAGAGAGTGAGAGGAAATGAGTGGGTGGGTGAGAGAGAGAGAGAGAGAAACAGAAAATCAAATCTTCTCCCGACATGCTCACAGACAAAACTTGGAGTGGGTAATGCCATAGAACAAAGTAATTAAGCATTTTTATAACATATCGACAAGCTATCTAATTTCAAAAATATCGAGACGAACTGGCTACACTTGAAATGCTAAAGTTGATATTTTCATTCCAAACAACATCAAGCAGCAGTTCAAAAGGCCATATATTGACATGAATGTTCACAGTTTGATTTATTGTTCGCTGTTATTTGCTTCGATCGGGGATTTTATTATCTTGTCATCGACATCAAGTTTACAAGACAGAATTACAGTCTATTGTGTTGAAAGGCTGAGAAATAAAAAGACTTTTAGACACTTGACAAAGCGGACAAAACACAGTCCATTCATCGCTATCAATTGACATTTGCTCATTTCGATGTTGAGCTGCAACCATTATGGGTCTGAGCATATGATCCATTTTTGTCTCATTGCATTTTGTGTACGAGACACAGCATTGAAAACAATGGAACAAGTCAATTAACTTCGACGAATAAATTAAAATCAACAAAATTAATTTATATTCGAAAAAACAAAGTCAACTGAATGCAAGTTTTTTATTTTATTTTTTTTTTTTTTTGCTTGAGCACGAACAATGACAAATTTATTCCCAATTTTTTGTGCGCTTTCAATTAATATCGGTTTACATTTAATGTGTTTCTGCTGGTGCAAATTTAAGAATAAAATTAAGAAGATAAAAGCTATTCATTTGCAATGCAAAGAAAATCTACAACGAGGCAGACGTTTAATATGAAAAGAAATGAGAAGAGTTTGAGATGTGATTACCACAAAAGAAGTAGAAGTAGAAGAAAAAAAAAATGATTATGAACATCCCGACGAATATCAGTACATAAATATTTATTTAAGCGAATATTTATCATCGCGGCTGTCATCTTTGAACCAAAATTACATTCAGAAATTGGTAAATGAGAGAGTAAAAAACAGCGAAAAAGTGAAAGTAAATGGAATCTCGAAAGTGAGAGATGGAGCAATTGAGAGAGACTGAGATATAGAAAGAGACAGAGAGATCGAAAGATATATAAAGGCGAAATGATGAATTGAGAAGAATAGAGAAAGATAGAGATTGAGAGAAGAAAATGAGTAGATTGTGCTAGAATTTTAGCATGATATCGAATAAACGTTCTGAACGTTTTATGCAAATTCTCATTATGTCATCAAACAACTGCTAAACAAATGTTAAACAGAAAACAGACACGATGTTTATTGAAGCGAACATCGTCAAAATTGCGCATCGAATTATTTAACATTGTGTTTTAAAGCAATGCAAAGTAAGATGAGTGATCGATTACATTATCTGTGGAGCAAATTTCATTAGCTTTTGTTTCAATAGGTTCATTGCTCTTATGAATGGCAATTCGATTAAAATGTTAACGGATATATGTCAATGTGTCACCACTTAATATTAGAATTATTTTAAGATTAACATTTAATTTTCGTTCCAATTGAGAATACCCAAGACTCGATCCATAATTCAATTTCGATATATTTCACACCGCAGCACTGTACGGTGTACATGTGCTGTGTTTTTAGTTTCATTTGAAGTCTGTCAATCAATAATTAATTTTCAACGTACTTCAAATGAAGTAACTGCATTCGATACTAAAAGTAAGCTACATTCAGTATTGTTGGCTGATATATTTAGGATGATTTGACACACATGCAACGAAAAATAAATCAAACAAATATGGTTCAACCGTCACATGTATTTCGTCTTTGGTGGCAAAATGACGTTACTTTTTTTGTTTTTCTGAAACATCAATATGCTGTCGTGCTGTGCAAACATTTACACATATTCTTATTCTCGCAGTCAATGTGTGTCTTTGCCTTTTAATCCAGTGATTGTGCATTTGACATATGCATGAGAAGATTAATAAAAATCGATAAGCACAGCGGTAAAGAACAGAAAGTATGTGTGCCTTTGTGAATGAATGGCTTGCATTTGAAAAGCATCACAACGATCGATAATAAGTCATTTTCTATTTTTCCCCATTCTCTTTTCTCTTTTTTGTTTTTTCTGCTGATGGGTTGGGTTAAATAAACGAAGAGAAAAGTGCATTGAAAATTTGTAAATATGCTGTTGCTACATATTTGATGCATAAAAGAACAAGAAAAAAAAAGAGGCAACAGAACCGCACAAGCCAAACTCTGCTAAGTGCGCTGAACCACAACAATGCACATGTTTGATAAGTTGATATAAAATGGCAACTGTTGGTTGAGCATTGAACACAACGATCGACACACCAGCTGCAAGATGCAAAATCTAGCAAATGAATTGAAAAGAACGTGAAAAAAAAAAAACAAACTTGAACAAAACAATCACATTCTTTTGCGACACTTTCACTTCGTTGCTTGCGTTCTTTTTATTTGTTGATTTTTAATAATATTAATGACGGCAAAGTGGAATTTATGAAAACAAAGACAAAATAGAAGAAAATGGAGAAGAAGAAAACTGCTGATGAAGCCAAGAGAAGTGCATTCAGTGGTATGTGTTCCAATTTTTGTTTTTTGTTTTTTTTTTTTTTTGTATTGAAAGGTGCTCGAGTATTTATTACAGCAAAATCATATTGCTGAAGCATTGGCGGCTTTGTTATACAGCACGCGCTTATTCGCCCGAAAGCATCAACAAAACCTAAATCCACGACGCTCGATGACATACTTATCACCGTTGAGTGTAATGACAGGCAGCGTTTGCTTTCGGGCCTGCACTTGACAGTATATAAGAACGAGCGAAACAGTGAACCACTGATTTAACACTACAAAATTGTATCTACATCAGTAGATCTAATGTCAGCCGTTGTGCAATGGTAAAAAGATATATACTCATTCTCTTTAGATGGCAAAGCTGCTATTGCTTTTGCCTCTTGTTAATAGAGGATATCATGCGCTCTCATTGTTCTATTCATCAATTCAAACACATTTTCAGGTTTTTACGATGTGCACATTAAATAGACGGAGCCATAATCTCATTTCACTAACCACTTACTATTCATGGGATTCAGGTTTTTTTCTTTTTATATGTTGGTGCCATAATTTTTGAATCCAGCGCTTAGTTAGTAACAACAACAATAGATGAATGAAAGAATAAGAAAAGAGATCATTGTCTTCTTTCATTTCAACATTAAATTGAGTGAGTGAGATGTATGGATAAACTTATATGCTGTTCCATAGAAATGCATCACAACGGTGTTGTAGAAAAATTAAATTATAATCTTGAGTGATGAGAAAAACCAAAACAAATTGTAATAATGCGATGAGAACGAAGAAAAATGGTAATCTTTATCTCAAATAGAGAACGCTTTTTGCTTAATTTTCATATGCTACATGCAGTGTGATATGATTGTGGTATGTCAAAGTCGGCTTCTTTTGCATCCGTTTTGAATTTACTTTGGCGCATTTTGATCAGCATCTCTTGAAATATCCTTGTCGCATTATCGTGAGAATAGAAAAACGATGCACAGTGCACAATATATATTCTCATGCATAGACCGTTCATACATAGACATAGAGTTATGCAGTATTTACGCCCATCCCAGGACACAGAACAATCATCTAACCGAGCGAAAAATTGCTGAACGCGATTTGAATAAGTAAACAGGATAAACAAAAAAAAAAAAAAAAAAAAAAACAATACGCAAAAAATATCGTATATGTAAATGTAGCCAGTTTTCTTTTTATTGTTGCGAACACATCATCAGATGAAAATCATTTATTCACATTCAATTTTGTTGAAATGATACTAGTGTATGTGCGATTATGCGATTGTGCGGTTGTTGTCGCAAATAAATGCTGCTGATATATATAAAATACCGCTTGGTATGGTTTCGGTGTTTACGTTCTCATCACAAAATGTTTGCTATTAGCCGTAATGACATCGAGTATATAGCGCACTTAATTTAATGACGATTGGATATGTTAAACGATTTATTATCAGTGTCACAGCTATTTTTCAATGGCCTTTGTCATTCGCTTGGTTAGCTGGAAATAGATGATTTGCCTGTGTTGTGATTAACAAATGACAGCTATTGCATGGACTTTTGAATCGATATTCATTATGATATAAGTTGTTGAATAGACGTAAGAAATCAAATTCCTTGACTTTTTTTTTGTGCATAAAAGCAGTTTATTTACAGACAAAAAGCCATTGAACCATTCGTTCCCACTTTGCACCGCAAATTAAGTCAAAATTAATACCCTAACATATTAAATAATATTTAATTAAGTTGGCTAAATAACTAGAATTCCATGGCTTAGAACTTTTGGACTTTTCCTTCTTTATTTTGTCCTGTTCCACAGTAACAATGACAATTCGTGCTTAGTCGTCAAAACCTTGAGCCAAACTAATGAGGTACACGCCTGTTTTTTTTTCGACAATTAAATAAATAGGCCATATTTAGCTTGAGTTTATGAAAAAAAAAAGAAAACCGTACAGAAGGCGGAGAAAAAAAGCACGCTATAATCGTTTGGCATATTGAAAGCTCCGTAAATATTTGTCCAAGTAAGAAAATATTTATTGTCATATTATTATAATCTGTAATATAGCTAATAAAGAGGAGCATAGTTGGATTGCGTATTTTGTATTTTTTATATATAAAGGGGCCAACAAACGATGAATGTGTTGAACAACTGCAAAGACATTGGATAGCAGATATATAAAGACGAATATAACAATGTCGCGTAAAAATCTAATAAAACGTGCGAATCACATCAGTCTGAGATAAGAGAATGGAAAATGATGATAGCAATGAGAACAATAAAGCGAACAAATGTTTATCACGTCAGAATGATAAGACACGGCCGGATCCCACCATTCAAATTTATTCGTTTTGGCTGTGATTTGTATGATATTCATATCTGCATAGGAAAAATGTCGCCCTTCAATAATAATAAAACTGGTCGCACAGTACCTCAACAATTTCTGCAATGGTGACGCTAACATCGACAACGTCGGAATATATTTATGAAAGGTTAAAAATTAAGAATATATATGTGTTGAATATAGGTGTTCTTCATCGGCCAACGCATGGAACTAATGAATTGTTTGCAATATTTCATATTCGTAATTAGAATTGACAACAGATACAAAACGATCAAAAATCAATAGGGTAAATGGAAGTTTGTGGTGTGAACGCAAGTGAAGCATCAAAATTGATGTGACGGTCGTTGTGATACAAAAATGGAGAGAGAGAGAGAGAGAGAGAGAGAGAGAGAGAGAGAGAGAGAGAGAGAGAGAGAGAGAGTGAAAATGAAAAAAAGCTGATCCTGTGTGAAGGCCTCGAATAGAAAGTGCAAAACTCACAACCAATATACGACCATCACCATCTCGTCTCCATAATTGAATGAATTACGAAGCGTGAAATATGCGGTCTGTCCATATCGTTCTCTGTTCTACCACGTAACCAATACACAATTTCATTAAAAAGTTTTTTAATCAATCATTCATCGGAATGGACCATTTATCAATTATGGATTGGCATGTAAGCACACAGCATCATAATCAGTATTTATCACCTTTTTTCAACTTTCACTTCATTCAGTTCTGCTTCTCATTCTGTTTGGCTGTAAACCAATTTGCATGTTCGATTAAATTGATTGCTTTTTTTTGCACTACGAAAATGTAAGAGGCAAATAGTGAGAGATCTACGCAAAGTCAGAGAGTTCTAGAGAAGAGGTAGTCAACAGTATCGAATTTGCTGGAGGTTACGACATATGCCACTTGTATTTTGAACTTTGACAAATTTCCTATCTATTCTTCGACGCGTTTTTGATTCGATTCTTGTCACACATTTTGTTGGTTCCAAACTAAAAAGGCCGACGAGTAATTTGATAAATGCTTTGGGCATTTTTTGTGCGTTCCGTGGGCATTTTTTGGGTGTGGATTTTGTCTCTTCTATCATTCTTTTTTTTTTAAGAGTAAACTTGCCCGGCTTTCATAAAGGTATTTGAACTTTTGAAAGCATTTTTGTTGATAGAAAACATCGTGAAAAATGAAATGAATATAAAATTGGGCGTATTTTGCTGTAATATACATAGAGTTTTTACAATAGAACCACAAAAACCATCTAGTAAACTTTCTGTCAACAGCACATAGTTAAAATTCTATTAAGCTTATTTGTGTGTCGCATGTTGTGGCCGCGTGATAAACTCATTCTCGTTTCAAATATTGTACAACTTGAAAATGTCGCATAATATAGGGTTTTGTTTTGATATTTTGTGGTTCTCTTTTTCATTAACTCTCTCTTTTTCTCTCTCTCTCTCTCTCTCTGGTTTTTTTGTTTGCACAAAACTTATTCAACTGAAGCATGCAAAGTCATCGTAAAATCGGCAATTAACTGTGATAAAGTAAATTAGATTTTTACATGAATACATTTTGTAATGTTTTTTATATTTTTTTTTCTCTCTTTTTCGATTCAATGGTTATTAATGTCAACGCAATATGCACAAAATAATGTTTTTTTTTTTGTCTTCTGAATGGCAAATATCCGTATGGCAACTGAAATAGTAAAGTTTACCTTTAATTTATACGACTCATTAATATTTCCGTTTTATAGGCATAAGAAAAATCTGGCAACCGTCGTGGCCATATGTTAAGTAATATGCGATGAAACTATATACATCAAAAGCCGAAAAATACGACGTCATTTATGTTTTAATGCAGACCCTCATCGAGGTTTATATGCTCACCAGTCGAAATGTTCACCATCCACACTGTGTAGAGCAAGTTTGTGAAGAGACACACAGTCACGTAATATAACATTCGAATGAATGTTCCTTTTTTTGGGTTGTTTTTCATATTTTTTCTTTTTTTTCACTCTCTGTCTTTCTCTCCTTTCTTTTTTTTTTCCTCCCGTCAATGGTTCTTATTCTGTTGCTTGAGAACCACTTTGAAGAACAACCAACGAAACAAATTGCCCGAATTTTATTTATTACCAATAGCAAAATTGATTATTTCATGAAAGAATCCCACCAAATTCATGTGCTTCGAGTTCAAGTCTCATGTCCCAGGCAAATGCATTAAATTTTTTCGTATAATAAGTAATATGATATATTTATTTTCTTTATGTAATGTTCGTTTTCAATTTTGACTTGCATTTTGTCAACTTGAAATAAAATACAAATGAATGTTTTTTTTTTTTCGTTCGAAATAGACCCAAAAACTTGGTTGAATTTACCAGTAATTTCATTGACCGTGCAATAAACTCTATTTTATGCTTGAATATAATCCATCTCTGCATCTTGCTGGAATGGAATCGAATAGAAAAAGAAAATTCAGACACGAACAATGGCTTTGAAATGAAATGAAACTGTATAGAAGAGAAGAGAAGCCAATCACATGAAATACCCACTAAGTATCACAGCGTGCCGAAAATTTTGAATTCGGTCATTTTTTTCTCAATTCATTGAATAGAAATTTTTCTCATACTCTTTCTTTTTTCTCTTTTTTCTTCGCTCTTTAAATCGTTTATTTCATGTTATTTTTCTGCTGGTTCATGTTTTGCCATGATGTTTGACTTTTTGGACCAGTTTCCTTTGTGTCGTTGCTATGTTTTCTATTCGAATTTTTCTTTTTACGGTTTTTTGTTTTTTTTTTTTTTTTTTTGCAAAATTGGAATGGTTCAATAGAGTAGATAGATGCCATCTAAATTTGCAGATATTGAATACTAGCATCAGGGTGTGTTTGCAATGTGAAAAGGCATACATTGTGTGAACAATATCATATAAAAAGATGAAAGAAAAAAACGCCATCGAACAAAATTGAGAGCAACAAATCAAGCAGCTTTGAACATTTGAAGAAAGGCTTCAGGAATTTGCTGTTCTACAAATATCTGTCACATTCATTTACACGCTCGACATTTCAAAAGCTTACGCTTCGAAGCGAATCACAAACACACACACACGAACGAAAGAGAAAACGAGCACAAAAAATATATATGCAAATCTCATCAATATTTTATGAGTGATTCGCACCGGTTGTGTTATTGTTGTTGTTGTTGTTGTTGCTGCAATTTTGATGTCGCGTCTGTTCCGGCGTATTTTTCAGTAACGACATTCGCATCACATTTTCACATCTCTGAATTTCGTTTGCTTGTTCACTTGGCTTTTTGGAACATTCAAAACTCTAAATACAATGTGAATGTTGCATGAAAACAGGGACAATTTGATGCTTTTTTTTTTTCTCTCTGTTTGTGCTATTCTAGCATTCGTTGAAATTTCTTTCCATTATTTTCATTTTCGATGATTTCTTGCAGAGCATTGAACTCGTAACTACAGAGCATCGAATACTTATTAAAGTCACAAATCTAGAGAAACGACAAACATTTTTATTTCGTATTTGTATTGTGTTATTGGGACTTGGATTGCTTTTCTTTACAAAATATTTGGTGTTTGCGAAACTGGTTGAGAAGAGCAAATGAAAAAAACTGGGCTGTATGAATGTTGAAATGAGGGTACAAGATGGTCAACTGAAAATGAAGTAAATAAAAGTGATTTCATCGTCCATATAATCCATTGTTAAAATGTGATACAAAAGTTATGTACAAAATCTGCTGTGAACAGATTCACCTGCACACCTAGTTCTAAATACTCTTTTTTTCTCTCACCCCGATTTCACTGGGTAAACAACTTCAAACACTTTTTCTTTATTTTTTTTTTTTTTTTTTTTTTAAGGCAAAGTTTTCGTTGACTATAAACGCAGTCATAAGTTCAGAGGCGCCTAATAGCAAATGAGAAAAGCGACGTTATCTTTTGCTATTTTTGCAAACTCTAACAACATTCATTGGTTTTGAGAACAATTCCAGTTTGTTAATAAGCATGGTTTAGGCACTAAGCTTTACTTATTGAATTTTTACTTGATGCCATCCAGCAGCCGAAATGAAAACTCATAGGGAGACATAGATGGGAAATTATTTGATTTCGTGTTCTTTTTTTTTGCCATGTTTGCGAATTACAAACTTTCAGTTTACTCGGCGTTTGTGCACATATCTCGGATTTCTGCTCCCTCTCTTTCTCTCTCTCTCTCTCTCTCTCTCTCTCTCTCTCTTTCTCTTTCTCTCTTTCTCTCTATCTCTATCCCTATGCCTCTCTAAAACTTCTATGATTATTTTCTTCATTCATCGTCATATTTTCTTTTTTTTTTTTTTGTCTTCTAGCCCAAGCTTTGTCATTTTGGTTTCATTTGGCAAATGCGCTATTTAGGATCTGAATTAGAGATATATATGATGCATCCGCTTTTATTTTGTGGTAACGCCAGTGGCTTTACATCTTCGGTCACGAATTATAAACCATTCATAAACGAGCGCCGAGTTTGCGTTTCACTATTCCATTTGGTCGGTGTGTTATCGAGGGAGAACAAACGGGAGAGAAAAAAAATCTCTGAATGTTTCTTTTTCTGTAACTTTACTAACTGTTCGTTTATTTTATTTCTTTTATTGCATCCACGTCAAATGAGAATAAAACGACACGATCCAAAAAAGAATTACGAATAACTGCAAAATGATGATAATTGCGACGATGATGACGACGTTGCCGTCGACGTCATAAGTTGAGTTCAAGAGAAAAAATATGAGGGAAAGAAAAATAGGAAACAATAATAAATGAATTGTTGAGCGAAGATTTTCTAAGCGTGAAGCCACATCACAGTTGAACTGATGAACGCCAACCATTTCAAAGAAATAGCATTGCGGCAGTAATTAATCTGTTGGTTCGGCCTAACTATGGGTGTTCACGTTTTAATTGCTAGTGTTTCATGGCACTTTTTTTTTTAAATGCTTTTCATCTTTCTCAATTAATATTGTAACAAGTTGAGCAATTTGTAATTTCCACCATATTTTTTATAGCCCACACCAAGCGAAAAATGTTTTTTCGTTAATTTATTATCCAGTTTAATTGCTTTGATTTATATGCCATGAGGTGTAATTTAAACGATTTACAATTTCTCGAATCGTCGAAAACGAACGGTCAGAGAATAGTTTGCTACAAGTGAATCGCTTGTGCATCAATACACTTTGAAAAACTGTATCAGAATCCATAAACGACGATACAGCAGAATATCGCTGCCTTAAGATTGTTCTATTATGTGTGGCTAAAGAAATTTTTTTACAAACAACTTCCCTAGAAATGATATTGAACGTTGTAATATAAACTAATGCATTACATTTACTGTTGATTGCGTTAGTCATTTTAGTTTACATGAACTTGGCAGCGCATTGATTTATTTATGAGCTGTAAATCTAATCAATACACTTGCAAAAATGAAAGGGAAAAAAGAATTTTACTTGGAACTCAATCTAAATGCAAATTTACTACTTTTATCACTGGAATTTAGAGAGAAAAAAGAAACAACCACATTGAATTGAAAAATATAATTATCAATAAATTAATTCAGTAAAATATCAAACAATCAATTCAAGTAGATTACGTGGATGAAGGAAAACAATGTATAAAGTTAGATCGAAAGCACGCAATTTGATATTTGCATTCAACTAGAACAGGAAAATAAAACCATAAACAAATATAATGTTAATAATAATAAGAGCAAGCAATAACAACAAATTCATCAAGTTCGTTAAATTTTACGCACAATTGTTTACAAAAAATCATTATATACTAATTGTAAATGAAATTCTTAGTTTTAATGAAATTCAAGCATTCAATTTTCATTTAAATAATAAACTCGTTAATCAACTACCACAAAAGATAATTGAATGAAAAAATGCTTTTGTTTGGGCTTTCAATTAATGCATTTTTCCGATAATAGAAATGATTCATTTCAAATAAATCATACAACTCAACTAAAATCTCTTAAAACGTTTCCTTACTAAAATCGCATTCCAAAAACGAAACGCAAAAAAAAAAGATGAAATAAATACACGATTAGTTTCGATGTATACAAACACAGATAGACATAGAGACAGAGCATTATGTTATTTTTGGAGAGGAAGAACAAAAGAAAAAATGACAAATTTTGAACATACTTTGATGATATCAGGCCGCCGACCCGTTACAACTGGCGAAATGGCCGAACCAGTTGCCGAGCCGGCGGTCGATGTGGTCATAATTGCTGCGGATGAATTATGTCGTGATGCGAAATACTCATGATGGAAAATGTGCTGAGTGTCGTAAAATTTCAATTTTGGAATCGAATTTCTGTGTGAATTCATTTGCTTCATTTCAAATAACGCGTTCATTACAAATTCGTTTTGGATTTGGATTTCTTATTTTGTTATTGTTGTTATTTTGTTTTAGATTTTTTTCCTTTCTTATTCTTTTTTTTTTTTTTTTTGAGCTTATTAACTTAAAATCTTTTGTTAAATTAAATTTTTGTTACTTTTTGTCTCAATCACACACTCGTGGTTTAGCACGTCGCTGACTCCATATTTTCGGTTGTCACAATATTTCACCGCATTTAGTTGACCAGTTCGGTTTTGTAATTTGGAATTTTGATGAAGCAGCGACATTTTTCCATAGTTATTACTTGACGACACGCTTCCACACGTTAAATATTTCAAATCACATAAATTCCGCGAGGAGAGAGAGAGAGAGAGAGAGAGAGAGAGCAGCAGCCAACCAAACAGGCTACTTTTGCTTTCATTAATTTTGTTAAAGATATAATTTTTTGTTATTGTTGTTGTTTTTTTTTCTTTCATTTACTTTTAAATTTTTACATAAATTATTTGCTTTGTTGTTCTTGGTTTCTTTTTAAATATTTGTTTAGAAAAAAAAAAAAAAATTGTTCAGTGTTTTTTTTCTTCTCTTTATCGAAAGTACGTCTAGCGGACGAATTTGAATGACCTTGACGCCTTGAAGTCGAACAATGAGTTGCCCGTCTTATCACTTATATAAAATATATTAAGCGGGGAAAGGGATACACGTTTTGTTTGTGTTTTGTAGGATAAGGATAATAGCGTTGATATTGTGAACATTTGATGATGTGGATAAATGTGACACTACCGATGATAAACGTTTTACTTGGTTTAGTTACAATTTGCGTTTCTACGAAAACAAAAGAACCAATCCAATCAAATGGAATATAAAATATATGTATATATTCGTCGTTGAAATGATGATATATAAGGTTTTTTTCTTTTTTTATTTTTTTTTCGTTTGAAAAGGGGGCAATTTACATGGATTTTCTAACACCAGCGCACACACTTGCTGAACATATTTTATTTGTTGAGTTTTAGATTCACAATCGCTGTTTTTGTTCACATTTTGAATTTTCCATTTCAATTAAACATTTTGTAAAATATGCATAGTGAGTGTGTGTGTGTGTGTATGTGTCACCAGGCATGTATGTACTTTTTACACGCTTGTTTTTTTCTATAGGAATTATGCTTGAGATTTGAATTTTGTAAAATATAGAAATTTTTTTTTTTTTGCGTTTAATTTACTTTCTGGAGTTGTTGTGATGCTTGTGATTGTGCGCTATGTACAAAAAGCATTGAAATTTAAATTACATTTTAATTCCAGACTAAATGCAGAGGCGACATGTGAAAAATGTCTCCATATGTGTAGCACATCAATGGTGTTGCTGCTGCTACTACTGCTACTGCTGCGGATGATAGTTGTGCTGTTGTTGTTGTTGTTGTTGTTGCTGCTTCTGATGTTGATGGCAAAAGTGCATTGCCATGCACACACGAGTTGAAAAATGTTGTGAGAGTTAGCTTTAAGCACTATTCATAGAAATACACCGATGTTCCTTCCGTTCGTTTTAGTTTATGTATCTGGCGTTGATTGTTTATTCTCCACACAGGTGAATTGAATGGCAGCGAGCAATGAAAAAAAAAATGTCAACGCACGCAAGCCAAGAAGCCAAAATCTGCGATCTGGGAATAATGAGATGTTTCACAAATGCATGTTCAAATGTAGCCAATTTTCAAACGATGCTTCTCTCTATTCAGTTTTATACACTAATGGATTTTACATCACTTAGCACGAACGCTCTAAAAGACCGTTTCACACACGACAATTTATGCCTTTCACGTCTGTTCTTCAATTTTTTTTTTTATATCTTTCGTTCTTTCTATTTCTTTTTTCACTGTATTCATGCGCGTTGATCAAACTAAACTTCGAATTCGACTTCAATTTCAATTTTCAATTTCCAGTTTCAATTCTTTGTGCTAATGCTTATATGATTTTTATGCAGCACGTTTTCTAACGTCAACTTCCTGTGCGATGTGACTGTGCAAATGAAAAAAAAAAAAATTCTAATTTTAAAAACGTCGATTTCCAGTTGTTTTTCTTCGTGTATTCATTCGAAATGTTTTTTTTTCTGTTTTTTTGTCACTGTTCCTATTCTCCGATCGAAAATTTCAAATGTTCGCGTTTTTTAAGCGTTTCGATAATGTTCCAAATATAGTTTTAATAACAGAGTGCAATTTTGGCACAACATTTTCATTCCGTTTATTTTTTTTTTCATTTTTGCTTATTAGCAATCATTTGAATCTCAATGCTATTCTCAGCACGAAATTCTACATGAATTGATTTACCCATAAAAAAAAAGTCTATGAATTTAAAATTTTTAAATCGATTTAGTTCTGTTGAGCATAAAAAAATCCATTTTATTACCAAAATCTCTCGTAAATGGAGAGAAAATGTTTTTGCCATTTTTTCCAACCATCAAAAATGCTCAAACTTAAAAACACAATTTCGGAATATCACCAAAAATGGTTTTTGATTAGTATGCATCGAATGTCTTATATTTTATGAGCTAGACGAATAAAACAATCAAAAATATATTCATATTCGACGAGAAAAAAATGCGGTTTCATTGCTTTCAAATGTGTACATTTGGAAAATACAAAAAGGAAAACAATAGTTTTTTTTTGTCTCCTTTCGTAACAACGTTTCAACATGTTTTTTGCTCTCTTTCATTGCGATCACATGGACCCTGTTTGCTGCATTGCACTAACAAAGCGTATTCAAACACACATAGAATATGTAAGTAGACTAAGAGAATGAGGCTATTGTTGTTGATTTTGGTATTGTTGTTGTTGTTGCGATTGTTGTTGGGACTGTGAAGAACATTTTCTATACATAGCACATGCCAACAATTGTTTATTTGCCTTGTCAATTGCAAAAATTTAAATGTAAAAACACATATCTGATATCATAATTTAATACGTAGCCAGAATATCAAGCAGATTGAGTTTGGCTGTCTGTTACATCTTTTTATTTTATTTTACTATTCCTCTTGGCGGTAAAGTCTCATTGAACTCTCTTTGGGTCTCTCTCTCTCTCTCTTTTCCATCACATGTATCTTGTCATCTAAATTTAGAATACCTTCTCGTGTAACTAAATAAATACATGGCATTGGAGCGCGAAATCGAACATAGGTTTCTACTTTTAATTTGGTACATCGAAGCATCGAAGTGAACAAAAGATAGAGGCGAAAAGAGAAAGAGAGAAGGAGAGAGAGAAAGAGAGAGAGAGAGTGAGTGTGAGTAATAGAAAGAAGAGATTGAGGCTGGATCAAGTTTGCATAATATAATAACTTGCATGTTTTTGAGCATGTGAATATTTGTGCCCAAAAAATGCCAACCAACCTAAAGTTCATGCATGTAATATGCTCAATCAACATATTTTCTAATCAGCCATCGTTATCGTTGCGAAAAACATGAATTTCATGCACGTTTTCACAAAGTTTTATTTAGGTTGTAGTTGTAAACAAAAGCGATTGAATCTCTCGGGTCACATGTATCTTGGAAAATTTTTCACAAGTGAATCTGATTATGACATTAACGCACATCGTTTCTTTGGTTTTATTTCATAAAATTTTGTGTTTTTTTTTTTTATTTGGAAAATCATCATTCGTTTCGTCCTAGTTCTCTCGCACACACTTTTATATTCAATGAATGCGCCAAATTTTCACGGATCACTGCGTGCATTGATTTATCTCTATTTAAATCAATGTTTTTAATATAATGAGTATGATTTACACGACAACACCACATCTAACATAAAATACAGCATAAATTATGACCAATGTCTTTTATCATTCAAATTTCCCATTTTATTCAATTTATCTCTTGAGTTTTCATGAGCGTCATTTCATCTTCTTTTTTCTCTTTCTCTCTCTTTTCATTCACATATTCTTGACTTGACACTTTATCCGTCGTTCGTGTAACGAATCTATTAGTGTAGATTAAAAGCCACATGTAATAAAAATTGTGAAATAAAATGATATCGAAATATTAGAACGACAACACGGAATGCTTATTCTTTTGAAAATTTATGAATTTTTCATTTTTGCTGTCAGATTGAGGCGAGAGTGAAAAGAAAAAAAAAATTGACAGAAAGAAGACACTAGAATTAACGATGACTTTCAGACACAAGAAATGAAAAAATTCTATGTGTAAGCAATAGTATGAAACACATAAAATATTGCTGAAATGGCAATAAAATTCACCATTGTAATAAATCATGATTTGCAAAATAATATTTTTGCCCTGAATCCACTCTCGCAAGTCACTTTTTTGATCGTCATTGCACTAGCAACTTGAAGCTAGAGAGAAAGATAGGAAAAATTGAAGGAAAAAAAAAAGTGGTTTGTACAGTGTCTGTGTTAACTATATATTAAATAGAAGGAATGTGCGAGTACAACAAAAAATGTTATACTTTTCCGCAGCTTGTCTCATTATTTGCGAGCCATTATGTAAATGATTTTTATCGAAAAATCCAACGAAAATATTCACAAACCAAAAATCTAACGTAAGTTTTTCCCATATCACAAAGAATAACAATGAAATATACTAGAAATCACATGTACGTACACCTATTTTTAGGCGGCTAAAGAAAAATGAACACACACAAACGCACACAAATTATACAGTCGTCCTACAGTAATTGAATTTAATGCATGCCTCAGTAGACAAGAGCGAATTTTCATATTGTATTTCAAGTACTGTGCACGTCAAGCACAAAAACAAACATACACGTTATTGTTGATGATGATGATGATGATGACGAATGAAAGAAAGAAATAAAGGAAGAAAGAATGAAAGAAAGAATGGAATAAAATGAAAGGAATAAAAATATGATTCACAATCATTTTCATGAAAATTGTTATAATGAATCGCATATTATAATGATGACAATAATGAAAAATGTGCTTTTGCCGTTGGCATTTCAATACGAATTATGTTATTCATCGTGTGCAATATTGTGCGCACGATAAGTGCTTTCATTTGTTTATTTGGCGCTCTTCACATTGAAACATATTTCACTTGTGTCTATGTTTCTATGTGTGTAAGTGTGAGTGTGAGTGTGTGTTAGTCTTACTCTTGCTATTGTTGTTGATGTTCAAAATCCGCGAAATTGTTGTACTGACATTTCATATTTCTCACGCCTCAAATATGCTTTACCATATTCAAATCTTATTACTCATAATTCATTTCATATCGTAATAAACATTTTCTTGTAATCATTACGTCACAAACGATTTAATAGATTTTCCGTCTGTTTGGCTATGTTTTGAATAAAAATAGATACTGAATTATACATTGCATTGGAATGGCTGTAATAATCGAAATAAAAACAACCGCAGATCAGAAACCGCACACATTCAGTAAATGTAATAAGAAGCATGTTTGTAAATGGCCAGAATGTATAAAAATGAATCAAGTTACTAGAAACTTTTTGTTATAGAAAAGAAGGAAAAAAAAGTGATATGTGAAAGAGAGCATCGGCTAACAAATGGGATTTGGATAACCGATAAATGATTTTTCAATTTTTACCCGATTTCGACCGGGTATTCATTTTTTTTTTTTTTTGAAAATATATTCCTTTAGTTCGATTTTTGAGCTAAATGGAATATGGGTTCATTGAATTAACGTGGGTATATTCAACGGAATACAAATGATTTTGAATTTACGATGAAAACGCACAATCGCATTCACAACATACGCACAAAGAGTGATATGTTAGCAACGAAACAATTGTTAAAAAAAAATCGCATATGCTTCACATTTGCTCAGAAAATGTTTTCTCTAGTTTTTTCTTCTTTTTTTTTTGTTGGTTTCATATGTGACGTAGCAAAATCTGATATTTTACCGACATAAAAATACCGAATTGTTTGCAAGCATTTATGCTCATCTCAATATCAAAATCATTCTATCAATAGATAAAAATGGAATATTTTTTATTCACATATTTTGTAAAGGTGGATTTATTTATGGGTTACTCGCACAGTGTAAAAGAATTACAAATTATATTAAAAAATCACCGTGAGACGATGGCATACGTTTTACCTTCAAAGAGTTTTCGAATTCTGAGTCACGAATTAAAATTAATTTTTTCTTTCTTTCTTTCCTTCTGATGTTTTTATTGGTTGTCGCAAAGTTGCAAGTAATCTGAAGTACTTTTTTCTACCTTTAGTAAACCCATTTACGACAACCCAATTACAATGCAATGGTGGCTTCGGTGTGCTCATATCGACCAAAAGTATACACTTTCAATAAAGAACAATTGCTGGTTTCTTGCTCTTCATGTTTTCATTTCTTTGGTTTTTTTTTTTTTCAAAATGTATATATTTATTTGGGGGCTTCTTATTGTGGTTGCTTGCATTGTCGAAGAGACCATTATGTTCATTGTTGAGCATATCTTTTTTCGAGGGTGAATGAGTTTGCGTGTGTCTGATTTCTTTTGTTGTTCGACCTTGCAGGGCAGGAGAAAGTGAAAGAGGATGGGAACATGACGATACTCAACACGGACCAGCCACTCTATATATCGCAGACCATAAACCTTGACAACAACAATTGACCAAAAAAAAAAAAAAAACAGAAAAAGAAGAGAAATCAAATTGGCTTCGAATTTGGTTTTTGTTAGGTTCGATCCAATGTTTCAACAAGGAAATTAAACGTTGTTGAAAGGGGGATAATTTCGATTTGTATAATAATATTTTGCTTGCTTCATGGTTTTTTTTTCCTTCGTCTTTTTCGTCTTCTTCTTTTTTCTTACATCAATTTCTGGTACGCGTACTCAGCACATTTCCCTAACACATTTCGCTGCAATAAAAACAATTTTTTGATCGATTTTTAAGTTGTAGTTTCGTTTGTTTTTTTTTTTTTGTTTGTGTGCGTGTATCTTCTTTATTTTTAGAAATTGAGCTCTTGGGTTTATCGTTCATTTTCTGTTATCATTTGGATCGAATGAACTTGGCAATAAAATAAAAAAAAACTTAAATAAATGGCTTTCAATCGATAAATTGGGTACAAAGTTGGCAAAATGCTTTTCTCAAGAAATTGTGGATTATCCACTTTTAAGCAGCCAAAGAAAGCCAATGAGAAAAATGACGAACGCACGAGCTGTGAAGCGGAACAAAAAGCAAAAAAAAAAAGAAAAAAGAAAAGAAAAATATACCCCACCACCACGAACTTTATTCGTTGATGATGTGTACAGAGATGAAAAAGAAAAATGAAAAGAACAAACGCTGCAAGAGAAAAGAATTTCATAAGCTTATGAATATTTGTGCGATTCAGTTCGAATTGTTTGGCTCTTGCGTTCAGATACTCACAAATAACAATAAGAATGCGTTTGTGTGTGAACAAAAATAAGTTTGTTGTACGTTGTAAATAGATGAGAGAGTATCATACAACCATGGCATAAGTATAATACAGACGAAGAATACGAGCAGCTAAGCAATGAAGATGGCACAGAAGAAGAAGAAGAAGAAGAAAAAAAAAATAAAACACGGTCATAATAGTTATTTTTATTTCTTATTACATCCGCACTTGCGACAGGGTGCGTAGGAATTCGCTTGCTGTATGACGAATCGTGCAGCAGCGTTTCGTCTTTTGTTCTTTGTCCAGATTTGAACGACTGAACATGTACAGTACGCAGTCAATATGATGACCAAAAAAAGCACTGATGTACGAAATATTTGTTGGGCAACAAGAAGTTTCGAGTAAATGAAGAGGAGAATAAAAAAACAAGAAAAAAAACCAAGAAGAAAAACGAAAAGACAAAAAAAAAAGACTCGACGGATTGCTCTTTTATTTAAAGAATTTAAGAGACAAATGGGACACAATCCCAACTGACTTCCTGGCTTCTCTGACAGAACAATGAATCAAAGCGTTCGAAATGTACTGTTGAGTACAAGCGATGACTGTTCGCATTTTTCGAAATTTTGTGCGAAAATAAAGCGAAATGCTTTGTGGTCGGCAATTGAACCGCCCTTGACACCGGCACCGCAACGCTAACTCAAATGAAATGCTGCGAAACAACTTCGATCAGACACAACGTTGAAAGCAAACGAAAAGCCAACGAGTAGTATGGCGAATTGTACAAATGATACGAGTTTTTTTTTTATGTATTTTTCTTGTGTTTTTATGGCATTTCTTGGTTTTCTGTATGCATGCAAACGTTTCATCGATTAAGCTATTTGCACCCGAGCTACTATGGTCGTTTCGTATTTGATGTATTTTTTTTTTCTTTCTTACTACTACTACTGCTGCTGTTTCTCTTTCATTTCTATGTTTGCTGTTCGGTTTTGTTGGTTTATTTTGAGTGTGCGAACATGCAAGTATGTGAGCATGTATCATTGTTATCACGCGTACCAGAAATTCCATACGCACATTTTCACATATGTGAAGAAAACGAAGACAAGCTCAAATAAATTGACAATGTACCACACTTGACATGTAGTATCATTTCAAGACAAAAAGACAACAAAACCGACGGAATGTGCATGAAAGCAACTGAGATAACGTTAGAAGATACGAATACATGTCGAATGTTAAGAAAGAAAAAAAAAAAGAAAAAGAGACACACAACAATAAAGAACGTGTACCAGAGCCATACATAATAACAGCACAAAACGCAAACGCAATTGAAAAGAAAACACAAACTACAAATTTTCGCTCGTGTATTATTCCATTTCCATAAAGAAATGAGTATAAACATTGTGCTCTTCGACACCATCAAAAAACCCCAAAATGAGAAACCATTTTCACATCACACTGAAAATGGATAAGAATAAGAGCCTAAAACCATATATCATATCTTGGTTTCATCCCGTAAAACGAAAAACGCCACTGTGAACATTCTGATGAATCGAACATGAACAACAGACTGTGGGCAATTCGACGCAGTCTTTAGTATCTCTCTCTCTCTCTCTCTCTCTCTCTCTCTCTCTCTCTCTCTCTCTCTCTCTCTCTCTGTCTCTCTCTCTCCTCCCTTATTCTCATTCAGTTTTTGAGATGAGAATACAAGGGATCCAGCAAAAAAGACACAATAAAATGTTTCAAATTTGGTAGTTGTGTATGATGGTAGCAAATGAAATGAAATAGAATAAAAATGTAAAATAAGTCATTTGAACACACCCTTTTTTGTACATACAAGCCATTCATTCAAGGCCATAAAATGTCGGCACGCAGTGTAATGCATTATCATTTCAGATGAAAATGAACAAGAGAACAAATGAAATGTTGAAAAAAAAAAGAAACGAAATACAAACAAACACGAAGCAATACAATAAGGAAAAATTGCTCTTGATATTGTTCAGCTTTCGGTTTTTTTCTTTATTTATTTTCGCAATCATTTCGAATTGTTTGCTAGCTTATTTTGCACACCCTTCGTCTTTTATCGCGGTCAATTTCGATCAAAACATCGAATGTGAAAAAAATAACATTGCAAACAGCTGTTCCAGACAAAAGTATTTGCGAGGTTTCAATTGTATTCTTTCTTCTTTGTATTTCATTTGAGTCGGTTATTTATTTTTTTTCTTCATTCTTGTGTCACAGTGCATCACTTAAGCCATT
This sequence comes from Resseliella maxima, assembly GCA_029041755.1. Classification (NCBI taxonomy): domain Eukaryota; kingdom Metazoa; phylum Arthropoda; class Insecta; order Diptera; family Cecidomyiidae; genus Resseliella; species Resseliella maxima. The sequence continues at coordinate 131,686 of JAQOWM010000106.1, forward strand.
GTCAATTCAGTGATCACCATACGAAATTCAAAGATAAAGAGAATTTAGGCAGTCTCCGAACACAAAGCATTATATTTAAATATATTGATTGTGTTAAAGAAAAAGAGAAAAAAAAAAAAACGGCCTAATAGCAAAGTAATACTGAATCGATTTGGCTATAAACCAAAATTGCCAGCTAATCGTATTGAACGTTTTACACATCTTTCAGATCATTTACATCTTTTCACATCTTCAACAGATTCTGTACGTAGAATCTTCACACAATCTCGAAATGTCATGAACAATTCGGAATATAGTTTAACATTTATGGGAATACGCGCATTTTGATAATGGACTTAGAATAAGTAATTAAAATAGAGCTAGCACAATAAAACATTTTATGTTTAACATTTCGCACATTGGTGTCAGTTTTGGTTAGCACAAAAACGTAAATTGATAGCATTTGTTTGGGATTCATTGTAAATCTTCATTATATACGAAATTCATACTACGAACTAAATGAATGAATGACGCATGTTATAATTGAATTCATCGGAAGAAGCGATTCATCAGTTTCGAGCGGGTTGTTAGTTTATGATACTTTGATATTGCATTAGTTTAGGATGCTTTCAAGCATATTTTGACCGATTCATTTTGAGAAGCATTATGCTTAAACGCATGAACATATGCGAAGAGTAAAACGTTTAAAATAAATTATTTTCGCGAGAAAATTGAACATTCATTCAATAAATGATAAAATCAATTGATTGACCATTTTAATCGTTGATATGAACGCCGTAATTCGATAACCTTTTCCAATCTGCAAATGAAATTAATTCATACAAGATTTATTGAGTATTGATCTCTCAGTTCATTTGCATTGGTCACGGACCAAAATTTATGACCGATGCGAAAGCGCAGAATTTTGGTTTGAAATCCAAAAACAAATACATTTCCTGTCATCTGCATGATATAACAAAGCCATTTTGATTAATGTGTCCGGGTTTTTGTCTCATTTTGCCAGAATATTTTGTAATATTTAATCGGATAATACTTTTATAACCAAAATATAAATAATTAATTGTTTTAATAATTAAAACAAGCGCAGAAGCTCATTTTGTTCGAAAAATGTTCACACGTTGGCATTATGTCGATTTTGCAGTTAAGTGAATATAGGGCAAATGCATCGTTTAATAATTTGTTCTTCTCATTTTTTTGGGCAATCAATATTTCGATGGTATATCCAACAATCAATGTTCGTTTAGTTGTTCATACCAAATGAAAGATGAATATTTTGCTAGTCGGTGGTTTCTCTCTCTCCCTCTTTCTCTCTCTTTCTCTCTCTTTCTCTCTCTTTCTCTCACTCTCTCAGTCAGTCGCGTGTACCCAGTACAAAATTCAATTTCGACAACCAAAAATTCATTTTACAGACGTTCGATTCAATTTTTCACAGCATATTTGCGCTGAAAAATGTTTTTCATTGATATAACCGACAAGAATTAATGATTGCCAATGCACATTGCACAATGCACATGCAAACAGAATGCCAAATTCATGTTACATTCTGAATATTGCCCTTTTCTCTATCAGAGTTTTGTTTTTATTTATGCTGTTAATGGACTCGTGAAAGATGGAAATCGAACAAAAAATAGAAATATGTTATGAAATCATGAAAAAGTCAAATATGCAGTTGGCTATAATGGCCAACCATTTGGATCATCAAATGTATCACATTTTAAGTTATTTGTGTGTTTATGCCGAAATGAAGATATTATACGAGGCAAAGACAAAAAAGATGATGCCCGATAAAAGGACCATATTCGTGGCAGACACACAAAAACTATTCGAGAAAAAAAAAACAACAAAATAAATAAAAACGAAATAAGACATTATCCGACTAAAAGTCACTTCTATTATCTTCGTCCAACAAAAATGAATTGAAACAATGCGTAGAACAGATATCTACTGAATTGTGTGTATGCGTTATATTCTGAGCATTTTTCTTGTGTACACTGCAACGCGATAAGATGATGATGATGAAAAATGACAACGAAAGATATATATTCTATTTATACAGTCACATGGAATAAATGAAAAAAAAAAACTGTATTTTCTGCATAAATTTGAAACAAGCGCCACTGTTTCTGTCGTCGCATGTTTCGCTGTATGTTGACTCACGCCTCAATGAAATAAACACAACGTGCATATTATCCACTGGTCTTGAGTCCTTTGAATATGTATAAACATTATCTCGATATATTTTTTTTTCTTTATTTCCCACTCTCTTTTTTTTCCGATGAAAATATTTTTTCTTTTATATCGAAGTCGAACAGTTTTGGAAAAACTGTAAAAAGAGTAAAGCGAATTTTTGCACACGGGGAAAATCACATGCCAGAGATGATGGCAAAAATGGCATACAAAGCCAAGAATGCATTCAGAAGAAAAAGAGAAGAGAAAAATGAAAAAAAAAAAACAAAAAAAATTGTGAACAAGACTGCCTCACTCAACTTATCATTCGAGCAACACGGCAAGCAATGATAACAGTTTACTTGCTCCGTGTAGTGCACTGTTGTGTACATTTTGTACAGTGGGCACCAATACATTATTGCAATTTTCTTTTCTGCCATTCTTTTGGCCAGGCAACCATTTTCAGTTTTTTTCTTTTTTTTTTACTTTACTTTTCGACTCAGAAAAATACACACTGTGATTTTGTTACTCGGATACATAACATTCATTTTCATTTTATGTTTCATGTTCACTTTTCCGTGATATTTATCTGTGTACATATGTACATGCCCGCAAATAATCAGAAATCTTTTATAGTTTCCCGGAACTCTGGGATTTTCTGCACACGAATTTCGTTTTTTATTTTTTTTTTTATTTTTAAGAACTCATCATTTTCTTCTTCTATTTTTTCTTTTTCTCAGCTTTTTTTTCACAGCCCATTCGGCGCTGAGAAAAAGTGTTGAAAAAGGAAATATTTTTCCAACGATAACGTTGAATGACACAATAAATATTTTGATCTACGTCAGTACCATCGAGTCATAATTCACCGAGTTTTCAAGAAATGATGAAAACAGGAGACATTTAATGAGATACTTTAATGAAGCGTCAACAGTAAATTTAATTTAAGATCTTATTTTCTGTTTTCTATTCTTTCTTCACCGTTTTTTTTTTGTTTTTGTTTTTTTTTTTTTTTAATTCTCAATTAACTGCCTAAAAAAATCGTGTTAAATGTAATTTAGCAGGCGCGATTCAAATTCTATTTTATGCACTCTCAATGGATTGGAGTGTAGAGCATTTTGAATTAGATTTTTATGTTGAAACCAAAATATGTGCAGTTTATATCGCTTTGATATGCATGTCTTTCATTAAATCATATATTTTACATGAATAAAAAATATTTCCAGAATATTAAATTTGAGTTTAAAAGAACATATAATAATAATAATGATAATAAAATCACATAATAATCAGCATAAAAATGGTGATAGCTTCTCCATTTTTGAAGAAGGTAAAACAACTTTTCATTACTTTTGGATTTTATTGTCAGTTGAAAGGTGGATTTTGGCTTCGTCTTTAGATGCTTAGTTCTCATCAATGATGATGATAACAACGACGAAAACGGCGACGGATTCAATGGAGATGGTGACGATTCGGACGAGACAGTAAAAAAAAACAGCAAGAATGAACACGAAAAACAACAAGAAATGCGTTTTTTCCACTCGCATATTTTTAGCTGAAATGAAATTTGTGTTTTTTTCCTCTTTGTTCCCTTTTCTTCATGAGCACACATACTTTATTGCCCTTGTCGATTCAGCTTAAACTCTGCACTCGAATTTCATTTCGTAACTTCACAGTCCGCTGTCTTTCTTAAAAACTTTCATATTCTCTCTTTTTTCTTCTTTTGAAAATTTTTTTCTCCTATTCTTGCTCCCGATGTTGTTTTTAACTAACTTAGTTCGTTTATTAATTCAATTTATTTATTTACTTTGTCTTATTTACGTTTGATTGTTCATTTGATTCTATGAAAAATGGCTGGGAATTTTCTCTTACGAATGAAAACAAATAATGAAAAACGAGACACGAACGATACTATAAAAAAAAAAATCAAACTGATGGAAAATTATAATAAACACACTTTGGAATGAAATCAATTGAGAGAGAGAAAGAGAGCGAGCGAAGAAAAAAAAAACAATATGAAACGCAAAATATACGGTCACGCAAAATGACGCGGAATATTTTATTTTGTGTAAACTGCGAAACGTAATTTAATTGTATGATTTGTTTTTTTTTTTTCAATTAAAAATTCAACTGCTTGATTTTTTGATATTGAATTTAAAATCGCGTTCGTCACAAACAAAGAGCAATATGTTATGTTTATTTTTCAAAGAGTTTATGTTTTTTTGTTCGTTTAAATAGATTTAGTATTTTAATACAATATTTCACTTTTAATTTTTTTTTCTCATCTTATTTTGTTTAATCATTCATTTATAAGAGCAAAACGCACCAAGTATTTGATTATTATGACGAATTGTATTTTGTATTCTATTTTTTCTTCTGTTTTCACGTTTTCTTTAGTTAAGTTCTAAGTGTTCAGATGATGATACGAAACGACGATTGATGAACCGATCAGAACAGCGCCGAACGCATGTGAACACACAGTGACCCACCGACAGTTAAACATCAACTGAAAATTGCATTTGAAACGTTGCTCGGCATCGGCGTTGGATGCCAGTGTATGCCGCCTCAATATCGTTCCGTATGGCAAAATCATCGTTTCGACTGAGTTTTTCCCGATACGGATTCGTACGGCGCATACTCATTCATTTTGGTTAATGTGTGATATCTCTTTCTATCCTTAACCATCAGCAATCCGCACATGCTGTATTCACTGTTTACCATCTGTTTTTATTTGACATTTTGTCTACTCAATTTGTGTTGCTATCGCATTCACTCTGAAATGTTCATTTTTGATAGTGACGTAAACTTTCATTGAAAACGCTTTTATCAAAAATTCTCTCTTTCTATCCAACGAATCTATAAACTGTGTGTGTGTGTATCACGTGATAAATGTACAAGAATCATTGGATTTTTCTTCGCGAACTAACAAACAACAACAACAGCAGCAAGAACATCAGTAGAAACGAGCATATCAGCAAAGCAAAGCCAAGCACTCACGTGTATTTGGTTTCAGTAGCAAAAATAAAGTGGAAAATTGTGCGATGTTTAAGCAGCACGTACATCAACAAATTCTCAACACTAAATGAATTGTTGCGATATCGAATTTTCGCATAGTCGTTAGATGTATTTATAACGAATGATATTGGTATATGGAATGGAATGGAATGAAATGACATGACTATGGTTATGTATATGCAGCCGGCGTCGAGAAATCAGAGCGCTTTATTCAGTTGTTAAAGACATACAACATCTCTCGCGCAAACAACTATAACCATTGTTAATTGGAAACCGTATTCGATACATGCATTGAATGCCTTTTTCAATTCCAATCGCATCGTTGGCGATCGAACTTAGCGAAAATGATTTTTATCCTAGATATGTATTTGCATTGTGAACAATAAAGTGTGATGCAAATTTATTACGCGCAACCAACACATACTGAACACAAGTGAAATAGAAACCGAGATTCCGTACGTTCTTTTTGTGCTATTGATCCAATTCCATTTTCATTTACATCATACAAATAGCAAAAAGCCATAAAGAAATAAGAACAAAATGATGAAGAGATGGATGAGGCTGATTTTAAAGTCCCAATGAAGCAATTGAAATAAATAACGGAATCACAATCGGCTGTCTGGATACTTTGTTGTTGTTTCGGATTCATATCAATTTTATGGGGTGTTATTCATTCGTCCAACATGATAACGATACCATTATATTTGCCACATTCATCGATGATTGGGCAAATGATGATGATAGCAAGCATGTGACAAAAGTGAATTCCGCATGCAATAACACAAACAGGAGAACGAGAGTGGAAAAATGCGAAAGCAAAAAAAAAAAAAAAAACACAGCCGTATAAGCGATGGAATTTCAAGCGAACAATTTAAATTGCTTTTTCAACATTGTCGTGAACAATTTCCATTTCTTTGGTTATCGAATGTCTTCCTTTTGAATCTCGTTTTTCGTACACACCCCACACACACACACACATACACATTCATACAATGTCACGTACTATTACACCAACAACACACAATGAAGCATTTGGTCGATTTCTTTTCGGTGATAGAGTGATACATTTCAAGAAATTTATTCAAATAGAATGTGTTGAAATGGCGTCATTTTCAGCAGTTCGTTTGATGCTGATTCGTGTACGTTTAATATTCTTATTGAAATAACGACAAACATTTTAACTTACAATAACCAGAAAATCTTTAAAACCAAAACCAAAAGCAAAATATAGGAACTTTGGTTTTGAATGCCAAAAAAGAAGAAGAAACGAATAGAATCAACGAAACCATTTCAACGATGAGAATTTGGTATGAAAAAGTTGAACATTTTCATAGCGCAGGCACAGGCACAGGCACAAATACGAACAAAGAAGAAATGAAGTGGTTGGAAAAAGACAAAAGCCGAATAAACCAACTGAAATTCGCGTAAAAACTATTTCATTCCACTTCGTTTACAGTCGTTTAAAGTTGCCAGGGCCCGGCTAAAGCCATTTGAATACTAAAAGAATAACATGAGCAATGCTTTAATGAAATCGTTCGATGGAAGATATCTTTACATCAGCTATTTCGCTCAATTGTTTAAAATAGTCAAAATTACAAAACATTACACACATCCAACGATGCTGCACGCATTCACATTTATCCGATTACAATTGAGCTTCGATAATTATTTCAAAGACTTGCTGCAATGAATGCTGGAAAATTTAATTAGAAATATTTTTGAATTCGACAGGAAAATGCAGCAAAAGAGATAGAATTAAAGCTTGAATTCAATTTATACAGGAATTTGGTTGAATTATGCAAAATAAGCGATGCAGATGCAGCCAACCCAGTTCAAAATTGTATTACGCAAGAGCAAAAAAAAAAAAAGTGAAAACAAAGCAACATAATTGAATTTTACTTGAGTTAACAATTGCCATACAAAACTAACCAACATATGCGACCGATTTGGAATGAAAAACAAAAAAAAAGAGAAAAAAAATGAAACCACATAGCGCATCATGAGACTCATTTTTTTCTCTATTTATTTCCGCTTTTCCACTGATACAATAGATGAGACCTCATGATTTTTATATTTCATTTCATCTGCCCAATTTTGTAGCTCGTTGTTGCACTTTGGCATTCTCTCAGGTCTCATCTGTGCATATCTTGTGTCTCCGGTGAATTTCAATTCTCATAAATTGACAAGAAAGAGAGAGAGAGAGAGAAATGAACGAGAGAAGAAAACAGCAGAGAGAGAGAGAGAGAGAGAGAGAGAGAGAGAAAGAGAGAGAGAAAGAAAGAGAGAGAGAAAAGTATGTTGCCGATTGTTTCAATGTCTCTGCGACGCCTCAATAATCGCGGAAGTATTTATTGGTCGACGATATTCCCATAAATTGAATATAAAGTACATGAAAAAATGCCAAGTATTTGTTGAATTTACGAATTTACGAATTTATGTGCGCTCGATTTATGTTCAAATTCTATTTGAATGACACAAAAGATCGCGTTCAAAATCGATGAGAAAAACGCACCATTCGAACGAAAATATTTCCCAATTGATTTGCAAATTGTTTGAGTAAACAATTCATAAAAAGAAGGCGTGTATTTTATATATGCATAGGATTGAATGTCTTAAATCGAAATTGTGATTTACATTGAATGTGCGCATCACAAGGACAATTTCATTTGTCTGTGAGAAAATGGATTCAATCCCATTAAACATATATCATTGAGTCAAGTGTTTGTTTGTGACAAATAATAAGTGAAATCATAAATTATTGTAATTGTTGACAATGGCAACGAGAAAGTGTGAGATGTTGCAATATTATCGATCGATCATTGTTGTTGTGGTTAATATTGTTTTGCGTACGTGTGTGTGTGTGTGTGTTTTTTTTTTTTTCATAAGATTTAAGGCATTGAACATCACGAACAATATACTCAAAATACAATTAAATCACCACATGGCCTTATATGTATACGTAATATGACTTAGAGGCATGAATAAACATTATGTTTGGTCTACTATTGTCAGCGCCTGTGCGCCAATCCATTGTATGCTACATGTTGGAATTTAAATATGCAATGTCTCCATTGGCACTTAAGTGAATTGAGTGCGATTTCCGTGCTATTTGTCATACACGAAATCGCAGCGCACCATTGTATTGACTACAATTTGTAGGCAGAAAGACTAGTTGAAAACAATTTGAGAATAAAATTTACATATTGCATTTTCTTTCATCCAGAATAAAAAAAAAAACCTCTCTTGTCGCATTTAATCGATGAATCCATTTGCAAATTGTTAAGCTGAAAGAATTGGGCTAAAAATGAAGACTCGAATAAGAAGTGCATAAAGCAGAAAGACAAAGTTGTATTACTTTTTTTTTTGTCGCTACTTTTAGATTGGATTGCATGTAAAAGTAGATAAGCACTTTACATACAACCGAGTCAAGTTGAGACAGACAACACATGTTAAAACATACATAATACATTGTCAATGTAAGATGTCACGTAAATTTACTACTTAATTCGTTTATTTTTCCTGACAATTTGATTTAATGAGACTTTTACAGAACAAAAAAAGGAAAAAAAATACCTCTCATTATTTTCCATAAATTCGCATGTGAAACAATCATGATTATGTGCGCCTCTCATTTCATTACACACATTGTGCTTTTATGGTGTTATCTTTACATTTGATATGTTAAATGCACACATTAATTCTATTGTATGTGCATAGTTTAGTCAAATTGGTGCTAGTTTTTTTTTTTCTTTCGAAAAATGTTTAACACTCCGAAATGAATTGAGCACGAATTATACAGATGGCACTTTCATTAATTATAATGGAGACACACACATACTCATTGTTGCTGCACATTTCGAAGCGAAAATATTCATAATTATTTTCTTATTTGCTGCACTCCCTCTATAATCCTGTGACACTGTACATATTTCAGCGTGCTGTCCTCTAATTATATGGTTTAGTTTTGTTTAGTTTGGTACACAATCATCGAATTATCTGGGAAACGAGAATGCGTATTCGTAATACGAATTTCATACACAACTGATTAATATGCTTTTTACTGTTTGTTTATAAAACAAAACGAGTAAATGAATATAATGTGATATGATATGATGGAGTGTTGCTTTAAGCATACATATTTACAGTTATTGTGACTATAAATCCAAGAATTCATCCGGAATGACAATGAAACTGCTCAAGTGTAAATGCGTGATTTTGATCGTATCTGTCAGAGAAAGAGAGAGAGAGAATTTTCACTCATTTGGATATGTAAACAATACTTACAGACGAAATTCACATTAAAAAGGAAAATCCAAAGAGCAAGAGAGAGAAGAATAGAGAGAAAGAGAGAGATACGGATAGAATATAAATAGACGGAGTAAAAGAATGACATATATTCATAAGATCGAGTGGTATAAGGAAATTTGGTGTGAATATTTGGTGTGAATTTTCAAGAAGGAAGTGCAGATTGTGTGTTAACCAAATGACTGGTGATACAAGCTCGTTGAAAATGAACATATGCTATTTTCATTGGACAGTTAAAATTGTTGTGGCCATAATTGAAATTACCACATTGAAAATTAAATCGATAATAGCCCAGTTGTTATGTATTCTATATTTTCAGTCTTCTAGAATACATTATGCCTAACCGCAACATATATTCAAATGTTCATTGCTCATCGTAATACAAAGTACCAATTGTCCAGTCAATTTGAATTTTGGGAACACTCGGCGAAATATTTTCGAACTTTTGAATATATATATTCCGACCAAATGAGACAAAAACTTTTACTGTATTGGTTTGTTCATTTTCCAAAGCGAGAAAATCGTTTCAATCGCCAAATGTTTTCCATCGTTAAGTGATGATGTAATAAAAGGACAAAGTTGGAAGGGGAATCGAAAAAAAATGAAAGAAGAAAAAATATGAACAAAGTCGACTAGCTATATTTTAGCGTGCACAGACATTAATTCTGTGCTGCTCTTCATTTTCATTGTTTTCATTCGGCCAAATGCCGGAGAGTAAAACTTATCGTATTTGTTGGTCTAGTGTTGGTAGTCGAAGTAACTTCCTTTTATATTCATTTTGAAACTTCATCTTGTCTTTTCATGTTGTTGTCGCCCTCGTTATATTTTTTTTCTCTCTTTCTCGCTTTCCATCTTTTGTCTGGTTGGTCGATTTCCACAATTTCGAACCACATGTACAATTTGCGCGCGCCAACCATCAACAACCACACCATTCACAGATCAAACTGATAAATGAGCACATTTATAGTTTTGTCTCTTTGTTTTATTCACATTTTTCGATCCGGAAGCATATCTTTTAGCGAACGAACTAGCTCCCCGAAATATGGAATGAAAACAAGATCAAACGAACACAAATGGAGATTCTCTAGTAGTATGTAAACGGGCCAGAGCAAGAGTGAAAAGAAAAAGTTTGGAAAGAAATAGCAGTAAAGAGATAGCAATACATCGACACAAATTGTGTGCACTTCTAATAATTTAGACACACATAACTCATATGGATTGAGTACCGGCTGGCGCCGAAAAATTCAGATATATCTATGTTATGGCTTATTAGTGAGCAGCAGCCGAGAGCTCATCAAAAGTGGCAATTTTTTTTTTTCTTTTGGCGAATAAGCAGCTGTGATTTTTCACTTCGCCTTCTCTATTATAAACATTTTATATGAAAATATGTTTATTCTTTTCTCAATAAAAACTATAAACTTGGCCACTTTTCAATTTTGTTCGTCAAATGCGCTTATCCTAGTGTGCTTCCAGCTGAATAAATTCATGCCTGGTTCAAAAAATGTGGCACGCTTAACATATTCTGACATTATTCTCATTGTTGTGTGCGTTGCGTATGGAATTCCACAGTTACTGTTACTTTTGCTGAACAAATAAACATCAAACAAACATTTCGATACACATACACGCACGCACAGACACACACAAATGTGATAAATGTGCATGCCAATAGACAATCTTATAACATATGGAAATCAAATAAAAACCAGTATATGAAACGTAATGAAGTTACTGTAGCAATTTTTCGAACTGAATGCTAGCAACTAACCTACGCCACAAAAATTCGATAAATGCTTATGAATATCGTTCAGTGGTTTTGGACAATGTGTTTGCCGTGGTGTAATTGCCATTCGAAGAAATTAAGCCTAATTGATCATTTATCACATTTTGTGAAGTCTGAATCAATTATTCAATCGAATTGAGTTGTTTATTATGAAACGAGCAAATTTTCCTCCGTTCATTTATTTCCGACTGTTTTTTTTTTTTTTCATTTTCTGTCTTCCTCTCTGTGTTTTCGCCCATACACAATGGACTGAAAATAGTATCACAAATACAAAATGTATTTGCAAATATATCAGTGTATGGAGATTGAATGAAAATGCAATAGGAGAAGATGGTCTCAATAATATAGTTCCATAAATCGATGAAATGGTCTGCCAAAACTACGAAAAGTAATCAGAATGGCCGACTCATAATGATTCAATTGTTTGGCACCCTCAGTCAGCAATTTCCTTTGCGAATGAAGATTAATTTCGTACAATTTGAAATGTATTGTACAGATTGTATGAGTCAAGATCGATCTGCCTACAGGCAGATAACATTACAAAAATACCAACACAGTATAAAGCAGTACCGAGACCGTAAAATAATTATGAAAGAATGAGAGAGAGGGAGAGAGACGTGTACAATGCTCCTTAGTTGTATACAAAGGAATGTCTTCGTCAAAAGCAAATATGAAATTTTTATCATTTTTCCTGCGGAAATAACTTTTCCAATGCTTGATATATTTCAAAATCTCTAAAAAATATGAAAAATGTACAACATATCCGAAAAGGAGCAAAAAGGAGAAAACCATTTCTCATTTTTTTCCCATTGAAATTTTATTCAATTTTTCGATCGAGAATCTAACAAACATTGCTATATGCTATGCAACTGTTTTTGGTCTGAAAATTTCTGTTCAAGTTTTTCGCTTTTCTGTTCTGTTTCAATGTTCAAAATAACGTCAACTTATGTGAATGGACACGATCATTTGAATTTTTTTTTTTTCATTATTGAATTTTGTTAAATTTTCAAGCGACAATACTGGGCTGTTCGTCTTCTACTTTTCAATTCAATATCGTATTCAAACAATCTATTTGCATGTATTTCATTTCTTTTATTTATTTATCTTCCTTTGAAAGTGGTTGAAGAAAGCCAAATAATTTTATTGACAAAAATGCGAAATGAAAGAGAAGAAAAGAAATAAAAAACGAAAAAAAAAATTTCGCCAGAGAAATGGGCAACATCCAACACAAAAAGGCCAGACGCTTTTGGCAAACGAAACAAATGCAAAAGTAGAGAGAAAAAAGCAAAAAAAAAAACCTAACGTCAAAAACCAAATACTATGAATGTAAATTGGGAATTTCTTTTTATTCTTTGTCTGTCAGGCATTTTGCAGCTATTCAGAAAACAGTTGAATGAAGTGTTGTAAAAATACGCAATAATAAGACACCTCATCCCATCATACAATCTCCAATTATTTCTCATTTTGCGGCTCTTTTTTTTATCCTATTTTATGACATTTTACGTTCCATTTATAAGAACGATGCAGATGAATAAAATTTGATTGTATAAACATGGTGCATATTGACAAACCATTCATTACATTCAAATTTTTGTGTTGATTTTCATTGTGAATCGTTTATTTCAGTCATTTTTTTTTCTATTGACAGTCAACATAAAAAGAAAATTAATTCCATGAACAGAATAGAAAAAGCCAATTTTTTCGGTTTGCTTCTGTAAATTTTTTCATAAATAAAGTATCAATCACAGGAATCAATTTCGCTTTTGTTGATTTTCAGTAAAAACTGAATTTTTTCATTTGAAAAAAAAAAAACAACAACATGATGATATCAAATTTGTTGGCATCATAATGAAATATAAATTTATGTAATCGGAATGGGAACCCTAAATAGAATATTTTATTTATAAATTGTACTTACGCTTCATTCACAAATTCCGGGTGGATTTTTGCTGTGTTTAAATTGATTTCATATAAATTGATGGGACATTAATTTGGAAAAAAAAAATGTCGAATGGAAAATTGGTTGCCCAAGAGTAAAAGTCAATTCAGTAGTGATGAAAGAAATCGCGATGTCAGTTGGCTGCTGCTGCTGCTGTCTCAAGCGAAATATTTCGAACACATTACATTCGAAAGTGTCAAATGTGCCAATTTTTATTTTATTTTATTTTATAAAATGGGTACATTTTGGCCATTGGCCAATTATATTCTGTCTCTCTATAAGTATTGAGCAAACATGTTGCTGACTTAACAAGGAATGATTTTGTATCATTTCGATATTTGCGACAATTTATGTCAGAATTTACTGTAGTTAACCATTTTTCAACGAGTAACTTTTAATTGGTTTGCAGTATAAAATTAAGTTTTTTGTTGTCTACAAAACAATTGAATCTATCTACATGAAGTATTACTAACAGTAATCCAAAAAACGTGCTCATCACGTTGTTTGTTACTATTATTATTATTTCAAGAGTAAAAAAAAAAAAAATAAAATTTTTCAACAAATGAAAATGCTCTAATAACTACCAACCGATATGTTCCATATAAAATTTGCACATTTTACATTTAATCACCAATTTAATAAGCCCAACATATATAAAACTATATGATAAAACGGGATGTACATTGTACAATGTACATAACTTCTATGGTTATAATTATTTATAGACAAATATCTACGGGCAATTTTACTGTTTTTCACATGAAAACAGCAAAATAATGTTGCATTTAAAAAAAAGACATGATTCAACATTTAAATCACTTTTCGTCACTAAATAGCAACAATTTATCTACAAAGTACGCAATATGCATTAATTAAGCGGCTTCGTGTTGAGCCGCGCTCTGTCGGCTTTGAATTACGCTAAGCACCACTAAAAGCATTCAACAGTTTCAAGTTGTTGTTTTTATTTTTGTTTTTGTTGATGTTGTTGTTGTTGTTTTTATATGAGTGTGTTGTACTTCAAATATATGTACAATTGGTTGGTGGTTGCAGTTTTATTGGTGGTACACATGCTTACTGTGGAAATGAGTGTTTTGTTTGTGTTTTGAATTCGCATACTCATCAAAACAAAAAAGAATCGGAACTAAATGTGCATTGAAAACAATTTGGGAAGTGTGTATTCAACAAAGAAAAACATTTAGTTTAGTATGCAACAGTCAGGGGAAATGAAACAAAAAATAATAATGAAACAAAAAAAAAAACATCGGCGAAATGAAAATGTTAGTCCAATTCTATCTCCGAAATATCTAGTTGTTTGGATGAAACACACGCTGAGCGGGAAATTTAATAACAGACATTGTTTCACAAAGTTAAAGCAATGGTCTCATTCTGGTTGCAAGTGTTCACAATTTTGCGCACTGTTGGAATGTGCTATGATGGGATTTTTAGGCTATAGGTATTGTTATGTGCTAGTAATATTCATATGTATATCCCTAATGCTGTTATGAATCATTTGTATTCTATTTGCTTGGACTCGAAAATTGTGTGCAAATTATATATTGATTTTAACTCTAAAATTGTCTAAATATGTGTGTGTTTACTGTACATTGTATATTGTGTGTGTGTGTGTGTATTTATGTATGTAAATATATACAGGTTTATAATATTTGCATTTTATCGCAAAACTCGGTGCTGATTTATCCATAAATACTAACATTTAAAACATAAACGAAACATTCAAAATACGAAGAAGTTATCAAAATGTTAATGCGAATTTTATTTCCAAATAATATGTCAACTGTAGGGTATGACTAACGAACAAAAAAAAAGAAAAAAAAAAATACAGAAAAATCTCTACAAGCGATTAATGTTTTTTTTTTCATTTCAATTCGAAGATTTTTGGGGGCTAACAAAAGCGAAGAAGAAGAAGAAGAAGAAGAATAAGAACGAACCAAATGAAATGAAAGAGAACAAAAAACCAAATGAAATTACCAAAGTATTAAAATGCAAATGTTGAAAAATTGTGTGCATGATACTAGTGATGTGGAGGCCAAATTTTTGAAGTATTTAACTTTTAGCTTTCATAAACACCAAAGAAAATCTTTAATCTTTCATTTCGCGTTGGGAAAATAATTTTAAACTTTTTTGGGTCCGATCAAAAAAAAAGGTCAAACATCAACTCAATGTTGTTGCTGTTTGTTGATAATATGTTTTATTTTATTGTTGCTTTCTTCATTGACAAAGGCATTTTGGCCGAAAATTAGTTGGAAATTTAATTGAAGGATTGAAAGATTATTAATTCAAAATTAAAAGTTTGTAGATTCAAATGTTCGGGCAATAAAACTTTGTAGCCATTTTGATTTTGATTTTATGTGATGGAATGTGCACAACTATGTGAATGAAGAATTCGGCAGCCATAATAATTTGTGAAACAATTTACAAAACAAATGAATTAAATTGCCGAAAAAAAAATAAATATAAAATAAATCTCGTTCAGTTTTATTGGGTGTTATATTTCAAAAAGCTCACAAAAACCAAAAACTTTCGAATCAAATATCAATTTAAAAGTACAGAAAACAAAAATTAATAAAAGGAAGGTCTATTTTCGTTGAAATGAATGCGTACAACACGAACAAAAAGAAAAAATGCATTTGAAAAAAAAAAAAAACAAACGAAACGAATAAGAACAAATATATCATAAATTCTATAATTGTTTGGGATTTGGTATGCGGACTAAAATTGCATTTTTGAATTTGATTTTTTTTTTTTTTTTTTTTTGTAAAGAAAAAAAAATGTTTCAGAGGTAGATACCGTTTTGACATAATGCATTGTGTCATTGGTTGCCTCGGTGAAGGCTCTTCTTAAGCGTGTTCTCCTACTTTGGGATAGAGTTTGGGGACACAGTAGAACTCCCTAAATTGTAATAATAATAATAACGAAAACATAAACTCACTTGTTCAAAACCATCAAAATAAATACGAAGACCGACGGAGTTTAAATTAACAATAAAAACCACAACTCAATTGACAGAAGAAAAGAAATAAAAGCAAAAAATAGAGACAGGCAGAGAGAAAGTGAAAGAGAGAGAGAGAGAGAGAGAAAATATGGACGAACGAACCGAAAAAAAAGTATATTCGTTCTTCCGCTTCCAAAAAGAGATTCGATGAAAAAAGAAAACCCTCATCTTACTTACAATTTTGTTTGAGAAATCAAATAAAAAATCGAAAATGAAACAAAAATATTAGGGGGATTTGATTTTCAAGAATACGTACATTTCTTACGAAGGTTTTATCAATTTTGCGAATGCACTTATGGACATTCGCACAGTATGGACGAATATTTACGAATGCATTCGCTCCCTTGAAAGTAAAATTGATGAAACATTCGTAAGAAATGTACGCATTCGTGAGAATCATATCCCTCTCGCGAAAATACTCTTTGACGAATGAAAACGAAAAAAAATTCAGTGAAAAATACAGAGAGAAAAAAATCAAATCAAATCAAATCAAATCAAATACAGAAAGTGCCAATGATGCGAAATGCTGAAATGGATTGTTCCGGTGATTCATGTTGTTTGCTTGTTTCAATCTCAAAACAATTGATGCTATTTTCATGTAATTATCAAGTCGTTTACTGCTTCTAAAAACGTTTTTTTTTTTTCATATTTACAATTTACATACTATACACAAATATTGCGGTTCGTGACAAAAAATCCAAAAATATCAACAATTTTCGACAGATTTTTTTTTTTTTTTTTTTTTTTTTTTTTGATTATTCAGTTTTATGTGGAGTTTAAATTTTGTGGTTGGAAATTCAACTCTGTTTATACAAATGTTTTTTTTTTTAACAAAACAACAAACTGATGTTTCGAATCCTCTTCTCAGAGGCGTATTGATTAATATGTTCATAACAGAGTTACAATATACACGAAAACAAACGATTGGTTTGTTTATGTTTATGTTTGTTTTGCAGTTGGGATATAACATACAGGTTGTAATTGTGGTAATTTTGTATGAATTTGTCAACACAATTTGGGATGTGCACCATTTTACTGTTAGCATTCATGATTAAATTTAGTTCCACAATACACAAATTTCCTTTGAATAAACATGGAAAACATTCAATGCGTTAACACATAAACATGGTGATAACGATTTGGGATGTAACACATCTACGTTCACAAACGAACTAAATAAATGATCTAAGATTATTGAAATTTCCCTAAAATCAGAAAAAAATTCTAATCCGCGAATCCGACGTACCATGAGTGGAGACATTTCATTTTTTCATGGTTCTGAATGAAATCGAGTATGGTGCTAAGTGAAACTTATCGAATTGCCGACTTGAAGACTTTGTAAGGTTTTTGTTTTATTTATCTAAGCTTTCAACCATTGCGCTTATTTGTAAAGTTTTCGATTTGTTGTAAGCTTTTGCTAAGCTTTTCATCGTATCAACGTATGTTCAATACTAGATTATTGAATGAATTTCATGGAAAATTTAAGGGAAACTAAAATAACGGTTATTTTTTTTTTCAACAAAAGCAATTGTCAAATATAAAAAAATTTTGGTTAAGAAGCGCGTTTTTTTTTCTTATCGTTAAACGAAATACAGAGAAATGAAAATAATCAAACGAACGAATGGCAATTGATAACACAAATGGCAGAGAAAAAATAAAATAATTTTCAATCAAATTCAATTATCCAATGCATACAAATATAATGAATAGTTTAATAGATAAAATTAATTTGATTAGAATGTACCTACGAAAGAAAAATAAACGATTTAAAACAACAAATATCAATTTAGATTAGATTATATTATCTTATCGAAAGTTTAAAATGATGTAAAATTGCAAATTTTCAAAATTCCACACAATCAACCTGGTTACTGAATTTACTTCTACATACTCAATTGTTATGATTAATCAAGAAAATCATTTATATCAAATATTGTTTTTGTTTATTTGATCAATTTGTTAATCGGAATTTAGGTATTTTGTATTTGAATCCATTAACAATCTTTGAAAATAATAAATGGAAATATACGATTATATATATGAACCGGTAACGTTTCATTAAAGCTAAAGAAAATCAATGGGAACACAAAAACAAAGAGCAAAAAAAAAAAAAAATCCAAACAACAAAAGTCTGATATGGTGTTCTGTTTACGAGCAGAACTAGATGAGTATTCGACAAACGAATACTTTTTGAACGGAAGAAACCGAAATGAAATCGTAAAAATAAGACACACAAAAAGAAATTGACAATTCTCATAGGGAATCTGACAAATGTAAAATTGTGAATTCAAACGGATTCCACACAATGACATATTTTAGCGGGATTCCTTAGGCCATTCATCAGTTTACTTTTTTGTGTGAAGTATAAAATAAGAAAAACAAAATGGTTAAATCAACAGACAGACTGGCAGGCAACGACATAAACAAAAAGACTTAAAACCAGAATTCACAACAAATGAAAAACCGAATGGAATAAGCGTACCTGTCGAAATGGTCTCATTGCACCGCTGATGCGCAGCGTGTCGGCTGCAATGCCAGCAATTCCTTCGCTTGGTTCGCGCAATTGTCGCAATGACGGACTGCAAGCATGTTGACAACAAATCACATTACTCGCTTCCGGCTGTGAACTTTGCCGAATAATTCGTGATCCCGAATTTGGTGATGATGTTATCAAAACTGGCGGTATGTGCTGTTGAACGTGAAGTGAGTGCGGCGATAAATGACCATGTGCTTGACTACGAACACTTTCTTTTGACACCTGAATTTAAACAAGTATGCCAATGGAAATGTTAGAAATTGTATGTGCAATAGAAAGCGTAAAAGAAAACAATCCATTTCAGAATAATTTGAATTTGTCACATTTTGTTCAAATTACAGTGAAATGGTAAGCAGTGAATGGTATGGTCCATGAAGGACTTATTTTGGTTTTTTTCTTTTTCTTTTTCTTTTTGTTTTTGTTTATTTATTGTTTTTTGTGAGGGTTTGTGTGTTTTTTGTGGGATAAAGCGGTAAGAATTGCTTACTGATCGAGCTAAATAAAGGGAGGAGACAGGAGTTGTTGACGCACGTCGATCGCCACAACAAGTTCTACACGTGCGACATCGAGCCTGTGGATTCAGTTGATAACCGCTCACAGAACCACGATGACCTGACCGACAGGATTGTGTGGATATTGATATAACAGGTGCTTCTAAATGATATTGTGCATCTAAATCCGGTACGGAGGTAGCATTTACACTTAATGATGTTTGATATGGCCGAATTGCCATCGATGTATGTGCATGTTGACTTGATTGCTGTGAACTTTGATCATCCTCACCGGGCCCGCCACTCTCCTCCGAACCACCCATTTGTGATGTATTCGGACTGATTAAATAGGATGATGTGCATTCTTGTCTTGTTAATACTGGCTTTGATGTTCCACTTGTTGACGCTGGTCCATTTACTGATGAAGCGATTTTTGCAATATTACCGCGAGACTGAGACGTTGTAATAATTGTATGCTTATTTTTTGATAAAACCAACAACGATGCTGTCTCATCCGAACTGCCGTAACCAGACACAACGGCATCATCGTTTTGCAGCGACATACTTTTATCTCATTCTAAAATACAAAATAATAAAATACATATTAATGGCATGTAATGATCTCTTGAATAGTTTGTGGAATCTAAACTTTTCCAAACTAATATGAACAAGCAAATTGTTTTCTTTTCAATTATTTACATTTGAAGTGGCTTCCAACCCATAAATATGTTCGCATGTAATACGATGCAAAATACTATATAGAATTGTGCTGCATATTTAAATGTTGAAAATTCGAGATGATAGAGTGTTAGCTAGTAATCAACGTTCTTGAAGCACTTGTGGTGGTTTGATGTAAAAACCAAATATTGTTCTATTTCACATTAAGTTTTCAGCACTATGCTAAAAACCAGCTCTAATTTCAATAACAAAATGACTGTAAATTCTAATTTCACTTTCACATTTTCCATGGCACATATGCACATTCAATAACACAATATGGTTCACGCCAGTGCTCAGAATTCAATTTATGCTCAGTGCTCGAGTTAAAACTTGTTCACAGTGGAAACCAGTTTTGTGAATGTTTTTCGGAAAATATTGAATAAGTTTATTTCAATATTTCGTTGCGCATATTATTATTGAATGTCTCATCCGTTTTCCATCAAAATGGAATCAACTGAATGCAGTCATTTTACATGAACTCGATTTTAAAATGGCATTCTTAAAGCAGTGGCAACAATGAGAGTGGTAATGCAAAAAAAAGAAGAAGAAGAAGAAGAAACAACACCATCAAGAAAGGTAAAAGGCTGCTTGTTTTCAAAATTTTTGGGCGAGACTCATTGCATTAAGTAATCGTTTTACTTTGCTAGTTGTTTAGCTTTCGCATCGAATGGAGCAATTGAACTGTGAAAAAGTATCTGTGCGTCGAATTTTCGCGTAAATATCATTCACATTATATGGTTTGACATTTCGTGCTTTCGACTGGAGAGTGAGTTTTCTTTTGTGAGTAAGAAAAAGTGTACATTTTACGAAACTGTAACGATATTTATTCGTCGCATTCGCTATTATTCAATGTAATCTGTCTTACATTTGGGGACGAACAAAATGTTTGAATTTTTCAGCGATGTTCGTGTCTCATAATTACATTAGTAAATAGAATTTGATATGAATTTGGCAATGAGCACGTGTGCTCCAATGGAATTCACCAAATACTGACGTCCAATGTGAACTGAACATTTGGCAATGCTCTCAATACACAACATTATACAACATTTTTAATCAAACAAAGAGTGAAATTCACAGCTCAAGTGCTTTTAAGGTTAAATATTTAATGTTCATGTTTTGTTGAGTCACATTGTACGGATAAGCATTTATTTTTGCATTGCTTGAATGCTCTAAGTTTGAAAGCAAACCGAAAACGAAAACGAAAAGAGAAAAAAAAAAACAGAAAAAGAGAAAAAGAAGGAGCAATATCATCAGAAAACACATTCAACTCTCACACACTTTGACTGCGCACTTCAAACCATATAAATTGTATCAGGTTTGTGGGATGACAGTTTTTGGTACGATTTATATAGAATGAATATTCTTACAAACATGGGACTTCTTTAATGTTGCCTTAATATTGGTTGTTGTCATTTATTTCGTGCCACACAAACATTCATCTTTCTCTGAGGCGACGCAAAAAATACTAATTTGAATGTGTAAATCGAGTGCCACATATTTTGTGACAAGAGACGCCAGGATGAAATTCAACATTTAGTAGTAATTCAATGTTGACAATATTTCTCCCGCTCTTTCTGAACGTTCATTATCATTATGCTACACATAGATATGTTATTGTTAACTGTCAGCAACTCAGAAATATCATAATAGTATTGTAATATACGTCATTCACATATGTAACGTTCCAAATGTGCTTCGTATTTGTCAAATGGAGACAAAAAAATTAACAGAGAAATGTATTTTTGTATAAACTGTCCAAAACTGGCTATATCCTGTCTATTAAATGTTGTGAATACTTTTTTTCATGCGGTTATTTTCATGTAGGCGCATTTATGTATGGATGTAGTGTACGAGCTTACTAGTATAAAATAAATCAATTGGAATTCGAAAAAAGTAAATGTTTTTTCCTTGGTTATTGTGGTGTATGTTTGTGTTCCGCAGCATTGCTGTTTGGTTTTTTTTCCGCATTTTTTTCGTGCATTTTTCGGAAAAATTCATCTGTTGTTTGTATCCACTTTGTTTGCTACTTTCATAACATGTGTGTTTTTGCAATATTTCATTCAGGTAAATGCAAGCACATTGTTTTTGAGCAAGTCATTGTGTTAATATTCTCTCTCTCTCCCTCTCTCCCTCTCTCTCTCTCTCTCTCTCTTTCTCTCGCCGAATATATCCCGAAAAATTTGTAGGATAGTCTTTGAGTGTAATTTATGAGTGTTGGTTTCATTTCTATCTGTGGTTTTGGTACCAATTCTACGAATCAGATGCTTGAAGGTGGTGTAAATATGACTCTATGTGTTTAACGTTAAAACACAATGTTTATGTGAGTTCATATGAAAACGATGATAAGAAAACAGCCCTACCGATAATGTGGAAATTGCTGTTTTACCCTAAAGGGAAAAAAAATTCTACTCGTCAAGATCCAGAGTGAAAAAGCTGTGCGTGAGAAAATTATTTCAAAATATATGGATTTCTTGTTATGTTCATTCGTTTCTAGCAAAAAAAAAATTTTTCTTTTCTCTATTATTATTTTGCTTCGACCTCTTTTTCCATGCACGGCCACATTATAACACACACAAAACGCACATCAAGACTCGCATCAACCGTGAGCATGTTAACAAGCAAAGGCGTTGGAATTATTCATTACTGCATTTAACCTTTTAATACGCATCGCATTTTCATTTAATCTACGATCAAAACATGTTTTATGTTTGTTAATGTTTAGGTTTAATGGTGAAAAAAAAATGCGACCGAGAGACGAAGCGGAAAATAGAAAAAGCACGATTTTGTTGAAATAACCAACCGGAAGTAGAATAAGCATATGCCAGTAGCAATTTCTTTTTGTACTATTAATAGGCGCTAAAAGGCACATTAAAATCGATTTGGGGATTTTCATCAAGTTTTAGTTTAAGCCACATGAAATGCAATCAAGTTTCCATTACGGATATTGTACAATGTACATCCATTAAATGCCAAACGAATATTTTATGCGAACTTCATATAGCGTTAATGTATCCAAACAGCATGACATGAAAATGAATTTTTCGCAATTTTATGTATTTCATTAGAAGAGAAATATAGCAAAATGTAACACTTTTGCCACTCATTTTGCCTCTCTGTCGTGCTCCTTTTTGCTGTCTAATTCGTCGGAGAATATTTGTTTTCATTATAAAGCTATCATTCATGACTGTTTTTTTCTTCAATTTCTGTCCGCATATACTTTGCGTTTGTGTGTAAACCATCAGTTAATATTCCATTTTTGGGTTTATTTCAATTTTCACAAAGAACGTATGAAAATGCTTTTATTTTGTGTAGAAGTTGGGAGACTCAATCAAATTGCATGTGAATGTTGAGTACCTGCGAGTGAATGTTTTGATTGAATTTCTTTCACTCATGCATATGCAAAAGACATGTCTTCGCTCCTTTTTTTGATGGGATTTTTCGTTTGAATATATTCCTTTTTTATATATATTTGGCATTCTTTTCGATTCCGTTTGTATACATTTATTCCCATTAATGGAAAAGAGATTTTATGGCGAAAATTCAGCTCAGTGGACCGAAAATAATATGACAGTTTAATAACATTTTTAGATCAGTTTTTATATGTTGAATATTTTGATGTTGCAATATCGATGCATGTCAACAAACAAAGCGAACATTTTTATACGATTTTTTTTTATTTTTCTTTCGTTTTTATTTTTGAATAAGCAATACAAAACTGACAGTAAAACATTGAAATAAAAATAGGTAAACTTTTGTAAACATATTTCCATTTGACATGATAGAACGCAGTTTTCAGTACATTCAAAGGCTTAGTTTCAAACTATATACCATCATGACATACAAATACACATAATAAAAACACAAGAAAGATAGGTTAATTACATTTAGCAAACAAAAGAAATGCACAATTTGCGCCGAAAAACTAAGAAAAACGAACACATTGCTGGAATGATTTATATCGTACCGGTGGCGGCGTCACTATTTATTTATTCAAACAACAGCCCACGAGATATACACATTTCAACTACCGCACAACAATCAGCTGCATTTTCCGATCGCTGCAAATATTCGCGTTGAATTTTCTCTCTCTCTCTCCCACTCTCTCTCTCCCTCTTCCACTCTCTCTCTCTCTCTCTCTATCTCTTTCTAAATATTTCTGATAAATTGAGCCCGCAACGAGCCATTTTCCTGCATGACTAACATGCTGCCTCATACATTTGTAGTTTCATATTATTTTCCACTGTTTGGCTGTCAGATGGATTTTGTAATTGTTGAAAGTGAGTTATGAAGGTAAACATTTATAGGTCAATTGACAGCGCAAACGGAATGAAATGCATATTCAATGCGGTATAAACTGAATGATAATAAAAAAAACAACAACAATAATGGCAAAAACACATTGAATGAAGACGATGATCCGTTTGCATTTGGTCATGTAAAAATGTGTTTTTGCATTGTTTCATTTGCTTTCTGTTTGTCATTCATTAATCTAGTTGCGCGTAGTATCCAACTGATTTTCACGTGTTCATATAACGTTGATTGCAACGCATTTGTGCGAATTTACTTTCAATTCGAATTCATCAACAAAAAAAAACTGAAGAAAAAAAACATACACGTGTGTACACACAAACAAAAAATGAAAGCAACAACATTATAGTTCGAGTAATGCATAAAACATGCATATTTGACAACATGGAAATAAATATTTCAATATATGCTTCAACTAATGCAAAACAACCATTACAATAGATTAAAAAAGGGAACGGATGCACATTGCACACATTTGAAAATTCTGCAATTCCTTGGATTTTCATTATTAGTCGTTCTGTTTTTATTTTTATTTTTTCTTTTTTGCATGAAGTTGGTCGTTTGAGAGCCATTTTGATGTTTGAATGTGTCGTTGTGTGGCTGTGAGTTATGTGTGTAAACGAAGTGGTGACTTTACTTCAGACCAAAATATATTATTAATTTTGAAACAGCACGAAACACGGAATCCATTTTATTCAGTTCGAAAAAGTACTCACTTGGCTCAAAATCGTCTTTGTATTAATAATAAACAGTAGGGTGGACAAAAACGTTTCTTTTTAAAAACACCATTTGAATTTTCCCAATAATGAGAAGAATATATGGAATTTCAACAATTTGGATCAATTTAAATGATTCAATGTATAAATCCAAACATGACGTTCGCGAAATCACAAAACCTTTACCAAAATTTCATTTTTGCTGCTAGCACGCTTTTGAAGTTCAATTCACCCTAGTAAACGATATGCTTGTGTTTTCCCTCAATTGATGTATAAAAACCAAAGCTGCTTGAAGCTCTCTTCATGTCTACTTTTCGTTGTGAATATTGTATTGCGTTGTGTGGTAAAACATGAACTAGAATGCATGTGACATTTGAGCTTTCGAAATGATTTCATACGATGATAGAATACAACAGAATGAGAAGTTGATACATAGACAGAGAGAAATTGAGCATGGTCAGTGTATGGGTTCTATATAAAAAGCGTCATATACAAATGAATACGCTTGTATTTGTCTCTATTTCGTATGAAACTTTACCTTCCTCTGTTTCAATCGCTTCATCAAATTGAACAATGCACTTTTCATGTGCTGTGCGTCACTACCGGCTAACGGTAATTGTAATTTACAACGACTCGCAGACAATAATTATGGTTTTTCTATTGAATAATGAATTAGAAGTGGCTTGGGCTTTGGCTGTCTACAATGGTTATTTCAATTTTTTCTTTCTCTTCTTTTCCTCTACTGTGAATTAATGTGCAGTCATTGCATGACTTGTTATTGCTATTTTTGTATATCAATGTTATTTTTCCGTTGCCAATAGTAGTGTGCATTTTTTTTTTGTGTTAAATATAGAACGAATAACATACCAAAAGAAAAATTATCATTAGCTTTGGCATCTTCACCTAAAACAGATATAGTTCAAAGCTCTGCATGGCAAATAATCACCATACATTTTAAACAGAAACTATATCTTTTCACTTTGTTAATCACATGTCATTGATACATTGCAATATTGCAACAACTCATCATTTACATAGTTTAAATTATACAATTTCATGTCAATGCTCATTAATAATTACAAAATTAATTTCATTTCAGTGTGTGATGCGCGCGAGAAAACGACATATCAATTTGTAATTGTTCAACATTCAGATCGACAGTTACTAATTAATTAAAATACGTTTATCACATTGTTTTATTGAAATGAAAATTCACTGGGGACATTTTGCTAGATGTTTTCTCATCTGAAGCGATGGCGTTGATTAGACAACACATTGAAAAATCCGTTTTCAATTAGCGGCTGACCCATTAATTCAAATAACCATAAATTATTTTGAAATTAATATTCATGACGCATAACTGATTACAAAAACATACAACGAATTAGTGATTGGCAAATTAGTTTGTTACTGTTTATTGTTTAATTGAAATTGAAATGGACGAGAGATGGGGCTGGGGCACGGGAAAGGGGGTCTTGATAAAGAGCGAAATTAAAAAAGTCGACGCCTTTTCAGTTATCGCTTTGCTGAACGATATGTAATTAAAAGCAAAAAAAAACATTAAAGTAACTTTGTAGCTTTCGCACTCACGCAACTATGATTGAGAGCCATGAATCCATTTAACATCAAACATTCATGTCGAAATACAATTGTTTCTGTAACATTTGGTAGGAGTTCAAACATATTTTTACAAGTGTTTTTGCATTGCAATGTGAAATAGACTTGCCAAAAGAAATGTTATTTTTTTTTCTTTCTCGATAAAATCGAAGAGGCATTGTTTCGGCAAAAGATTTCAGCAAAACTTTATTTCTCTGGCAAAAATCGGCGTTTCATTAATTTCCTTTCGGAAATTCTATTGGCAAATGTATTAGCAACGGAACCAATTTCATTTCAATTGTTGCCTTTTTACTTCATCTGAACATATCTGCAGACACTGAAACCATTTATCAATGTCTTAAGTTTTCGACTGATGCTTACGACATTTTAATTTAAAATTTCCGCGTAACAAGTACAAGCACGATTCAAACTAAGCAACAAATGCACTCAACAAGAAGAATTAAATCTAAAACTTTCGTTTAAAGTGGTTTCATCTGTGCAATCGTTACGATTGCTCCATTGTACAACTTGAATAATAATAGAGAAGCAAAAATAGTAAAATGAAAAGTTTCCTTGTAGTCTCTTGACTTTTTGTGAAACAGAAAGAACGTATGGGTGGGAAAAAAACTAGAAATAATATGGTGTCTTATGCATAATACCAAAGTGATACACGCTGAGCTGTAAAACATTCATACAGCAGAAAAAAAAAAGACATGCTATGGTTGAGTTGAAAACAAAAGGGTGAAACATCTGTAGGCGAAATAAACCACGTTTGAATCATGCCGTACAGTTCATGCTGAAAGTGAAAAAGAAAATTCTCTATTCTTTTTCATGTGTTATTTTAAACTGTGCACGCGGTGCTCACAAGCGGATAAAAAAGCGAACAAGAAACAAAAAGAAAAAGACAAACAAAAAAGCTAAAAAATCATTTCAAAAACTTTCAAAAGTGGCGTTTGTGTTTCATATTTCGTCATACATATCTTTTATGCATCATGACAATGTTTTTTTTTTTTCATTTTCGTTTGAGAAAAAAAAAAATCAGTACAGAAAAAAAAACGAAGAAAAATTCATACGTCGAGGCAAGTGGGAATCATAAGGAAGTTGAGTGTTGGTTGATTCAAGAAAATGCAAGCACTGAACCACAGCAACAATTTCTTCTTAAATTGAAAACTAGGTCAGGCTTCAAAATAAACTCAAGTAATCTAATACCGTGCATAACCATATGATGTAACATATTCAACACACTTCAAGTGCCATTGTAAATGTCTCTCAATGACTACGTTTTGCTCTCATTATTTCGCTTCGCTATCTCCTTCACATTTAATATTTCATTTGTGATTTACTTTTGGGTGAATTTTATGCAATCATTTTGGATTTTTATACGAAAACAAAAAAATGTCCAATCCACTTTAATATTATCAGTACAAAAGATTTTTGACTCACGCGGATCATTCTATATTTCAAATGAGATTCGAGTCCAAAGAACTGCACAGATCATCAAATTTCAACTTTTCATTGTGCTTGCATTTAATAAAAAGTAACCATGAACAATGTATAATTCATGTTAAATTTTTATTAAAGCATCGAATTCTTGTGCAGCAACCTTATTTCAACACGCCAAAAAGACGAAACAAAAAAAAAAAAAAAAAAAAGAAAAAAAAAGAACGAAAATGAAAGAAAGAAGAGAAATAAAGCATTGAATGAAAGAATAATGCTTTCTGAATGAAACAAAGAAGACAAAAACGCTTTTGTTTCGAAATATCGCTTCCAATCTTATGTCTCATATTAATTTCTTAAGTTGTGTGTGTTGCATGTTGAACCAAGTACCACCACAGAAATGTAAAGTGAAAAAAAGAAAGAAAAAAAAAAACGACGGCGACGGCGACGGCGACGACGACGATAACGTCGACAGAATTATTAAAATATTATTCGAAGCATATTATATAATTCAGGAAACGATATAATTATACTACATATTTTGCAAAGACTTCTTTTAAAGCATCAAGACCTGAACGTAAGTTCGATGTCATGAAAATGGAAATCAGCCTGTTCCGATGAAACTTTCCGTTCCTAATTACGTTCGTTTGTTCGCTTTATGAGATAGCGGAGACGAATAAAAGGTGTTTTCCTGCAATGTACTACATTTCGTAGCTGCTGGCAAATTCCTTTAATTTTTTTTTTGTGTTCGCTCTCTTTTTCATTGTTTTAATTTTGTTACCCATTTTATTATTCTTCTGACATTGTTTGCTTTCCATTTAAACTTTATTCCGTCGAATTTATTTATTTTTTCTTTTTTCACATGCACAAAGTCAAAGTTGCTCCTGTGAAATTATGTCCAATACACTCGTTATTCCCATAATCTATACTCACTCATCGGCTTTCTACTCGTTTTACTGTTTAAAGCTTCACCGGCAGTTATATTTCGGGGAAAACAAAATTACATACAGTACACAAAAGTGATTGCATCTGTTACGAACACATTGGGATCTAAAAACGTACTAATAAAAACGCAATAGATGTCGGCAAGCAAGTAATTGAGCATTAAATGCGATGAATACCAAAAAAGGGTTAATATCAACTGTTTACCGAAGACAATAATACTAATACACTTCAATAAATATTTGCTCGTATTTTTACATTCATTTCATCTCATTCTGTACATTCCAAAGATAGTTTTTTATTGAAATTCTTTGAACGTACATTTTTCACCATTTATTGGTGACGATAATGATGATGGTGATATATGATAATGAAGCGCTGAGGTCAGCACGATTTTATATTGGTTTTGTCTTGGTGCGATATGGTGTGATTCTTAGTTTATATTATTTGCTTACTAAGTGCAAGTGTATTATTATCGATCTCTAGACATCGGATTATGATCCATCACATCAATACATTCACAATGAAAATAGAGGAAAAATGGGAAAAATACGAAAAGAAAAAAAAACATTTTTCATTGTCTGTTTGCATATCGGATTTTATACTTTCTACGCTTCAGTGATATGGAGACAGTACAGTCAAATTACATTTACACCAAATAAAAATCGTTGATATGCATTGAAATTTATGCGTTGTACAGAATGGGGAACGAAACATGAATCGCTTTCACACTTGACACCAATTTCAAGGAAAATAAACGCTTAACGATTACGTACATTGTCAATGATGTGGCTGTTGTTGCGACTCGCATTGGAAATTAATCTGTAGCATTCGCTAGTCAATATGTATCGTATTTGTTGATTTTCTTTGCAGTGGAAATTAAAATTCATGTGAAAAATTGTCACATTGTTTCGCATCGATACGAAAATAAGATCTCGTTTCGAGACGAAATTCCCAAATTGTGACTTTGTTTAAGTTGAAATATACACAATTCAACACCCATGCAATAAATGATTTGATTTGTCTGACTCAGCGCGCCAAATTGTGGCATTTAAATCGAATCGCTTTTTTTCACTCTCGTCTTGTCTCGTATGTGTGTTGTTTTTTTGAAATCATAGCCATCATCATTGTAAACATTGTAAAATGTTTTTATTTCGTGAATTTTACGAGTTTTTGCTCTTGAGATGATTTCAAATAATTAAAACTTTTCGAATTTTTCCGACGATAAAAATGGTTCTCCGTTTGTGGCTTGTCATTAATTCAATAGCATTTATTATTAGGCTGGGGACCTTCGAAAGTTTTCGTGTAATTTATATCTTTTTTTTTTCCATTTTTATTCAAACAATATTCGACACAATGACATATGCCATTGTTCACAAAGCAATTTACATGACATTACTTTTAATTGTTGTCAATGACAACACCCGAGATTTTAACGCATGTCACAAGATAAGAGGGAAAATTATTTCAAATTTTTGTGGAATTTTTTATTCATGAAATATGATTGATAGCATCTATCAAAATCAATTTATTTTCATTAATGGTATATAATCGGCTGAAATTTTGTGATGGAAAATGGACGAATAAAAAACTGAATATGCATTTGCGACACTTTAGTAATTCAACTTGACGGAATAATGAATATTTTTTATTTTTAGTGAAGTGGCATGAAGAGTAAAAAAGTCGGTTTCTTTGTCGAAAATTCAGTCAATTTTCATCGGAAGCGAATTATCAATCTCAAGCAATCGGAAGAACAAATGAAAAATGAATATAAAAATCCAGCTTATCAGAATGGAATAAACGGAAAGTATAAGTGAACTACAAATACTGATGAGATATCTTATTTTTCTTTATTTGTTTGTGGTAGTTAAAGTCTGGATAAATTGGAATAAAAGTTGAGAATACGAACACAATACATAGCACACGAAATCAATAACGGAATTGTGTGTCATTGATAAATAATTCATAAACACGATTCAAATAATAAATATGTTTATCTGTGTGTTGTGTGTGCATTGTGTGCACATGTCGTGCGCCGCCCGCGACTTCTATCCACGTTTTTTTCTATTCTTTCATTTTTGTATTTTTTTTTTTTTTTTTTTTTTTTTTTTGTTTCCAGCACCGATCCGAATACATGGGCAATTGTTGAGTGGTAATACCCACACAATAAAATGTCATCCAAACACGTTTTTCTCACTTACGGTATTCTTACTTGAAATATGTACGCTGACAAAAAGCGTCACATTACCGATATGTAACAGAGAGAGATAGAGATAGATAGAGACAGAAAAAAAAAAATCGACGGACGATGATCGATTTGTGTACATGCGAACGAAATGTATACGAGAGATAGAGGAAAAAAGATAAACAGTGAAAAAAGCGACAAAGAGAGAGAAAAAAAAGCATGAAAACACAGACGTTTGCTCCTTCGGAATTTGAGCGTCTTTTGAAGAAAAACAAAAACAAAAGTGAGAAAAAAATACCAAATAAAATCAATGCGCGAGCAAAGTGAAACCCAATTGTAGTAAGCAAGAATTTTGTTGTCTTGTGCACTTGTCTCGTAAACGTGCCAGAGATAAAAACGACGCTATCGAATATTCTTTCTTGATCTGTACAATTTACTTTGAACATGTTACAATTGATGAAGGGAAAAAACCACATGGTGTGGCGTTTCTTGTTACCATAAAAAATTGCCAGCGCACAGATTTCCATTCAAAATGAAATACATAAAAAATGAATAAAATATTTTTACAGCGGTTAT
The DNA here is from genome assembly GCA_029041755.1 of Resseliella maxima. Taxonomy (NCBI): domain Eukaryota; kingdom Metazoa; phylum Arthropoda; class Insecta; order Diptera; family Cecidomyiidae; genus Resseliella; species Resseliella maxima. The sequence goes on from JAQOWM010000106.1 coordinate 163,414, forward strand.
ATCGATTAAATTCGAATTATACGTGGTTATTTAATTGTGGCTTCAAAGAGCAAAGTTTTCGTGCTTGAAAATGATTTCAAGTGAATCAGCCGAATTTTTACTTTTATTGCATTTACGTTTTTATGACTCACAAAAGCGCGAGCAATGATGATTATCATTTCTAAATCTGGTTCGCAATTGAATTGGCGAGTTTGCTGTTATTGTTGTTGTTGTTGCAGAAATTATATCGCGTACGCACACCGACCACAAAAAAACTGTTTTTTTTCTTTTATTCCATCGAATGGGTTTATTGTGGTTCGTTATTCAATTTAACTGATGAAAATGCTCGGCAGTTGCCACTGTCGTTATTCGCGTTTTTCTGTGCATAGTGTTTTTTTTTCTTTTTCATTTCGTTTTGTTTCTACAACAGTGCCCGTCTGTTGAATATAATCATTGCACGTGTAATAAAAATGGATGGATGAATGAACAATATTTTTATATTATGATGCGAATTCAAGGAAAAATTTACGAATTAAGCTCGAATATAGTTTGCTTGTGAGCTATCATAAAACGAAATGAAAAAAATCGAAAATAATTTCATTTGTGCCCCAAATGCGGATCCGTTGTTACTACATTGTATCGATTTTCATTTCAATTTTATTCACCCTATGCTTGCTGGAGCAGCGCTCAAATTCATCTAATTACTAAGTAATAAATGTGTGCAGTGAAACAAATGAAAGTGGGGCCTTTAACGAAATATTCGATACTCTATTCATATCAGATGACGACCAATACAAATTGCCCCCTGTCTAATGAATACTATTTTCGATTTTCGACAACACAACACCAATTTTATTAATACACTATTTGCCATACAATATGACCAAAGTATTCTCCCGACTTCCCTCTCTCTCTCTCTCACTCTTTCTCTCTCTCACTCTCTCTCTCTCTCTCACTCTCACTCTTTCTCTCTTTCTCTTTCGCTCCTTTCGCATATTTCGTGTTGCTAACCTCATATTCCATTCTCTTCATTTTTATTCGATTATAACTGTGTGTTATGTCATTTAATTAGCATTGAGCATTGAGCACTGAGCATTCAACATTGCATAATTTATATTAGTTTGAGCTTTGAATGTTTCAGACTCTGAAAATGAATCATCGCCATCACGTCGTCGTCGTCGTCGTCGTCGTCGTAGTCATCATCATCATCATCACCATCATCATCATCGATGATATTGCTATTGATTTTTTTTTTTTAAATTAATGAACGTCACGTCGTTATTTTATTGCTTTTATATTTAATAGCGATCGAATATCATGCACATTTTAAAAGATTAACACGAACGCTAAAATCCTTTTAAGTTTGGTAAATAATATAATGTTTTTCATATGTTTTTCTGAACAATACAAACCAAACCAACCCAATATTACATGTTATCGGCTTCATAAACACAATTAACTCTTGTGACAGCAATACCAACCCCATTGTATACCATTCAACGTCCAACATTCAAAATGTAAAAAAATTGAAAATTCAGGACGGATTTTCAGTGAGATACACACAAATCATGAATCTCCATCGTTCCCATTTTTAAATGTTCAGAAATGTAAATTAAAATGAATAAGCAATGTGCATGTGCAATTGTGCATTCATGTATATGTCATTCCATTGGGCTAGATTATAAATCCTTGCCCAGTCAATGCAGCTCAAAAACTTTAATAAAATATGTTTTTTTTTATTTAAAGTGAGGCTGCTCGAAACCAGATACCGATAGCTTTTAAACCAATCATAATAATTTTCATACATTTTCAATTCAAAGTTCATTTTTTTTTTCAACAAAAACAAGAATTGAATTAAATTTTATTGCGATTTCCATCGCCAAAATGAATTTATTTCGCAAAAAAAACGAGCATCAGCCATATGTTTTTGTGTGTGTGTTTTTTTTTTTGGTTTCTTTGGTTTATAAATTCGTTGGCCTGAAATTCACATCGTAGTCCAGTAACTAGACTCTAGTTCATACATTTTTCATTGCGTTGATGGAAAATATTCGTTTATCTGTTTGTTCTCATCAATATAAGAAACACCTTTTCCATTAAAAAAACAAACACAATTTCCTTTTGGTCATTCTTTTTCGTTAAATGAAATGACGAGTTGAGATGATTAAAGTGTAGCTGGTAAATTGAAGTGAATGCTTTCATCTTTTTAGTCAGCTGTGATCATGCCAATTTAAGCATTGCAAAATATTCAAAGCACTTTGTTTGAAAGTAATTCAAATGCAACCACATTGCCATCCAACATTCATTGAAATTATATGCACGCGCTGTAAGTGTGATAGTGACAACTGTGTTTGCAATGTTTTCTCAACATCAACATCCATTTATTTGGGCAAAAATTTTCAGAGTAGTTTTTCTATTTCCCTCTCTCTCTCTCTTCTCTCTCTCTCTCTTTCTCTATTTTTTCTATGTTATCTCAGTTTAAACAAGTGAATAGAGTACTCTCAAATTCTCTGAGCAAAGTGAAGGCGAATTGCGGTTGTGTTCAAATCCAGTATCAACTCAAGTGTTTGCATAGTATAAAATGTGCAATGAACATACTGTTTGCAATTTATATATGTTTGCATATGTAGAAGTTGTTTCTCACTTGTTCACTTAGTTGAATTGCGTTCATTATATCGGAACGGAATTGAAATCATCCTTGTGCGGATCGTAATAACCGTCGGTTTGATGTAACTGTTATTGTATGCTACCATGTCACTTTGCTAGAATGTGTGTATTTGTGTATGTGGAAACATATTAAATGAGATTAATGTGCTCAAAATTCATATTGGCTGAATTTATAAAGACTTTTAGTGATGCAATTTGCACACACTATCAATTCGTTGCATCTTTCTTTGCTTTTGCTTTTGCTTTCTCTTTTTAATTTTTGGCAATTCGCCATTTTAAATGACTTTGCAACTAGAGAATATCAAATGAGTTTAGTGAATAACATACCAAATGGTATCAACAAAATATTTCCCTTCCTCTGTCTCTGTCTTTTGCTATCTTGTTTTCATTTTCATTTCTATATTCTTTCTCTCGTTGCTATCGTGTCTGTACTTTGTGCCTATGTGCCTTATGTGGTGCGATATTTCATGAATCATGATGATTCGAAAAAAGTGAAAAAAAAAAAACTATAAAATAAAAACAAGTGCATAAAATGTCGCTTTCTCTTTAGAAAGATTCTAGACATTTTTCACATGATAATGAATCATCTGCAATGGAGAAAAAAAAACTCATCGGAGAAATAGCGAAATGAAGTCTTTTCCATCACAAAATTTATCAGTGATATTTTCAGAGTGTGTTTTTCTCCTTTGAGAAAAGTGAAAAAACAACGCACATTTACGCACATATATCTATTTGACATATTTAGCAAAGCCACACAATGCTCAAAGAAATGATGCAGTGCGACGCTTCTTTCAAGATTTACACATGAAATATGGGTTTCTTCTAATGTTCAGTGAGGTCGAAAATGAACTCAGACAGCGGTGAAAACAGACAATTTTCAATATAATTTCTATTCCTTTAGACGTTTTTTTTTTCTATTTCTCTCTCTCTCTCTCTCTCTCTCTCTCTCTCTCTCTCTACTTTTCTCTTGTCTAGACTCTCGAGCACAAGTTACGAAAAACGCATTGCATCAGATTGTTTAACCAAATGTTTGGCATTCACAAATTTCAATACAAATTGCAATGCTTGGCATCAAATGTGAAACCTCAGTTACCACAATTCTGTGTAATTGAATTTCAAACCATTGCAAAAATAGATGAAACATTCATTCCGTTCATTCCGAATCGTTCGTTGACTAGGCTCACGTGAGTATGCATTCGGCAAATTGCATTTGATGTTATTTAATTTGACATTTATTGATTTTTATTCTATCGTTAGCCAAAAAAGAAAAAAAAAATTGTCGGAAAATTTATTGCCATTCTTTGATGTGAAAATATTTCTCGATCATTTAAAAAACTATGAAAATTCGAATAAAATACCATAAAATATGAAGTAAATTTAGTAGTTGCGGTTTGATTATTACCAATAATTTTCTATTTTCAGAATCGTCAGTAATTTAATCTTGATACTCTACAAACTAAATTCAAGTAATATTTTTTTTTTTTTTTTTGGTTAACATTCGACACAATAAAATCAACAAATCCATTGAAGTTTATCGCTGCTGAATATATTTGACAGGCACAAAATGTACGCTTTAGTTAGCTTATGTTTGAAAATCGTAATACCAGAGCTTAAGTTCTAAATCCCATGGAGCAGTGCTGTCGATGTACACAGCACAGAAAGCTTTGAATTTGAAAAGAAACCGAATAAACGAGAAGAGATAACCATTTTGTCATTGAGTTTATATATATTGTATATATTTATATGTATATGTTATTGGATTTGAAATTGAGATAATATAAAAACAGAATGATGTTTAACAGATTTTTCATCATGGAAACGAATGAAAATTGAAGAGGCCATAAAGATATGTTTACAGTCCCATTTTGTTTATTTGGATCATATTTGGATTTGCGATTATTAAACAATACAAATCCAGTCACATTTTAAGTTGCATCCGGCATTTCATTCGTTGGCTGTGTGTTCGGGGTGCGTGTATGTTCAGTCAACCATAGCAAGTGAACGAGCAAGAAATAAGTCATGTTACAATGTGAAATGAAATGTCGCTGGAATTCTGTAGATGATTTTAAATAAACAATATGCCGAACGGCGTTCGCAATATGGAAAACGGTATTAGTTAGTTTAGTATGTTTTGATACAATGTAGCTTTTAAATCAGACATGATTATTCAATTGAAAGCCGAAAATAACTTCCGATTACGAGGTTTTCAATGTTTTGAATTAGACAATGACAAGCAAAATGGCAAAAAATACATAAAAAAAAATGGATTATGTATTATCAATTTAATTAAAACGATAAGTACAATGTTCGCTCTTATTTAGAAATATCTTCAACATTTCAAATTAATTCAACATTTCAGCGCTTTTTACATCGAATTCATTGCCGACTAAAAATTATAGCTTTTACTGAAATTGTCAATAATACCCGAATTCAATCAATGTAATTGAATTTGAAATGATGATTATCCAACTAAAAAACTGTCCATCAAACACAGATCAACACGATAATTTTGGACTATTTAATATTCGAATTTGGTCTGTAGACAGAGAACGTTTTTTTTTTTTTTTTTTTTTTGCTAAAATTGAGCAATTTTGGTAAAAAAACCTGTCAGATGTGATCGACTAAACAACATTTCAAGCCATAAAATTAACTGAAATAACGATGTGTCAAAATCGTGGTTTTATGTGATTACAGTTAGTTTCCATCTGCTCGGCAATTACTTCGCTGTCCATTATCCCTGACTCACTAATTCATCCGTCCATCTGAATATATTTTCTCTAATTATAATTTAATTATGCCTCTTTCGGTTACTGTCGCCGGTCTGTTCAATGATAATTTCGTTTAAATGATATTTTCAGACAATTTCTCTCCATCTGTACGATTTGGTGCATTGAAAGAGGTAAAATATGGCGCACATTTTAGTTCTGGTATTTTTTCGCCAAGGTTATTTCAATTTGGTTCAGTAAATCTGTGTTTAAATTGAATGGAATTTCAAACTAGGATTATCAACGTTCTTATTAGCATTTCTTATCGTAGACAATAGATAGTTAAAAGAAAAACATGATAATTCAATCATTGGCAAAAACCGAAGTCGAAATAACAAACACATTTTGCGATTGAGACGGGAAAAGTTTTGCGTTTTCTAAGAAAAGTAAAGAAAAGTTTGAGCAATGATACGGAAAATTAAATTAGGGTGATGAAGTCAGTGCAATGACATTTATCGTACAAATTTAAGCATCGAAATAATTTTAAAAAGCTTTTACGATCCGCCTATTTAGCCATCGAACGATTTCGTTTATGGTCAATCATAAAAACGTGGAATTTGCAATTAATTTTAATCTGAACAGACAAATTCAAAGTGAATAATCAATAGATTTCAGACAAAATTGAGCTAAATTGTGTTGTAAAATGCATTTGCAATGAATGATATTAAAATAGCAATCAACATCGAAATGGAATATTTGATTAGACTGTGAACTTCTGTAATGTTCGACTGTTTTGCTATCAAAATAATTCTATTTCGAATACATACAGTGAGGGAAATGGAAGATGGTAAGAGGAATAGAGCGAGAGCAAAATCACAATGATGAATGCAAATGATGCGAGTGCGCGTTTTTGCAATTATTCGTGAATTGATCATTAAATGTTTCCTTTTAAGTGCATTACAAGCACTTAATTTAAAAGGAAAAAATTGGAGTGAGATCTAGAGACGAAAGGGAGGAATGTAAGTAAAAAAAAAAAAATGTAGAAATTGCTGAATGGACGCTAGTGAAAACTTCAACGAGATTAAATGCAAAATGAAGTACATGAAACGATAGTAAATTACGTTGCTCCATAAAACCAAGAACTTATACACATTCTCTTTTTGCACATCTTATTTATTGCTTCGCGCTGAGAGAATAGAAACCAAAACATTGAGAGCGAATAAGAGAGAAAGAGAGAGAGATAGAGAGAGCGAGTAAAAAGTGCTACAGCTGTGTGTGATGTGCCGTCATGATGCACTTGAGTATCAGCATGAGACACATACATGCATTGGATCTTCGATAAAACATTGCTGTGTTGTCTCTAATTTTTTTTCTCATTTTCAGCAAAAATCGAATAATTTACAGAAAACGTCCTCGCGACACATAAACGGTTCGTTAGTGTATGCGCAAGTAAATCAGTCATAAAATTATTATTGCAATTCTTGTCTAAACCGATAAATATATAACATTTTAATGACTGATGATAAATATCCATTACACCAAGTGCCTTGCGTTTTGCCTTGCCTTGCCTTGTCTTGATAATAGACTGCCAAACGATTAAGATGTAATATAATATGCGTGCAAATGTTGAAACGTGCATAGACGCTGAATGTTATTTGTTGCATTTTCACGTAATTAAGCAAAAGTTTTATTGTTATTATTAATTACAAAATAACCATAAATGAATGCTCAAAACCAAATCGATGCTAGACAAAACTTGGCCAATTCAAAGTTTTGCGCTTCAAACACTTTTATCTTATGCATAAGTTCTCATTATTATATGTTTTTTCACGCGTTTTTCGTCCTCATTCCGTGCACGTACATAACACATATAATTTCATGGAGATTGCTTGTTTTTGGAGGATTTTTTTTTTTTTTTTTTTTTTCATTTTTTTTCCTCAAAAAACTTCAGTATTTAATATTGATTAGATCATAGAGAATCGATGGTATACTTAAGCTCTTCATGATGATCAAGTTCCCATGGTAACCAATTGATTGATATAATTTCGATTCTATAAGTGCACTTCACCAATTGTATACCTATATCAATTAGGCAACGGATTGAAAAGAAAAATTTCACTTGAATCAGACAATCTGCCAAATAAGTTTCCATTTGTTTTAATTCTATTTTCTTTCGTTTATTTAATTGTTTGTTTTATACAACTTGGCTTTTGTTTTATTGCTGAATAATAAATCTTTTATAGTCGGCCTATATGAATGTGCACAATTTTGTCTATTTTGTGGTCACGCTATTTGGCCTATATTATGTATTATTGTGGCCAAGTTTAGGAATTTTGTGAATGTTAAAAAATAGTTTTCCATTTGCTCATCCACATATAACTACAACATGGACATTCAGTCACCATTACATTGAGTGGAGTTAATAAGCAATGAACATACAATGTTGAATTCTCGAGGTTTTACCTCAGATTGAAACAGAACCACACGATATACTCTTGGGAAATCGAAAACGCAGGTTACGTCATGGTTTGACTAATTATAGACCATTTCCATTGCCATTGAATTAAACAAAAATACGTATCATTTATCGAATCAAAAAATCAATATCAATACAATGGAATGAAATGGATGCAATGGATTTGTTGGAAAAGCAATTGTTACGATTCAATAGTGTCATCGAAAACAAAACAGGAAAAAAAAAACATGTCATTTTACAACGAAAATGGAATTTAATCGAATCGTTCATGTGAATTTAGCCATTGTTTGAAGCTTATTGAATGTGCGCATCCACTTTTGCTTCTTTCATTTCAAGCGATAGAGCGAACAAAAAATGTTGACAGTAAAAAATGAATGATGAAATTTGTCATTTTCCCTTTATCCGTCATTATAAGTGAAAACTGTATGGAATTTTTGAATGAAAATGATAAATTACAAAAGAAAAAAGATAAAAAAAAAGAACATTCGGAAGGATTCTTGTATTTTCAGCTGATTGCTAGAACTTGGCATGAGTCGATTTTGTGTCAAATTACAGTTTTCCATTTGAATCGACTGCAAAGTGAAATAACATATTATTGGTTTATTAGTGCGTCATTTAGCATTTTTTCCTTATTTCGAGATATTGAACGCTATTCACAATCGCATTCAATTTTAATGTATTGTTTATCTTTTTCCATTCAATTGATTTCTCCTTTGTATCGAATGTTGTTTGTTGAAACCAATTTCCTTGGAATTCATTGAATGCCAATGGCATGTCTTAGTATCGTTTCAATCAGACGTTGTGTATGTTCTTTTTTTTGTTTTTTGTTATTCATAATTGATACGTATGAAATTTGCCTAAAGCAAAAGACACCTGGAATTACCACCGATGCGCAGACACTATGTCGAAGAAACAAGAAAAAAAGAATTGCAAATAAACTTGTTAATTTATTAAAAGCACTTAGAATAAAACCGATGTTGATTTTGATTTAATGTTAGAAATGTGACCATTTTTCGTTCAAATTAGAAGTATTTGCAAGTGACCCGTCAACTGGAAACAAACCAACCAAATTCAGTATGTAATAAGTTGTAAACATGGTAAATGCCTGCAAAAGATAGACAATGCCTCTGTGGATTGATTTTGTGAAAAAAAAAGAAAAACAACAAAACACCAACAAAAAAAAAAAAAATTATTGCATGTCAAGTAATAGTAACATTTATATTAGTTCCATCAGTACACTGTTTATATTTGTTTATGTTAAGGTCCCCAAATGAGTTCAACTAACGCACTGGGAATCTAACATTTCATGCAATTTTAATGAAATGAATCGTTTGGCCGATGTCTGTGGTCTAAGCAAAAATTCATTCGCAATCACATAATACAACCACATAAATACACGCATATCTGTCTAGCGATATAAACTTACACATATACATGTATAATTTGAACAAATGAATACCTTTGAACAGTATCTCCTGACATTACTGTTTTGGTTTTATCTTCGCATTTTAATTATGCGTGTGGCGCTAATTTCCACATAAATGCTTCTACTTTACGAAATATTCCATATGAATTTTTCATTTGGCTGTCTGTTCTTCCAAGTTCGCACACATATTTCATTCATTCATTGAAAAAAAAAAAAAAAAAAAAAAAAAAATAAGCACAAGAGATTTACGTTGAATCTTTATCTTAATAACTCGGTCCTTAATGCATTGCATTCATTTGTTTCAGTTCTTTTGTTATTGTCATTGAATATGACATTTGTATTGTCTATTGAATTAAACTTTTATCGAAACAAAATGTATGGCTTTATTTTGTGAAAAAGAAGAGAGAAAAAAAAAGGCCTCAGTAATCCTATCTTACGACTGACATAATAAATTCTATGAAAAGTTATTTTCAATTTAGTCTGTTTCTCTGTCGTAGATAGAATGAGAAAAAAAAACTGCGCAAGAAAAATGCGATAAGATGGAAGAACGTGTTATTGATGAAAGACGGATCTTTTTTTTTCTCATGAAGAGATCCACTTTTTCAATTTATCTCTATCTTTTTCTAACATAATACAATCGTTTTTTATTGATGAGAATATCATTTTTCCAAGCATTTTTTCCCTTTCTACATGCTTTTGGTTTTTTAATCAGTTAATCAATTTCTTTTCCACTTTCGTTCTCTCTCAAACTGTGTTATCCTTTCTGAAATAAATTTCAAAAGAACTAAATCCAGAATACCAAATGAGTATTGTATTGTGTAAGTCTTAAAGTAAGTCATGCAAAAGCTCGGCTTAAAAGTGAATTTGAGTTAAACTGAGTAGTAACCAAATGGAATTAGTGGGCGACTTTTTCGATCGATCGAATGAAAACATTTACCACTAAGCGATTATCAATCACCAGCTCACTGGATCTTTGCTAATCGATGTATTTTCTCGCTTGTCATGCACGTGTTCAAGAAAGTTTTATGCCTGTCGGCGACGAACACAGATAAACTCAAACCTTCAGATAAAATCGAAATGCCATAAAATGTCAGAGAAAGAGAGAGAAAGAGCAAAAGAGGAAGAAAGAGAGAGAGAGAGAGAGAGAGAGAGAGAGAGAGAGAGAGAGAAAACGAGATAGAGAGGAAGAGAGTGACTTCATGAAAGCAAATACGCGTGCGATTCAAACTAAATCCATTAAGCAGTTGAATGCGTTTCACAAGACGGAAAATCTGACAGTATAACACATTTGTAGTGATAAATCATTTTTGCGTGGCCCATTGTGAGTCGCGATTCAATGCATGTTACCAGCATACTAAAACCGAAAAAAAAGAAGCGAATGAAGAAAATATGAGAAAATTCAATATCAATGTAATGAATACTGAAGCACGTTTTTATTCGACCACCACACAGTTTAGTGGCCATAACACCGTTTCGTTTGATGTTGTTGTTATTTTTTTATTTGCAGCAAAATGTTAAAAACACATTTCAAACAAAAAAAGTAATTGGAAATGCGAAAAGGAAATGAGGCTCTAATTGCTGGCAACAATAGTCCATTTTCAACAACATTTTCAGTAAAATATGTGGAGACATTTCAGTCCATTTAAAATTGATGCTTTGCACACAATTCAGGTATTCATTTCTCGTAACATCTTTAAATGACAGTCTATTTCATTTATGAGATCACAAAATTATATTTATGGCATTTTTAAACGTTTACTTTTGCCTCATGTGTAATGTTTTCGCTCGGGAAATAACGAGGAAAGTTTCGTACCTTTTTTATTCTTGACTTGGGGATGTATGTATAGACAGCACTCAAAACGATTGCTAATTTCGTCTTATAACAACGATGAAAGAGTATGAGAAAAACGGTTCGTACTTTTTATGTTATCGATTAATCAAAACATATGTTTTGAAAGGGACAAAAACCCTCAACAAGAGAGAGAAAGAGAGAGAGAGAGAGAGAGAGAGAGAGAGAGAGAGAGAGAGAGAGTGAGAGAGAGAGAGAGTGAGAATAAGAAGTAGAGAGAGAAAGACTAAAAATTCTTTTCATTTTATCAACTATAGAACGTCTCTAACGCGTAATAATATTCGGCAATCCTGTAACAACATTCTAAGCTTGAATCCTAGCATAAGTATACTATAGTATAAATGCTATAGCATTTCGGAAAATACGTGCAAGTGATAGAATTAATAAAAAACCATTTTCCTTGTTCGTTCGCATTTTCAGTCACAAAGTTCAAAAGAGACGTTTGCCAGAAGGAAATCAAACAACATGTTCCCCTTGTATTTGTTTTTCGCATAGAACGATGCCTCCGAAATGGGCTCACGAGCTTTCCGGCGATGATTTTTATTCACACACTGTTTACCGTAATTCTATTTTGTATATAATAACAGCAAGATAGAATCACGTTAGTATTTGATTGCGATTTGTGGGATATTTTTATAGTATTTTGCGTGTGTTTTTAGCATGAATATTCGAAAACAGACACACAGTGAAAAAGGTATTGACTTTTGTTTGCTAGACATTTTTATTTTCGTATCTACTGTAAGCATTTCAGTAGCACATGAATCATTTCAATTTGAATACTTGAAAGATTTTACTTCGATTAAATCATTAAACAACATTCTATCATTATGTTTCATGTTACTTTACCTAAGTAGATTTTATATATCTATGGATACAATGTAAATATTGTAAAGTTGCTTATTCAGCTGGCTTGACTTGCCAATTTTATCAAAGAGTTTCATTTCACACTGTGTAACACACAGTTGGCAATTTCTCATAGTTGAGTTGATTTGTGTTGAGTGTTCGCACTATGTGTGAAGTGTGTTGGCACATGTGTGTTTCCATTCAAGTGGTAAATAGTAAATGGTATTCATTGTAATATACTTTGCACAATTGACTTTTGTGCATTGACAAATATATACATCAACAATATTATTCTTTGAAAATTCATACAAACTATCACTAATTTCCAGTATATTTCGGAGATGTAGTAAAATTACTGCTATCAATCTAATCAAAGGGAAAAGATAAGAAATGAAGAGAATAGAAAAGAAAAAAAAAAACTGTGCAATAGACTGCGCAAATCGCAATCGTACCCGACCAAAGACCTGAAATGAATGCCAATGAACATGACTTTTATGTCTAACACATAACAATATACGCTGTCACACCATATGCGAAGTGTCAAAAAAATATTGTTGAGCATAATTCACGTACGTGACTGGTACATTTTCGAAAATTGGCCCATTTGTTATCCTGGGTCGAGAACTCTGAATAACAAAATAACCGACAAACAATGAAATGCCAAGTCAAAACATTTTCCAATTTGCATTTGACTATCGATACGAAATAATGCCAATAAAGCGAACAAATTGAAAAATAAATTAAAAACAGCATTGAATATGAGCCAAAAATAATATTTAAAAAGCAAAATGAAGAAGAAATAAAATCACTTTCAGACAGCAATCAAAATTTTGATTAATCATCGATTATGATTGTGTCAGAATAAATAGAATATTTTTCTTCTTCTCATTTTGTCCATCAATTCAATAGAAATGAAGTGATCTTTAGCTTAGTTGATTCATATGCGCAATTTCGGTTTTTGGCAGGTACGAATTTGGCTATTTATAATCATTGTGTGATGAAATTTGTCGAAACAAAAAAAAAAAAAAAAAAAGAAAAAAAAATGAAGGCAACGAATTGCCAGTTGTATGGAAGCATGATTTACACGCTTGAATTAAACATTTTATTGCTTGTTTATATGGGTATAAGCGAATCTTAGTCATACGCATACAAAATACATTAACAGATAGTATGACTGTGGCATGAAAGCAACGCATCGTACAACAAATATTTATAGACTTTAGAATAAATAAATTGCGAAAAGTTGTTTATGCTTGTGTCGCCTGTCTTGTGTCTTGACAATTTACATGTTTTATTAAGTGAACGTTAGAAGGAACAGCAAAGACGGAACATATGAACGTTCGCACCACATTGGCGCATTAAAAATGACATGTTGCAGAAATGACTCTATATTTAGAAAATGATTTGAATTTTGACTGATGTTTGGCACATCATCAGAATATAACGTGTGAAACTTTTGAATCATACGGTAAAATGCAAAGTTCTTTTTAATCATTTTAATTAAAATCTGGAATTCCTGCAGGTAATTTACACTTAATCGCAGACTCTAGCAATAAAATTATGCAGGATAAGCTATGAATATGAGCTACCATGTGTTACTTTACAATATAATATAAGAATGCTTAGTGCTTAAAATACAAAATTAAAGATAACTTGGTTTCCGTGTGCATTGATGCAACTTTAACAGGAATTCACGCGCAAACATTCTTATCGTTTAATTCGTCCTGCCGGCGCAGTCAATTTTCATGACTACATCAAATAAAAAACTTATTCAGCAAAACTCTGACTGTGCTAAATTCTTTTTTTTTTCTCTCTTTTCATATTGTTTGTTGGAAATTAATTGAACAAAACAAAGTTTTTAAAGGCTTCGATTTTATTAGCGCTTTGTTCACATTATGTTATTTTGTATGTATAATTTGTTTCGGCTGCTTAGAATTCAACCGCATAAATACAGATAGATGGATAGATCGGTATCATGTGAATGCTTATTTATTTATTATCATTAATAAAAGTCACGAACATATATTTTCAATGTATGACTGTCACTGTAATTATTCAACATGTTTTCAAAGCATTTTACCGTACAAGAAAATAAATACGGGTCACAAAACTTATGTGAGCAAAAGAAAGAGAAAGGAAAAAAAACCACAAAGGCAAAGGAGGAAAATTGTCTGAAAACTTGGAAGAACATTTTTCCCGGCAAAACTTCTAAGAAAAGGTCTTTTAATGTCGACTTTTTGGAGGCATTTATAATGAACTAACTTTTAGATGGATTCGCTACAAGATAAGTCACTAGAGAATAGTTAATAGTAGCATTAATACCATTTTATTTATGTGCTTTTATATATAATATTTTGGGTTTTTCTATTATTATCAGTTTAGAGTTATGATCCCATTCGTTTGCTTTTTTTTATTCATTCAATTCCAAAAGTCAAAAATATTTTTCATGCTGAGAATTCACGTATGGAATGAAATTTATTCCGATAACAACTTGAATTTTGTGTAAAGTGGTATCTATGACATTGTGGACTCAGGTGGGTATTTGAAATGTCAAACAATTGTGCCAAAGGAATAGAGAAAAAAAAGAGATTAACATTTTACATTATTAAATGTGAGGTAAATGTTATGAATTTAAACCTTCTTTTTCGCCATTCTACATGAAAATTGTGCAACGAAGCAAATTTTTTTGGAAATGAAAATCCAGACTATTTGAATTCTGAAAATAGATTGAATGTGTTGGATAACAAAAATGGTTCTTCATTATATTACATCTATTGAGTGATTCGTAAAGCATGTCTCATCACAATAATAATCTCGTCTTATAAAGAGAATAAAAGCTGGAAAGCTCTTTTGATCAGGTGTGAAAATGGGCGCATTTGTCGAACCGTTCCGTTATTTGATTGCCGTATTCAAGAATTCAATCAATTTGATCGAACGCCATTGCCGAAAGCACACGGAAAATGTGTATAAATCACAAACACCGTATACGGTACATGGATTGTTTTTTCAAGAAAGGAAACGATACAAAAAGGAATATCAAAAGATAGAGGTATGGGGACCGAGATAGAGATGAAATTGAAGAAAAGTAAACCATGCCTCTCTGACTGCCATTCAACGTATAAAATCGAAATTCAAAAAAATGGCACCGTATCGATTTTCGTGTCTCTCAAACAATGGTAATCGATGGTTGAATAAGGAGGAATAAATGAATCAAAATGTGCAGGAACGTAGGCATACATAAGCAACGACTAATAATGCAAATACACACACACACACACACACACACACACACACACACACACAAACACACACACACACAAGTACAACCAACATCTTCTGTTCATTGTTCATTGTTTATTGTAAAATATTTGTTTGGATCATGTCAAACGCTCACTCTCTTCTTCTCTTACTCTTTATCCCTTCCACCCTTTCTCTCTCTTTCTCTCTTTTTCTCTCTTTTTCTCTCTCTTTCTATCAATGAACATGCATCCGTTCAATTGAATGGGCACAAAGTACTCGGCACCGTTTCAACCTAATTGAATTTTCCGGCATATCAATGGAAATCGAGCTGCGCACATCAAGAGGAATAATATCAAAACATGCACATGCAGTTTTCATTTGAAAACCGACCCGAACCGCTCAAGCCAATGAAATTGAATTTTCGACAGAAATGCGAAAAAAAGAGAATGATTTCGGCGTGATTCCATTAAATGCATTTGTTTATTATGTGGTTATGTGTAGTAGTAATCGATTTGTGTGAAAAAAATAAATACACAGATGTACATAAACACAAGTAACTGACACAACATGTCGAACCAAATAAGATTTTCAGAAAAAAAAAAATAATTTCAGTTAATAAAATCAGCAAATACTTTGTGCGATAATTTTGCATTTTATACATTGCATGCCCAAACAAAATCCAATTTCGTTCGAAATCAAATACACAACGAGTTGCGAAATTTAAAGCATTCAGATGAATTCAGAAACGAAAGCTAATCATGAGCAGCATAATAAATAGGAAAAAATGAAATCCTCACATGTGCTTTCCCAAACATATTATGCCAAATATTTTGAATAAAAAAGCATTCATTTCTTTGAGTGGCTCATAAGCACATTCTAAATCGTTGAATAGTATATTAAAAAACAGAGAGAGAGAGAGAGAGAGAGAGAGAGAGAGAGAGAGAGAGAGAGAAAAAGCTTGACCAACGAATGCTTGATTTGATGAAAGAAAGGAATGACATTTTCAAATGAAATCACAGTTACCTAAAACCCCGAAATGTTTTGCCCTTTTTTTTCTGCAAACTTCTATCCCTTTTTCCTAGTATTCAAATATTCGCCAAAACAAACATGAAAAGTGTAAGCTTCAGCAGAATTATTTTGTGTCTATTTTCCATATTTTAACAGAACCATAGCAGAAATTGTGTAATATATTTCATTTGAATTACAAACGGAATTCATGTTGAGACGTGATTACGAATGTCTTTTGTGTGTGTGCTGTACAATAAAATTGACTCAATGTACGAAACAGATTTTGCTGATTGCTCTCATGATGTGTTGTTCTTCTGTATTTGGGTGCCAGTTTGGTTTGTGTGAGTATTTGATTGTATGTGTGTATGCGTTTGATGAACCGATTTGCCTGCTTAAATATTTGATTGATTCGATCGGCAATCAAGTGCATTTGCGCTTTATGCACAACCATTCAACGAATAATAACACATGTCGTTAGCTATTCTAAACGAATTTGAGCCATGCAATGCATCGACATTAGTTGGAATTATCTGAATTCTCTACTATATTTACGATGATATGATGATGTTCAATGCACTCTAAATGTATGTGTATTCCATGCAAAAACTTCATGATTGATTCGAAATTCGTTTGTTTGGATGGTGTTTGCTATCTTTATCCTCGTCCATTTCCACGCCTAATGTATTCATCACCATTGTGTGTCGTCGTCGTCGTCGTCGTCGTCGTCGTCGTCGTCGTCGTCGCATTTGTCGTTGTCGTCATCGGTCTCATTCATTCTAGACGATGTTGTCATTCCGTGTAACACCGCATTTTTTCATATGACGATGATGAATCAAAAAACTTTTCAACATCACGAGAAAATGTGTGTGCATGTATGCCAACTTCGAAAATGAAATGAAATAAAATAAAATAAAATCCAAATGACAGGCCATCCAAGAAAAAAGGAAATGAAATATAAACGAAATTGTAATTTCGATGTCACGAAATGCACAAATTACCATGAATTTTCATAAAAATTATAATGATGTGTGACAAGAATGAATGGTATCAAATAATCCAAAATTCATTGCAATGCGCTTATGTGCCAATTCAGCAAGTAAACAACTGTATCCATTTGGAATTTGTAAGAAATGAATAAAAAGAATAAATAATGAAAAATGCCAGCACAGAAAACTGTGAAAATAGAAGAAGAAAAACTAGACGAAAAAAAATGAAGGAATAAAAAGAAACATCTCTTGTGGATTGCAGAAAGTAGCGTTGATTCAATATTAAGCAGTTATTAAAATAAACTGTGAAAAAAGAAAAGAAAAAAAAAAAATAGACGGCGGCGAGGCATAAAATGAGTGAGAAAAAACCATCAATTTTTCAAACGAAAGACTAAATGTTTGTTCATATTCTTTTTTTCTGTCTGTTGGCTCTTAAAAAAATTTATTTGCACACTGAGCACGAAACTTCGTTTAATTGGCTTGTTTAAGGTTTGCTTTCATTTTATTCAGTTGTGCGTTGCAGTTTTTCAGCTTTAAGAATATTGAACAATTAAAATCACAAATAAAAGAAGCATGAAAAATTGGTAACAAGAGAAATGAAACAAAAATGTTATTTATTTTTTCATTATCGCATAAAAAACCTGTGTACATTTGTACATCGTATAATATTATGTTTTGACTTTACGTTGGCACTCTACGATCGATAACAGTTAACACCACAACTTACATGACACACATTCAGCGATACAAGATAGACAGAAAAAAAAACTACAGAATAATAATACGTGCACAGCTTGTTTCCAAAATGAAAAGGCCGTACTTTTCGTTGAAGTTCTAGCATTCTCACCAAATTCAATAATCGGCCGTCGGTGTAATTCAACCAATGGATTTCATTTTCCATTTAAAATATACAATTTGCCATGTATTTTTATGTATACAATGTGCACCACATTTAGAGACTTAACCACTAAAAACCGTAGCCAATGTGACATGCACGAAAAAAAAAAAAGAAAACTACAAATACAAATAGAGGTACGTGAACACGCAAAACTATATACTTCAACATACCAACGTATTGTACATGTGTACGTTTAAGTAGCTGAATATAGAGACAAGAACAACATTTTTTTCTTGAAACTGTATTTATAAATTATAAGTCTTATTAAATGAAAATGGGAAAATAGACGGAAAATCGAATTGATTGTCGAAGACGAAGAAAACCAGTGGTGCGTCAACGCGAGGAAAATAATGTGACATGCTAAAGAAATGAAGAATACTAAAACTCTACATTTTCCTATACAACTATCTTGTTCGCATACAAACTACGCATAAGTGGAAGAGAGACTGAACCTTGTGTAATTGGAAGGAAAAGATGGAGAGAGAGAGAGAGAGAGTGAGAGCGAGAGAGAAAGAGAAGGAAATAGAGCCAGTCAATGATTATAAATAAGTGGCATTTTGTATGTTTGTTTTCTAAACCAAATACACACGGAATTCGAACTTTCGGTCAACATATTCAGTAGCATTATAAATTCAATATTTCATTTATTTCCTTTGTAAGGTTGCGTTAATTCGCCCAAATATAGTTTGTAATACTTAATTTAATTTAACATTTAATATTGTTATGCGCAATGATGGATTTTGTTTTTTTGTAAATTGGTCATTTCTTCAGTAGATAATTTCTTTGTCATTTTATTTTTCATTAAAATAAAATAAACGATTGAACCCTGACCAAAAATATAGTTTCATAATATTTGATTGAAAAATGGAAATGATAATTAATGAAATGAACAAAAGGATATTAAATTAAATGAACTAATTTGAAATAGAATAATCGGATTTTCATAAAATCAAATATTTGATGTCTTTTTTACTATAGAATCTATAGTTGCATGATAGGTAGAAAATCAATATGTTGAAATTTTGCTTTGAATATAAAATTGTAATGGGAGACATCACACAATTAAAAAGAGAAAAAAAACGTCAGTTATTCATGTTATGTGTTTGCCACCAAAAACCAGTGTTATTTTCACTGCTATTGTGATTTTTGGTTTTGAATTTTAATTGAACAAAGAAAAGAAATATTTTATTTACTTGATCAAATTATTATTTATTAAATGAAAGGAATATAATATATTGAAAATGGGGATAATATTGAATTTATTATTAAAATCACCACATATGAGCTTTTGAAATCATGAAAATGAGTTTGATGGTAATATTGTGGATTATTATATATTCCATTCATTGATTTGACATAATAACATTTGAAACAATTTATAGAAGAGTAAACACTATATATATATTATTATCGATAGATGGACTATTTTTCGGATGGATCCCTTGTCATGGGCTGTATAAATTAACCGAATTACAATGTCAACTTCGACCCGAATTTTTTGATATCGACCATTTTTCCAATAGAATTACTATAAATGTAAACCTCATCAAAGACAACACACGATGTCGCATTATTCACTTGATTGGAAAGGTTCTCTCACATAGTCAATTTTCATCGTCATCGTTGCCGTTGTCATAGTCATCAACCACAATTGAAAATTCAACCATAAATATTTCTAAAGTATTTTGACATTTAATATAAGTTGAAAGCTTAATGCCCACCGCAAACACTATATTTTCATATGTAATTTTCCAGAATAATCGAAACAATATTTCCATCGCAAATACGCATCGTGAAAATGAAAAACATTTAATAATAAACGAATATTGAACAATATACATATTTAGTTGCGTAAAAATATACGATTCAATATATTATTGTAAAATAATAAATGAAAACAGTTATCATGGTGTCAAGTATTCGTTTGACAAAATTCATATATGACACATATGATTATCTATTCAGAAACCCATCGATCTGTAAGATTCAATTTGAATGTAATCAACCAACAATTTTAATGTCCAAAAACAAATAATTCGATAAAAGTGAGCTTTAGAAGGTCATCGAATATAAAATGTGTACTTTTCTCTAGTTCGTGCTCAAAAGAAATTGAGGGCACCAATCTTATCAATATATGTGCGTGCGTGTAAATGTATGTGTATCCATTTCTTCAATAAAATGACTAATATGAAAAACAAAAAAGCATACATGCGTAGCTGTAACTCTTTATTTCAATGAACATAATTAATGAAATGCGTGGGTGATAAAATGAAAAATTTAGCATGGTGACGAAAAAGGATAATGTCTATAAAGTGGGACACGTTATAAATAATTTTCAACTTGTATGATCGGAAACATATACATTTTTTTCGGCTTCTCTCTCTCTCTCTCTCTCTCTCTCCGTTTCGAATTGAATTGGTAAATAAAAATTCATCATGTGGAAAATAATCGATAGCATTCATTTTATATACCCATTACATTTGAATATTCATAACAAACTTCGGGATAGCCATGTCACTTTATCCGAACAAAAATCCAATCAATTCATATTATGAAATTTATATACAAAACCCTCCAAATTTGAAGTGTAATGATGGATTTTCGATTGAACGCATCACATTCAAACGAATATTCAAGTATTTTTTCTTTTCATTTGATTTTTGCAATATTTGAAATAAAATGTTTGAATGTGTGTGTGAATGAAAAAAAAAATGAACTTTAAATTCCACTTAAAATTGAAATTCACAAGCATAATTTATCCATCATGTAAAGAAGCATGAACGGTGAACTGTCAGAAGCCATCATTTACCATATTTCACAAGAGCACACTGATTTCGGATCAAAGCCATCATACAATCGCCTTCTTCCTTGGTTCATTTATCTTTGATTATTTTCGTGGTGTGTCCGCATCACTTAGTTCTATTGATTGTTTCCGAAATGAGAAAAGTTTCACAAAGGTTCGATTAATCGTTCAATCTTTTACTATTTTTTTTTTTTTTTTTTCTTCAAATTGTGACATTTTTGATTTTATTTTCCAACAACAACAAAAATATGTCAATTTATCACACCGACATCGTGTGTCAAACCCTCGTCTATAATAAAAAATCCATATAGTTCATTTGTCTGAAATGAGTTTTGTTCAAAAGTAAAAAGTCAACATATCACTTTTAGGTGACACACTGAAAAATTAAAAACACACATACACTCACACATTCGCACATCTACAAAATAAAATGTCAAACTATGTATATGTTTTGTTTCCTTTGTCTTCCTCATCATCAAACGATTTAGTTAGAGCATTTGAGCGTTATTCGAGCATATATTCAATGTAGAGAGCTTAAAAAATGTGAGTTTTTCAAATGTTGAATAAATATTTGGCATTCAACACGAACTCTTTAAAATTGTATGCATTGAATTTGCGCTCGCAGACCATTGAAAACGGTGTCACATAAATATTGGATTTATTTAGCTGCGTTTAGAATGCCAGACGATGAGAACGCAGACACTTTTCTCTCGATTTAGAATGTGCTAACAAGCATTCTAAGCAGAACGTAAATCTCTGGGTTTAAACCATTTAAACGGAAGCTTCTATCATTTGTCTCGCTTGGTTTGAATAGAATGATCCATTTGAAATACGATATCCAATTCGTTTTTATTTTTTTTTTTTTTTTCCTTTTTTCACGAAAAATAAAGATATATACTATGCTCTACTTACCCCTTTTACTGCAATTTAGATTAAGTGAAATTCGTTTGCTGCTTTTCCTTTTCCTTTTCCTTTTCTCTTCACCGTCTGTCCAAAAATGGATCTTTGTTGCTTGTTGGATGGTTGATGCGATTTTTGTTTCCCTTATTTTTGCTCACTCTGATGATTCCAATCGGAACAATCTCAAACCCTCAAACTCGCACGAAAGAATGAGTGCGATAAATGTTGTTTAAAAGCTTGGTATGTGCGCTCAGTTCACACTTTTTTGTCTTTGAATTTTCTTTTTAGAGAAAGAAATTCTATTTTTCCTTTCAAACGTAATTTGTGGCGTTCGTTGAAATGGTTGGCTGCGGTTACAAGATGTGTAGACACAAAAGAAAAGATTTTCTTTAGCTTTGATAATTTTTCAGTGGAATATCATATTCGTTGTACTAAGTGACTTTACTGTGCACTGAGCTGCGTTGATTTGCGTGTGCGATGTTATCATACATTAACTTCTTAGGCAATTTTACACTTCAAATCCAAAAATTTTTCCGTCTTAAATTTATCAACGACAAAAAGGAGAAAAAAAAAATTTGTCTCTCCTTTAAAATGACGGTCATCAATTCAATTTCACGCGTAAAATGTCTTTATTTTGAAAATGTGGTGGATACTAACAATAGATGAATTTCTGTCCCGTTAAATTACCATATAAATTGTTGTTGCGTTCAATGAGCACTCTTTTAGCCAAGTAAGCTCGTTGTCACTGTGTCTATGTGTGTTCATATATTATTAAGTCGACGTAAATATGCACAATTGAAAGTGAAACTTTACTCAAAGCGACAAATCGCACGCTCATAAGTAATTTTAAATAAATATCTTACGTCGTAATATCACATTACAATGAAATAACCGCAGGACAAAAGAAAGAAGAAATGAACAAAATACAAACAAAAAAAACAACAACAACAACAGAAGAACAAGAAACTTTTGAAAAAGAGATTTGCGTTGTTTAACAGCAATTGAAGGTTTTGTAAATGAAGAAAAATCGTCGACCACAGAACAAAAAAAGAAAATGCGTTTGAAGTCTTCACTTACAAAATACAGATTTTTTGAAGCAGCTCAGATATTAAGTTTTTCTATTCTGTTTGTTTGTTTGTTCGTTTCAAACAGTTACTTTGCGTTTGTTCGTATGTAATTTGATTTGTATTATCGACATGTCGCTACTAGAGTGTTAAATCGATTCTATTTTTCGTCTCTCAAAAACATTGAGAAGCAGATTAGTCGCACGATAGATAGGTCAAATACTCAATTTAAACAATAATGTCCAATTTTTTGTTGTTGCACATATCCCAGTTGGTAATCGATGAAAGTTTGCCACATTTGTGTATGCTTGTGTTTTTTTTTCTTTCTCTTTGTCGATTATTTATTCGATAATGTGATGATTTTATTACAAGCCATAGGTCTTTATGATTTGATTTGATTAGATATTGGTTTGTGCATGACTTAGATATATTCGTTTTATGACATCATATTTATGCTTGTTTTTCCTGCAACCAATAAATTACTGTATTGATTTTTATTTGGAATTGATTGATTTTGCCATTTCACACTTGTATTGAAAAATATCTGGGCTTCCGTTTAATTCCACTCGAATGAACTAAATCGCTCATAATTATCATTTTGTAAATTCTTTGCTTTGTTTTTCTTCTACTTCACAATTAAGTTGGAAATCACTTGAAATATTTGTTCACACAATGTAAAAGGTTTATAAGAGGCTTATGTAGTGTATTTGATGATTTGAATCAGTCGTAACTGTGCTGTGATATGAAGTTAAATTAGATTTAATTTGATATTCAGTTTGTGCTTGTTGTTTGAAATTCGCTCAAATTTGCATATTCGATAATAAATTCTATCCATTTTCCACTAAAATTCTTTGTTTTTTTTTTGTTCATTTACTAATTCCCTCTGTGTATTTGCAATGTGGTAGTTGATTTGTTCCCGTCGGTTGCTTTGTGAATATGTGTATATCTGTATTTGAGTGGTTGAGTCCTATTTTCTATTTACTTTGAAGCCGCATTTTGTGGCTTATAAAATATACTCGGTAAAATCTAAACTCGGGTTCATTTTGATTTGTGCAAGTGTTTCGATGTATATTTCACTTTTTGTTTCGTTTTTTTTTAAATTTTTCTTTCGAAAAAAAAAATCGGGGATTGTGTACGCTTGACTTGGTTTTGTTTTGTGTGTTTTATTTGTTCGCGCTTTTCAAAAATGTTTATTTTAATGCCATTACAATTTTCATGGAAAACTTTGTTATAAATTCGAAAAGTATTGATTAAAAATTACGACTTTTTGAAATCGTCGATTTTTTCCCATCTAAACAAACATTAATTCGATGTGGCACACTTCATCGAATACATTTATTTTGAATCTGCAAAAATTTTTTGTGTATTCAGTTGATGACTGATGAATTATGAACTGTAATTAATAATTGAATGCTTTAAGTTCAAAATCGTTGATTGTGACTTTGGGCGGTCTGTCTCCCGTTTCGCTTTAATATTTTTTTTTTTTTTTTTTTTTTGTTCTTGTAATTTTGCCAAATTATATGTCGACGGGTTCCAAGAATTGTTTACCGCTTTAATTAGTTTAACAAATGAAATGTAAACAAGTAACGATCGAATAAATTCACGAAAATATAAATTTTCCTTGTTGTGTTTTGTTTTATTTGCTTTTTCTCTTTGCAATTAAGTTGAAAGAATAAATTTAAAATGGTTTTACAATTGAATTTTCCGTTGAAATGCCAATTATCTTCAAAACCAATCACCAAATTAATTTATATTAATCAGTTATTTTCATTGGCGATATTCACTTGCTTTATAATTAATCGAACGTGTTGAAAAAAATGTACTTTTCCTTTTGTGTCTGTGTCTGTGTCTGTGTAAATGTGTTCTTCTTAAATCAAATTTATGATCCTTTCAATCAATAATCACTTGCACTTAAGCCCAAGACGACCTAAACGAATTGAATATTCCACGCCATTGGTGTAACATAACCGTCTTTGATATTGATCATAGCATTGTGTTCAAGTGTCAATAGTTAGTGGCCATCGATAAGAAAAATGATATGTTCTTTGCTATATAAATTCGTGACTTGTCAGAAAATTGAGCCAAATCAGTGGCATGATTTCATGTTATTACTGTCTTGATGAGAATATAATTTAATTTGCCACAAAAACACAAAGAAACGAAAAAGAAAAACAATTAATTTAGGTAATTGAGTGCACTTTTTTTTTCGGTTCGTTATCGTTGAAATAAAAACTTTGTCTCTGTTTTTACTTGAAATGTCAGCGATGATATCAAAACTATATTTTAACAAAATATAAATAAAAAAAAAAAAAAAAAAAAAAAATTCCGTTGATATGAAATTCTGTTCAAGAGAAAAATAAAACTGTTCGTTTGCACTATATGAATTGAATTTGTCACTAATCAACTATTGTCATCGTCGTCGTCGTCGTCGTCGTAGTTGTCGTATTCATTGTGCGAACGACAACAAACAAAATATCAGCTGAATTTCTCGACGAAGAAAGAAAATTTCCACTATGATGATCCTGTTCGCTGTACATGCTCTATGAGACTGACTCAATTTCATTGAACGAAAGCACATTTTTCCACAGTCGATGGATGGATGTGTGCCGTGTATGTTCGGCTTTTTCAACGAAATTTAACGAAATGTTTTATATAAAATCAAGATTGTCGGCTATGTTTGTATACATGATGAATGTGTAGCTTCAACGTACAATGAATTCGAATGCAATGCTGTCTATTCTGTGTTTTGATGTGGATAGATGATGGATACATGCGGTAAACGGTCATGACTTTATATATATAATATACATATATGTATGTATGTATGTATGTATGTTATGTATGTTTATATAGATGGAAAAATCTATATGTGTCGTTACACTATCTATTTCAATACATGGCATGTTGTGGTGTTTTCATTTGCCTACGAAAAATGTGTTATAAATTCATGCGGTGTTCGGCGCGTAAACTGTTGAAATAGCCGCCAATATTGGATATATTGACGAAAAATCGTACTGTTATAATATTCAATTGTTTCGTATTCTAATTCGTTTTTATGTCATAGAAAATCAAGTAAACTTGGCAAATATTTGCTATTCGGTTTGTATTTTGCCTGTTAGCCATGCGGTGCATGTTTGTTATGCACAACAATGAAATAAAAAGAAGCTTCACTGACAA
Organism: Resseliella maxima; assembly: GCA_029041755.1. Classification (NCBI taxonomy): domain Eukaryota; kingdom Metazoa; phylum Arthropoda; class Insecta; order Diptera; family Cecidomyiidae; genus Resseliella; species Resseliella maxima. The sequence continues at coordinate 189,432 of JAQOWM010000106.1, forward strand.
TATTATTTCCTTTATCCAATGGAAATGTATATACTCACATCGTAAAAAAAAAACATTTTTGTGCTACAGTTATTTTATTGCTCGTGTTTCAATTTTCTGTTGTTGCTGTTGTTTTGTTTATTTCTTTTTTTTTTTTTTTTTTTTTTTTGTTCCGCTATATATTGACGCTATTGGCTATCAAATGCATTTGTAAGCTCTGATGTGATTGTTAGTTTTTTGCTTAAAATGCAAACTTTTCTTGCATATATTTCGAATTGAAGGAGCTGTTATTCCGTATTGTGTTCTCTTACTTTGCTTCAATTGCACATACACAAAAAAGAGACGTTTCGATTACAAAATGTGTATGTTTTTGCTTCAAGCCGGTGAAGTTTTCGATTTCCTTTTATTCTGTATGCTTTTTTGTCCTCTTTTACTTTTCGCTCTGGTTCGTGTTCTTCATCGTGTTGGTGTTGTTGGTTGTTGTTGTTGTTGTTGTTTTTTTATTTGCTTTGTTGTTTATTGAAGCTTATAAATAGCTTTCGATTATAAGTTGCAAATGGGAACTTAGACCTTTTCGACTAGAAGATGATTCATTTTTGTAAGGAATATAAAATAGTTCAAGTTGTTATTATTCTCATCAAAAACATTTTCGTTTATTTCTTTTTTCTTGCTTTCTTACTCTGATAATACACACAATTTCTCTTAGATTTCAATCGCAAATGAAATTGAATAGTTGTTTTTTTGTTGATTTAAACGTAAAGTTTTAACAATAATTCTATTGCATACTGCTTGCTTATGAGATGTTGTTGTTGTTTTTTTTTTTATTGGAAAAGTCAATGTGATTCGAATGAATTTCCGTAACAACAGAAAATGCTTTTTTTAGTTGTCTAACATATTCGTTTGAGTCGATTTCGTGCGCAATAATTTTCCATTAGAACGATAGAAAGAAAGAATGAAAGAGAAAGAGAAAAAGAGAAGAAAGAAAGAAAGAGAGAGAGAGAGAGAGAGAGAGAGAGAGAGAGATGGGAGGAGGTGGGTAAAAAGAGAAAGTGGGAGTGAATAAATAGAGAAAACGAAAAAAACTATATCAGGTCATTTGGAATTCCGAATACGAATTATAGTTAATTAACTTGACATTCTGTAGGTTCCATTTCGTCGGTGTGCAAACGAAAATAATAAGAATTTCATATAATCATAATGGCCATTCTGTATAAATATCAACGCATGACATATGTCTTAATTATGTTATTAATCAAACACTCATTCGATCGAATATGATTTCAACATGAACATTGAACATATTTAAGTTTACAAAAAGAACAATGAACTTTGAATACAGTCAGCAAGTATCAATGTGTTAATATAAACAACATCCAAGTTTGTTATTGTGAGCTTCATGTTTTTGTTCACATTGAATTATATCCCATTGAGATAGAGAGATTGGCATATTGTGAATAAGCTTTTTAGGCTAGAATGAGCACATAAGGAGAGACAAGAAGAGAATGAGCGGGAGAAAAACTTTCAGAGAAATTGTGCACATGAAATGGATTTTATACGAACAGGATGTATATATTTATATACTTGTAATCATGTTGCTATAATCTACCTAAATATCTAATGATATACATAAATGTTAAGCAAACAAATGTGTGCCCATACAACAAAAACCGTTGACACTCATGCTTTAATGCCTCGAAATTATATGTTTGTTGTGCACGAATGCGGATATTTTGTCACCTGATAAACCTGGTTTAACTTTTTACTGGCGTTGTCATCGACATAATTATTGCCATCATGGATTCAAAATGCAGGCAACAACTGGCCCATTAAATGAGCCTTTCAGCGACCAAGTACATGTACTACAGTCAATACTAAGCAAGATATACATTGTTTCTGTTGACCATTGACTGATTAGCACTCTCTAATGTAGACACATTTACATGCACTCACACACACACCCACACACACACACACACAAATTGGTACACAATTAAAGTATAAAAGCCTTGGATATGGCCCATAAAGATCAAAAATACCGCAGCAATTGACAGCAGTTCCTGTGCGTCTTTACTTTTCGACAGCATGTTAATATGGAAAACAGGTCTCGCTTCGAGCATATGTGTGTATCTGAATAATTTCAGTTCACCACTTAAATTTTATGTGATCTGTTCGTATTTGATTTTACCTAAGTGCGTTTACATTGTGCTATTTACAATGTTACTGAATTGGAAAGAATATTTATTATTTCAAAACTGGGTATTTTCACCATAGCAATATTACAATGAATTTTCAAAACGATTATCAATAAAAAATGTCAATCGGATGACACATTAATAAATTTAATCATGCAATTTCTATGCCCAGACTGTTTTTTTCCCCTTACTACATTTCATTTTTAATTGGCTCGTATGGCGTCAGACAAACTGACTCGGTAATAGCATTTCATTTTAATTCTTAATTTACATACTGTCTGATGTCATATCTCAACCCCGTTTACTCTGATTTATCCATTAACATTATTTACGATGCAAAACTTCTCATCTTTCTCTCGCTCTACTTTTATCTCTCTAACTCTAACTCTTTTCTTCTTTCTCACTCTCACACTCTCACACTCATTCTCACTCTTTCTCTCTGTCATTCGCTGACTCTTTCTTTTTCTCTTCCTATCTTTCCCTCTTTCTTCCTCGTAACCCTCTCAATTTTGTTGCCTCTCCCTCTGCCACTCTGTTTATTTTCGCCTCCCAATACATTATTTTACTCAAGCTTAATGGCGCTTTCTACTATATTGCTGCATGCATTCGGCATTATTTATATTTCTTGCTATCATTTTCTTTCTATGTATATATGCATCATCTCTATCTAAAGATAAATAAAATCATTTTGTGTACACGCTGCACATCTATTTTAGCTTGTTATACCGTGAATAATGTTCAAAGTGTATTGTTCTCATTTCTTTGCTGCTTTGCGCTCTATCGTTGTCGTTCATTAGCTTTTAACTTGTGCATAATAGATGAAAGATGTACATTTTAAATGTGATAGACATCAATGGTTTACGCTTTATGCTTCACTGTTTCCAATGCCCAATTCAAAAGTTTTAAACTTGCAACAATAAGGCGACACCAGCTAACGTCCATTTCGATGGTTTATCTTTAGATTTTAGATTGAATGTCCAAACATAAGTTGGTCCACGTGTTCTAGTTTTATACACCGGACATGGATACATATTACGTAGATCTTGTTTATCTTGCGTAATTGCCTGTTAAGAAAAGTTGTTTTTACTTATTTAAAATTAGTTTACAATGCAATTGAAAGCTATCTCTCTTTCAGAATAAAGAGAAATTGCTTCATTTGAATAGTGAATGCGACTTACGCGAACATTTATAACTGGCATAGATGGAAATAGCTCTTTCAAACGCGATTCAACAATGATGCCCGACTGAATATCCCATCGTGCGCCCTCCATAAATAAACCATGAATGTAAGCACCTTCTCGAGGAGCGACACTGATATAAAATTCAACAAAAAATGTTCATATTGTACAATTGTTAATTAAATGCATCAAACTGATGAGTGGTATGGTACTTACGTGAACTCTTCTTTTTGTTTTTTAGTTACATCACAAACTAAGCACATTTTATCCAACGGCAATTCATTTCGACGTGCTGTACTTTGCATGATTGCAGTCAACAACGATTGTGGATTAAAGAAACCAGCCAACCACACGCATGTTGGAAGCTTAAAGCCAAAAATGAAAAGCAAAACAAAACAAAAAAAAAAAATAGAAAAAATAAAAAAAAAAAAAATTGAGAAAATAAACAAAAGATGAACAATGTTACAAAGTCATGCCCTCGATTAAGGTAAAATCTATGGAATCCGAGTATTTGTGTGCAAATCTAATTTTTACTCAGCTTACCACAAAATCCGTTGACCATGCTTCAAGCTCTCGTAGACGCATTAGCAAATCAACGAACCAGTTTGTCAATCCTAATAACGATGGATACGCACGCGATGCCCAAATTTGTGGCACTTGATCAAGAAACAATGCATTTTCCAACACTTCCATCTCTGATGTTATCGTTAATTCACCTTTCAAACCCAAATCCAATTCCCTTAAACTACGCTTCATTTCACCCGTCAAATAATTCATTCGCTCACACTCTTGAAATGCAACAATAATATATCTGCCAAAAAATCAAGCAAACCGAACGTATACAGATATATTACAATACATATTACAATAAATAGATTTTCAACAATGGAATTATACCATACAAACAAATATAATACAATAGTAAGAAAGAAAAATATACATACGGCGTTCGTTCTTCAACTTTATTCATGATTTCCACCATATTGAATTCTTCCGGCAGTTTTTCAATGATTTCATCGAGCACTTGTTTAACTTTATCCTCGCGCGTCACTGTGGTTCCACCTCCGGCACCTATTTTTTATTATCGAACATTCGTTCGTTTATCATTTTGTTTCAGATTTCAATTCAGATTTAGTACCAATTGAAAGGGATTAGTCATAAGAAAAGTATAAAAATAAAATGTATTCAAACATGTTTTTCTTCATGTGTTTTGAATCAAAAACATTGCAATCATACCCGCATCACGTGGCTGCATTTCAAATACAGTTCGAAAAAGATTTTCCGATGTTGTGGTTAAAAATCCAATCTCAGCATTTGGATGTAAACCATACAAATATGGTGATTCGGCTGGCATCATTTCGTCAATATAGTTATGGTAGCCTATGTAATCAGTGTTTGGTGGTGCTGGAAAGCCGGGAGCTAAATGCAATTCACCATCAACTAAATCTGGTTGCATATACTCTTCTAAATATGAAATACATAATTTTCGATCCCAATCATCCGTTATGTGTCCACCGTACATAATTTCACCAAATAAATATCGTAAATCTTCCCATGGCACTTTGGAATTTGCCTCTAAATAATTATACAACACTGACACACTGATATTCAAATCACCAACATTGAATGGATAGATTTTATTCCATCCTTGTGGGCCAAACTTACGGCGTTCAGCAACGACCGCATGAAAATAGCATAATGAAAATAAAATTGCTTTAAATTCAGCCTCTTTGCTTGACATTTCAAGTGTTTCTTGTGTGAAATTATCAAGTGCTTTGTGTAAATTTGCTTGCATTCCGGATGGTGGTTCGTTTGTTATTTTGATGGACGATTCTAAAATGCCTTGTGGTATAATATGAGCGGCAGCTGTAGCAGCTGGTTCAGCACTAACAAATATTCGATAGTTTTCATGCGAACATTCTGCATAATAATCCATTTTCTTCTCAAGTGTTGGCAACCATTTTTTTGTTAAATGAATATTTTGTAAAACAACCCAATGCCCATGCTCGGCTGCCTCTTCCATTGCAATTTCAGCAACAACTTCTTGGCCTTGACCTATGAATTAACATTAATGCGATCCGTGTTGTTTATTAAATTAATGTTATATACATATAAAACGTTTCATAAATTGCATACCGAGAGACACATTATGAAAGTTATTATTATCAGCTGTGTAACCAAGAACGTGACCAAGTGCTTCGACATCTTTCAGTGGATTTACACCGGGTGATAGTATGAAAAATATTGGTGTTGATGGACTTGCCTCTTCGAATGATTTCGCAAATTCCATTGTACGATTCTCGACATATTTAGGCCCTAATTTCTCTTCAATGAAACTTGTTACTGCGTAAGACATTCGGTCGGGTCTTTTCAAAAGAAAATATAATGAAAATGATGAACAATATCGATTATTACTTTAAATTAACTTGTCACAATTTTTTCTTCTTCTTCTTCTTCTTGTTCTTCTTTATCTGCTTATTCGTTTTTATATTTTTTGTTCAACGAAGTAACTTTTCATTGAAGCAAGTCTATCGTACCTTAATGCGCGCATCATACACAGACGCTGTAAAGCGGTCTTGTTTTTCCATTCTTGTGGAAACTTTTCTTTTTCCGGACAATCACTTTCGACAAATTTTTTCCATCGCTTTGATGAAGTTTCAATATCTCGATCCAAATTCCTATAAAACCAAACTCGTTAATATTTTTTTGCGCATTTTTTTTTTGCTATTTTCCGTTTCTTTGTGAGAATGGGAGAGAAAAAAAATTAATGAAAAGAAAAGTGAGAAGCGAAACTTACCGGAATTCTTCTTTTGATGATAAAGTGCACACTCCACCCCATGATGTATTCGAAAGAAAATCAACGGGACTTGTAACATGCGGTTTTATTGGAAAACGTAAAAAAAAATCCAGTTCGGCTGATGTAATTTCTTCATTCATTAACAGAATCTAAAAGTGCAAGTGAATGGAAAATATAAACAAGCATCTTCATTGAATAACTCAACGAGTCAACGAGTCAACGAGTCAACAACTCAACTAAATTGGCTGAAGCCAACGTACAGTGATTAGCATATTTGCAGGCGTTTAAGCGTATTGAAGAAAACCCTAATCATATATGCACAAATAAAGCTCATACCTGAAAAGCTGTTTGTGACGCAAATATCAATTTGTCACACTCAAACAAACCTGAATGATGAAAGATAACAGAAAACACAATCGATTATTTTATTGCTCGACGATTGATGTGTCGACAATGTCGATATATAAACAATCATAAACAAACCTCTTGATGTATATTGAAATACAGAAAATGAAATGCAGTCAATCAAATTGTTCACACGAATTACAACTTGATCAGACGTTTCAGCTTTTGCGATGGCTTTTTGAAAAACAACACTGAACGCCTTTAGTGAAAATTGATAAATTGGATTGATGGAATTTAAATCATTCAATATGAAATATAACAGACTGGCTCGAGCAGCCGCCGGTCGATAACATTCTCGTGCAACATCAATCTCTTGGGATGTTACTTTTGCTTCGGTCACCTAAACACAGAGCAACAAATCATAAATTTTAAGTGAAACTTTTTTAAAAATTCATCACCTTTGTGCGTATCATATTTCAAACCTTTTCTTCAATTTCGGTGGCCGTTCGTTTGGTGATTTCCAAATTTTCAACCAACGCAGTGTCACCCAAAATATTTTCACCAGCCGATGATAAACGAGACAGTAAATCATCTTCAAGACTTTTTAGCATAATTTTGAAATCATTTTGTTGTTTGGTCAATTGTGCTTTTAATTCTTCCAAATCTGGTCGTTCGGCAGCTACAACTTCAGCTAATAATTGATCCTCGAGGCCATCACGTGTCACAGTAAAATTTATGAGCGTTGTTTGTGCTTGCATTTCGGGCTTGTAGTGTGGATTTGCCAATTTTGTATGTAAAATCAATCGAAAATTTGGATTGTATTCGACTTCTTTGTCGCCAAGTTTAATTGCTCTATAAAATTCAATTAAATTCCATTTGCATGATTAAACAGATGTGTCACGTAATAAATCATGCGATTTTATACTTACTTTCCCTTTTTAATTAGATTTCGTCCTAATAATGAATCTAAAACTGGATCCAAATTTTCGCCAATATTTTCAATAAGCACAGTTTTCCCTGCAAAATTCATTACAAAATTATTTTAATGCGAAAATTTGGTTCAAAATTTTTTAATCAATTATTATTATAAAAATACCTTGTATCAATGCTTGCTCAATTGTTTCCAAATAACCTTTTTGCCCAATACGAATAATTCGTAATTCATCGCCATACTTTTGTTTTATCCATTTCACGCCTAGCGCCAAAATAACACCAAAAACAACAACAACAACAACAACAGAGAAATATTTATTAACATAATAATATTTCATTGATGGAACATGCCGGTTAAAAATATTATTAATTAAATAAACCTTGAAGTTGTGGGTCTATCATAAGCGGCCATCGTTCCGAATTTGATAAAATTGTTGCATTTTCGATGGACATTCGGTCAGATGGTAATCCTTCATTTTGCCACATTGCAATCGTTGTATCATCTGTCAGCAATGTTAACGGATCCAAACCTTCGGTTATCGGAATGGGCGGTTCAAGACTACGTAAATTCGTCAACCATAATTTGTTCATCAAATCCAATCGAAATTGTTTTGTGAAACATCCAACATATGATATAAAAGCTGTTATTAATAATGTATCACCCGGCAATGTTGTTCCTTGTGCCATGAAACTGTGTATGGAGTGATTCATGCGAAAATGAAAACAAAATTGTGAAAATTCTACTTGTAGAATGAAATGCATTACAAAATGGGAATGGAAATGGAAATGATCATACTCTGCAACAGCTTGTGCCCAACGAACGTTTTCACTAGCCAAACCACCGACTAAACGATTTGCTAGTTGAATTGTGGCTTGAGTTGCATCCGCTTCCTTTTGACAACGTAATTTATCAGCTGTAGCTTGTTCAAAATCAGCGGTTAACTTGGAAAGTTGCTCTTCTAGAGATTGCACTTTACGCTTTATGATGCTGAGTTTCTCTTGGGCTGCCGCCAATTCAGCATTTGCTTGTGCCAATGCACGACGTTTTGGTTCAACATCGCAAAATACCTCATAAAATTTGATAATATTGATGACCCAAGCACAAAGGCCAGCCGCTGCACCACTTTTTGTTCGCACAAAATCTGGATCGAATTCGGAATCATTCAAATACGGTTGAATAGCCTACAATTACATTAAAATTAATTGCAATTCGAATGAAGAAAAATTGCCAAATTTGCTTTTCATTTTGCTCACCTTAATCACATCGCTGTGAATATGCTCTTTATCGTAATTGATGAGTGCGTCTAAAAATGCATCCACTTTGGCCTACAATTTAAATTGGAATATTATTAAAGTTGAGCAATTATTTTAAAATCTGTTTATTAACCATCATCATTTTAGCTTGTTTCCAGCTTCGATCTTTCGGAATTTTTCCATTGGTTGCCATCAAAACCATAACAGCAGCCGTAACATTGGTTACTGCCCCCGGTGGCGAACCGAACGATTTCAACTCAGTTAAATTATTTTTATTCAATGTGTTTAATGCTTCTTGCGCTGCAAGCAATGCGGGTTCTGCTTTTACCAAATCCTCCTCACAATCTATATTGATGAATGAATAATGATTGCGAAATATTTTCAGACTGACAGACAAAAGAAAAAAAAAAATTGTGAAAAATGATTTACCTTTTTGCTTTTTTGAAACTTCCTCCGCAATAATACCAACTTTTTCCTCTTCATCGTCAGCTATACATTTTTCCGCCTGGTTATAAAATGGAAAATATGCTTTTAACAGTTTTTTTTTTGCTCTTCTCTCTATTAAATTTGCTACAAGTTAAATAGATTATCAGCAATAATCTGATGCTATTTTGACACAATAAACTAAAACACATTTAATGTTATAACGATGATGCGAAAAAAAAACTGCTGAAATTGGTTTAAAAACTGCAAAAAAGTTTGATGGGATAAACCACGCATTTATGTGTGTAAGTACACTTGCATTTGATATAGTCAACACTTGCCTGCACTTTTTCCGTTTCGATTCGAACAATTTCTATGAGAGCGTCGGCAGCATCATTTTTCTCTTTCAATTCAATTTCTTGAATGGCGAGCGTTTTTTTCAATTCAGCCACCTGCAGTGCGGTACTATTGAGTTTTTCTAAACCATTTTCCAAGCGCTTAATCTTTGAACTAAGCTCATCATGTTTGCGATTTAACAATTTCATATACAAGGCAATTTGCTCAAGAAATGATTTTGGCGTTGTATAGTTATATCGACGTTCAATCTGTAAATATGCTTTTGATGTTGTGTTTACGGATGTATGAACGTATGCCATAAAACGAGTCACTGAATCGCGATAATCTTCCGGAACTTTGGATTCACGCAAAAAACTTAATCCAACCGAAACTAATGCTTCTTGTGGCCATTCATGGAACCAATTTATTGATGTGCTATTTATTATGGCTGGGAATTTGCGTGACCGCACACGAAGCGTTGCACCAACGGGTGAAAAGCACAAAACTATTTTCAATTGCTTACGAACACGGTCAATGAAAAAGTTCCAACAATTTTCACGCGAATCAACCAAACCAGCACCTGAACGAACAAAAAAAAAAAAAACGAAAAAAAAATAGTTTTTTCTATTTGATTTTTGATTAATTAAATGTTTTTTTTTTACCTTTGACTTCATTGCGAACACCAGCAATAATATTTTCAATCTCATCGTCGGGGAATAAATCTGGGATTTCACCTGAGGCAAGCATATCATTTATCATAACAAGAAATTGTTCATTTGGTATTTGTGCATCGGTCATTAAAAACATGATGCCAACATTTTTCAAACCGGCTTTTAAATACAATCCAGACAATTCATTTTTGAGATCGGCCACACCGTAACCCTTTTTCAATTGAATTTGTGTCACCTCTAACCCAGAAATAAATGCAGCCAAACGAGCTAAACTTTGTTTTCCACTACCGCCAACACCAACTAAAAGTGCACTGCCTCGTGGCAATTCCAATATGCGATTAATCCTGCAAAATGTAACAACGAAATGGTAACAAATATTGTTGTGAATCAAACTGATTCGAATCGAATAAAATAAATTCATTTGTATAGAGAGAAAATACCCACCGGCATATATGCATCATAGCATCTTCAAATAAAACAAGATCCATTGCTGCAACCAAATCATTATAAGAGTTTTGTGCTTCAAGCAATAATTTTGTTAGCGATTGCCAATCTTTGTTTGGCATGTATTTCGGTTCACCGATTCCATTCGCAAAATGACAGTAAATGTTTGGCTTTTCAAATACAATTGATTCGTCAATGTCTTCAAATGATTTTTTTACAATATCCGTTTGCATTTTTGTAAAGCTATCAATGTCTGCAAAAAAAAAGTGTAAAAAAAAAATGTCAAAAAAGTGCATTTCAATAAAATCATTCATTGTGTTTTACAAATTGAAGTAAATTTAATAATTTATTGATATGCATTTATTTTTCCATGTTGAAAATTTACACAAACCTTTTTCATCGGTTAATTTATCACCATAAACGCGATGACTTTCATGCAACCACAATCGAATTATATCAACATTTGTTGTTAGACAATCGCTTGTGCTAAACAGTAAACCTTGAAATATGTTACTGAGATCGCGCAAATTGAATATATAATGGAATTTTACAGCAGTTGGTAAAAATATTTGCGAAACTTTATTATGCAGAGCAAGCGATGCGGCCACAATATTTACACCAATTTTTGTAACGGCTGGATTGAATTTCTGTTCAGCATTGATAAAATGCGAACTAAGGATAGAATGATAAATGGTTGTCAGTGATTCAGTGTTTGGAAAATTTACGGCAAACACGCAAAAGTGTCGTTGAAGTCGTGGATTAATTGTAAACGAGCCAGACGTTGGATTCATGCAAGCCACGTATTGGCAGTTATGTATGTCTTTTAGTGTCAAACGATTACGATCATACCAATGGCCATAATCCATATGCTGACGAATCATTGTGTGAGGTTGTACGGTTCCGTATGCATCAACAGAGGCCATATTCAGATCATCGATAAAATAAATCATTGTCTTATTTCCAGGCGGCCCAAAATTTCGTCCAGCTTTTTTCTCCAATGGCTGAACGAAAGAAAAAAAAAAAAAAAGACAAAGATTGAGTAAAAATGAACAACTAGCAACCGCCAGTAGCTAGTTACGAATGAATTTAATCCAACCTTTTCTAAAATTTTTTGCAACATTTCCGACGTGGTATAAAAATTGAATGAAACATTTTGGATAGCATATTTTTCAGGCAATGCATGTAACTTTTCGTTCACCAACACGGTTTTGCCACAACCAGCCGTTCCTGTTATTTGTTTTTTTTTTTCGGAAAAAAATTAGAGAATAAGAGAAATGTTCACGATGATGTTTTTTTTTCTGGCTTTAATTTGTACAGATGCAAAAATATTCATCATTTATCAAAAGGCAACAGACGTTGGAAAATGAAATTAGACGAATGATGCACTATGTTAATTGGGTGAAAAAAGCGGAAAATGTGATAGAACGGAAAAAAAAAACAGAAACGATAATGGAGAAAGATTCTCATTCTCTATGTGCATTGTAAAACATGCATGATGAACGTACCAACCAACATGACCGGATGCTTTTTTGCCACTAACAAATCAAGAAAATATCGCACACGAATGGATTCGGATGTATGCACAAGCACCGCTTGCAACGGTACATCAATGTCCAATTCAAATTTTGGTATTTTTTCCGTCCATGGCATAAATTGTTTTGTCTCTGCATCTATATAGTAATCGAATATTGTGCCAGCTCCCTGTGGAAATTTTATCGTTTTGAATTCATTGACCCACCATTTGGAAAATTCAATTCGATAATCGACGGCTTGATCTTGAAAAACAGCTGAACCAAATGCCCAAACGCATGCAAAACAAAAATAAAGCTCATAGATTTCTTTTGGACTGTCAGGTTTTATATTTGCTGGCACCAGTAATGCGTCCAATAAATAACACAGCATTTGAATGTGAGCCATTTCAGCAATTGGTGTGATTTTTTTAAAACGTGTTCGTATTGTTTCCAAACATGCTGGAATATATTTATCAAAGAAAATCACTAAATTTGATTTCTCCGTGGATACTTTTCTCGTTTCGATCCAGCTTAAAAAAGAATAAAAAAAAGAAAGAAAAATAATAGAAATAGAATTGTTTGAGCATTTATTTTTTTATTTTCTTGTTTTATTTATAGTTTTGGTAAAGCGAGTATTTTTTTTTTTTACCTTGTAACATATGGATTCCATCCTAAATCTTGTGGATTTATATATAAAATACCAGCGCGGCTCACCTGCAAAGTAATGCATGAATGAATGCATAGTAATTCATTGTAGGCGCATTGAAATAGATGCGAGAGAAGAAAAAAACAGAATAAAGTAAATAAAATGGATGCAAAAAATAGAAATGTTAATTTTCTCAAAATTACCGTAGCCGGTGTGGCCGTTCTCAAATTGCTTATTTCAAATATTAAGCGCATTGTTGGCGTCAAAGCGATACGTTCATTGCTTGCTAACGTTAATATTTTATTATCATCCATGACGGTGTTTAAACTTTCAGTGTAAACAAAAATGAATAAAATGTAAACAAATTGAACAAACAACATAAGCAAAGTAAACGATGCGATTCAAACCTTTCAATCCACCTGTACCAAAAAGAACATAAAATGGTAAATATTTTGCGAACGTGTCAAAAATGTATATAGTAACCTACATTGGATCAATGTCTCCATCTAGAAAAACAGTACACGAACACATCGTGAAGAATATTGTGATTCATTACATTGGAATGGATGCGAGAAAAAAGAACGACAAATACATACTAAATTGATGTTTCAATATAGAAATATTTATTATTCAAAATATTTTACCTAAAATAATCCATTTCGCATTATCTCCGACTAAATTTGCCTGATCTCGCATTATCACCGAAAATAAGCCATCTTTCCATTCCCTCGTCGCCGGATTAATAATACCGAATAGCTCATCGTTTGTCACTGCAAAAAAAAAAAAAAAAAAGTCAAATTGATTTTCGTGCTCGAAAATGTATCGACGCAAATTGCAAATTCATGCAATGTTTTGTTGTTGTTTTTTCACCGTCAGCTTTTTGATATCGAAACCAAATATTTACCTGCTTTGGGACTGTGAACGAAAAGTATATCAATTAGAATTTTTTTTTTTTTTTCATAATGTGCATTTCAAGTGTTTGTAGAACACATACTTTAAATCGTTGTATATTGGTTTCTTGTTATCGTTTTGATAACTTTTAAACAAGGTTTTCCAAACTTGTGTTTTCCCGGTGCCAGCATTTCCCACTACATAAAATCAAACAATTTATGAATATATTTTACAAATACTTAACACTTAAAACTGTGCTTTATATGCATTTCACCTATGAACACAGAATGTCGGACTTCTAGAAGTTCTTCAAGTTGTACGACTTTTAAGATGAAATTATCTTCTGGTTGTAAGAGCATATCATTGGCTGCTTGCTTGACAGTTTTCTCAAAATCTTGATCTCGCTTGCGTGGCACATCCAAAGCAGGAAATAAATCAAAAATGAGACCTAAATGAACAAAAGTTTGGTGCATGGATGATGCCGATGGTAGATTTTATTCACTTTTGATTGTGTTTTAATTACAATGCTTTTGTTACTATGAATACAAACCCATAAACACTGGCATATCATCTGTTACAACTTTTGGTATATTAAAATCTCGTAGTGCCCGCATCAGTACCTCTTCTTCTGGTCTACCCGGATCACCACGTTTTAATGAACCTGCCACAACCAACACCGATTTGATAGCTCGTAACCCCCAATCATAATGATCTTGTTTCGACAATAGTTCTTTGCACAATGTATACAATGTAATAAATTTGCGAGCCAAAACACGAGCTTCTTGAAACCCTTCGGCAACCAACATAATTTCACAAATCAATTCAAAGTCGGGCACAACCATTGCACATGGTCGAAACAATGCTTTTAAATTCTCAGCTAAATAGAAGCGAAATAAGAAAATACGAAAAGAAGAAAAAAATGAATACAAAATGAAAACATAAACAAATTTCCACACAAATCATATTCACATTTATGATTGAAATTGATACATACGCAATTCGGTTCGGCCCGCGTATCCTACATGACGTAATACAATATAAAATGTACAATAAAGACAGAAAGAGGCTTGTAAATTTAAAATGGTCTTTTGGTTTGCTTTGCTTTGTTTTGAGTTTATATTCACTTACCGGGATTCATGGTAATACTTAAGCATTTTGCATTGAAATATACAAAATATACACAGTTTGAATGTAGTTGTTGAACAATATTGATAAAATTTCTATTGAATATGACTTACAATATCCCAACGGTTGGCACGCACCTTATCATTTCTCCCATGAAATTGAAAATATCTTTTTTATCCCGAATTGCGTCTTGCACACTTTTGACTTGAACAGCAACGACAGATAATACCTCCACCGAAATACGATTGAATTCTGTAAAACAAAACACGCATTTTCTATTTGAACAACAACTTTTGTTCAAAAAAAAAAAAAAAAAAAAAAAAAAAATCCAAACTTAATATTCACCATCAAAACATCCCCAAGCTCCAGTTTGAGCGAGGCCTTTATAAATATTTCCGCATGACTAAAATTTAAGTAGAAAAAAAACGTATCGCATTTTTCCTTTCCCTATTTAGAGAATAAAAATGATACCTTGAAATCCATTTGCTCCGAGCAATTGAAAACATATACCATGATACCGAGAGCGCGACCCAAATCTTTGGTTGTTTCCTATTTTAAAATTATAAAACGTGAAAATGATTACATATGCTCGAAGCATGTTTGCGTTTCTAGTTCAACATACCGTTTTTCCTGTCCCTTTAGACCAAAAAAAAAAAGAAAAGTGTTACTTTTTTGAAATATTGCATTTTTCAACGTTATGTTTTACCTGCAGGTCCGGCAGGGCCTCCGCCCATTATGAGATGCAGAGATTGTGTTAAAGTTATATAACATCTATCGGTCAATGGCGTAATTACCTATATAATTTTACATAATTAATTAAAATAATTAAAAATAAGAGAGTCAAATAATTATAACGAATTATATAAGTTAAAAGTCATGTAATTACCAATCTCGGTGTATTTCCCAAATATTCATAGCAATATCGAAATTGTGCATCACAAATATTCGCAAAGCAATCATTTTCATCATCATCCCATCGATGGCGTAATTGTGATTGCCATTGAAATGCAGATGCACTCTCTAATTTGGATTGGATTAATTTCAGCACAACATCACGACTATGCACATCAATTGTGCAAATTGTCATAATTTTTTGACGATCTCCCTTGGTTAGTTCACCCAACAGCAATGAAATCAACACACTCAGTTGGTGAATTTGCTTTTTCTGATGACAAAAAATGAAAAAGTTTAGAGATTTTTTTGAAAAAAAATATTAGCTTTTGACGTCATTACTGACGTCTAAATCGTTTGAATTTGCACGAATTGTGTCGTTTATTCTCAATTTTAAGAGAAGTAAGTCAAGTCTCTCGAATAATATAAATAAAGAAAAATAAACAGATAAACAAAGGAAAACAGCCTCCATGAGAGGAATAAAAAAAAATTGCCTCGACTGGCCTGTTTTTTTTATTTCTGTTGCGGAACAAATACGAACAAAGTAAAAGCTCTTTTGAAGATAATAATTCATTTGGCAAAACCTACCGTGTAATCTTTCAATGCATTGTCGTATCCCTGAAAATGAATAGAAATCTGATTATGAATGGGATAATGAATGATGTTGATGAATGAACCTCTTCCAAGCGCTCAAAAGCCATATTAACTTCGGTTGTCCACCAGATTTGTGTGCCGCACAAAGATACTTGAGCCGGATAATCGAAAAGCCATTGATCACGTGGTTTTTCTTCATAGGTGACAACAGCTTCGGCCATATACGTACGTAGTGATGATCTCATTCGGTCTTGTATACGATTTAACCAACCTTCGACCTGCAATGAACCACACTCATTTATTCTAATTAAAATCAATATATATTTTACAATGTGAAACATACCGCTCCATTAACATCCGATTCCTCATTGAATTCAACGTATTCACTATCTTTGGCAATCATTCCGACTGCACACATTGGACGATTCACTTCGGGTGGTTTGAATTTTAGCTTTGCAATTGAATCAAATAATTTGGTTAAGTGTTTCACCACAAATTCTGGCTGTGTGCCATTGCTCAATATATCCAACAAATCGGCCGATGAAACGAAATAAAAACGTGGAAATGCCAATCTTTTTGTCTCCAAATATTCAGCCAATGCCTTTTCGCATAAAACCAATTCTTTTTGTAATCCCTCCAAACGTTCACAAAGCCCAGCTCGATTAGTTGATTCAACAACATTGGATCGTTTCGACATTTCATCCATTAAAATCTTAAAATCGGCATCAATGCGATCAAATCGTTCGGAATCAACGGGCAATTGCTTTCGAATATCTTCTGAACTCATGAAAATACTTTCCAAATGACACCAAGTCCTTTGTACTTCGAACCAAACCTTTTTTTTAGCCGATCGGGTCAAATGAAAAAGAAAGGAGAATACAAAACACATTCAGTTTAATGTCTTGAATTGAAAAGCCCAAATTCATTTTACCGTTATCACCATGTCGGCAATCATCAATTTCTTTTGCCATGATGATACTTCTTCCAAAAAATGTGCTATAAACTTGGATGTTATCAAATTTTGTAAACAAACTTGATTTTCCTCGAGCGTTTCAATCAATTCTTCGGAAGCTGCATGTGTTTTTTTTTGTTCGTTTGGTACAGAAAATTCCATAAATTGAGTCACTTTGGACAATTTATTATTTAAAGCAAAAAAATAAATTAACCTTTTAATAAACTGCACTGTGTTCTCGAATGAATTTCATGTTCAAATTCCATTTTCGACCATGTTGTGTCCAAATCCCGTAATATTTTCTCCATGGACATTTCCTTAACCGCTTTATCAACGATATTTTTCACTTCTTCTTCGCATTCGTGTAACATTAATCCAAGCAGTTCAGCCAATGTTGTATTTTCACCCATAATAAATTGCACCTAATATATTCGATTTAGATTTTTATCATCATTTGTGTTGACAGCAAATTTTTTGCTTCAATTAGCAAGCAAGATTAAGAATTTATTTTTGTTTTTGTTTTTGTTTTTGTAACATATATAAATATAAACATCTAATTAGATATGAAAATTGTGCTAACTAGAAAATGAAAGTGATTGCCTGATACAAATATTTAGCAAATATTATTTACAAAGCCATATCAAACTTACGGTAATCGTTTTTGACAACTCAGCTAATTTCTGAAAATATGTTCAGAAAAGGAAATATTTCGTAATAATATTTGGTGCATAGAAAATAAATGGTATATACAAACGGAAGACAAAACAAAAATGAAGATGGAAAATTACAATTCCATTTGTTTTTGTTGATAAAAATATGAATCGATTCAATTCGTTGGAATAAATTCAATTTGTATTTATTCGAACCAATTTAATTAGCAGTTGATTCACGATTCATAGAACTTTACAACTTTTGTTTTGAACACACAAAAAAACACCGAACAAAAAACTCTTTTAACTTTATTAGGTGAATTAGAACATTTTGAAATTCAAGTTTAAAGCTTGCATACATCTATTATACAATTAGTTGCACAGTTTGCGTGTTTTTAAAAAAAAAATTCTCCACGCAAAAATTTCCATTTCAGTTGAATATTCAAAATGTTCCATTTCAGGATTTGAATAAATCGTATTCTTTCGCGTTCTAACAACGCTAATATTTATTTTTCTATTTACAGTTCACACATTGTATCGTTGCTTATTTACAAAGCAGCACTTGGCAGTTTCATTTATTGATTTTTGATTCTATTGATTAGTTTCCCTCTCACAGAGAGACTCTTTCTCTATCATTATTATTTACAATATTTACAATTAAAACAAATGTGTGTCTGGCATATATGTGAAAACGCACCTTAGTCGAAGCCATTAATTGGATCCAATGCCGTTCACGAATGGCTGGATTTTGTAGTTCACCAACTGCTCGCAATGATGTTAACATATTCTTGACTGTAGCTTCTAACATTATGTATGCATTCCATGTACGCATCTCTTTGTCTAATAATCGAATATCTTTGGCAAATTTCTTACATTCAATATCCATATTTTCCACATCGATTTTACGCCATGGGGTTTTTTTCCAATCATCAATACTTGTCCAAACGAGATAAATATAATCCCACAATTGCTAAAATGAAACCAACAAAACGATTGATTTAAATGAATAAATTGAATTGAAAACTATTTTAAATTGAATTTGAAGAAATCAAATTTAAACCTTCAGTAATTTCAATTCTTTTCGACATTGTTTCAATATTTTAAACTCTGGTACATTCACTTCAAACAAACTGCCTGAACTTTGTATGTCTTTCATAACATTTTCCAAGCGTTCAATGTCATTGTGTACGAGATCCAATAGTTGGTATGGATTTTGACAATTGAATTTGAAAAAGTCATAGTTTCGAAAAACGTCCCGAAAGAATAGAATATGCGCATCAAATGTGGTAATTTTATTACGAATTGAAACAACTTCAGTGGCTTGTAATGGTGCCACTTGTTGCTTAACAATTGTTGCTATTTTCTTTGTATTAATCCATTGATCGGGCAATTCTTGTAACAAAACATTCACTTCTTCAGGGATATCCATATCGTAAAACTTTAATAAATTGATTATTTCTTGCATTGGCTCAAACATTTCATCGGTCGTCACAGCACGTTCTATAATAATGTAAGTGAAATTTGTGAAAATTTTGTGAGAAAAAAAAGTAGAAAATTTGAAAATATGCGAAAAAAAAAACTTGTCACACCTTTGACATTTAGTAAATATGCCATGATGTTAACCAATCCATTGTAGTCCCCTTCAGCAACTTGTTGGAGCAGTTGTTCATCGGCACGACGTATAAAGTTTCCTAAATCTATTAAACTGCTTGTCACGCGATCAACCAAATGATTTTTAAACATATTGCCCCATTTTCGAACGATATTTAGGAGACTTTGGCGAAATGGACGAACATCAACTTGAAACCAGGCATTAAATACTTGAAATGCTGAAATTTTTTCAATTTCAGCATAAAGTGATTCATAATTGTCGATTTGCTCGCGAAAGGCTTCAATGGTTGGTGCAGCTGGTTGTGGTGCACTTGGGTCATGTAAAGCAATTAAATCCAATTCATCACTTTCAAGAAATCGACCATATTCCAAAAACATATCCATACATTTATCACGTTCATCAAACCACAAATATGAATATCTTTCGAAACCATTGCAAAATTCGGCCGCCTCTTCTACAACTCTTTCAACACTTTCCAATATTTCATGTTTCATATCGATCACGTCCTTATTTTCGCCAATTGCAATCATATAATTTTCCTCTTCAGTGAATTTAAGTCGCTTGAAAAGAGACGACATTTTCATTATGTCATCTATTAATTGAGATAGTAAATTGTTGAAACCATCCGGATCGTTTGGATCTAATGATGGTACAAATACCAATGATGGTTCAACCAATTCTAATCGTGACTCAAACAATGGTGCCAAATTGTTTAACGGATACATTTGTTCAAGTATATAACCCAAACTAACGCCTGTCGTCAACAAAATGTTTGTATATAGAATATCATCAACAAATGAAACATAGTCTTGCCATGCCGGATTCGATTCGTCCATTCCAAAATAGTCTTGGTTTTCCTTCAACAAACTGTACGAATAAAGTTTTATTATAAAAGAGAATGAAAATGAGCAGTGGTAAAAGAATGCGATAAAGAGGAAGACGGAAAGGAAGAAGAAGAAGAAAAGGAAGAAATGAGAAAAAAGAAAAGATGAAAGAAAGGAAGGAGAAAGAGAAAGAGAAAAAACCGGAATAGAAACACAAACCGAACAAAAGAAGAAATAATTACCTATGTACTGTATTTGAAGCAATTTCAATTTCAGAATATCTTCTTGCAACGCGATTCGACCGTTCATTGAGACACAAAACACTGTCCTTTTTCCCATCCTTTCGTTCAAATAACGGTTGCTTGACCCATGTCGATGTGACTCGTTTAATTTCGTTCAAATTAAATTGCGTCTTCTGCATTCGTATTTGAAGACGTTCGACTGGTGCTCGCAAGTTTTTCAAATATTCCATTATATCTAAATCGAATGAAAAACCGAATTTTATTTGATTTGCTTTGTCAGAAATGAAACTTTGTAAAAAAAATCATTACTGTCGGAATTCCAACAGAGTTCCTTTAATCCGGTCGCGATAGCCGAATCGATTTCTTCAATTTCCAATTTAATGAGATTCAATTCAACCATTGTACTTTGTTGAATAATCTACAAAATACCAAAATGAAAATGTAATCAATATTACATGCGGTTTTCAATAATGGAATGTTGAAATCAAGTTACATCATTATACCATTCGATGGTTTTCTCTAAATTCAATGTAAAATCACGATACATATCATTATTTTCGGCAAATTGTAATCCCTGTTCTGGAATATTTTCCTTGCCCATTACTTTCAAATGATAAACCTCGCGAAGTAATGCAAACAATTGTTTGTCAAAGTTCAAAAATAGACTTTTATCCGGTGTCTGTCCAATTAGTGATTTTCTCAAATTTGTTTCAATTTGTTTTGGTACTTTGTTTGCCCATTCATTGAATGTTTTATCTTCCAGTTCGCCAAGTAAACGCATTAAATCATCATAACGTAGATACAGCTCTTCAGCGTCAGGTGATTTTGCAATTGGATGTTGTAATGCTTTGAAATGATTTACTGGCGTTGAAATTCGAATGCTCAACTGTTTGGTCCATTTAAGTGTTGAAATGATATTTGGAAATCGACGATCAACAAATAAATGACCTTTTTCATTCAAATGTTTCATTTGAAATGCAAATATTTTTTCACAACTACGCAGCTCTTCGTCCAACATTTTCAATAAATCAATGTAATTGTCAGTGAATGCGATTTTTATTTTTGGTCGATCCAAAACACTGCCCAAAATGTTAATCAATTTGAATGCACTTTCCAAACTATGGCAATCATTGAATGCTTGGCAAAATATTCCAGCCAATTTAATATCCAAATCGAGTATACGTTGTTGAAATACTTCAAAGTCTTGCATGAATTTTGAATCATCCGGATCGAGTACATCATACGTTTTTGCCGCAAATGATGAAAAATGTTGATTGAAATCGGTGAAAATGTTTGTAATTTTTGTACTTAGTTGACGCCCTTTTAATCCACCAATTTCCACTTTTTCCAATTTTAAAAATTCAATCACCGTTGAAAAAAACCATTGAATCGTATTCAAACGATCCAAAAATGCATTAAAACGTTCGAACACAGCATTCGGATGAAATGTCCAGAATAAAACCTAATCGAATTAAATGCAAATGCCAATCAAAATCGACAGAATTTAATCAACAAAGAAGAAACAAAATAGAAATGAAAGAGCTTGCTACCGATCGTTGATTCTCGATAAAATAGCTTTCCAATTTCTCTTTTTTATATTTATCGAATAGAGTACGGAAATGCTTCAGCGTTTGCACAGTATGCGTTATCCGTTGCATTGCTTCATCAATATCCGTATGAAAAATGGTCGATGGATCCAAGAAGCGTTTCGCCTTTTTCAGAGAGTTACAATGAAAATATTAGACAGACAGACAGGCAGAGACAAGCAGGAAAAGAGAGAAATAGACATACAGATAAAGAGAGTGAGACAAGAAGTTAGAAAATAGTTCAAAGCGTCAATCACATATTCAGAGAATTGCCTAAAGCAATGAATAGTCATTTAATATATACCTGGTGAATGAGTAGATTGCATATTTGACGTAAAAGCACGGTTATTTTGGATGATTGACAATAATAACGTGACCGCGACCACACCAAACAAATAACATGCATTAATGGCTCAAGCAATGGTTTGGCTTCAGCAAAATCCGTTTCTTCTATTTGCGTGAAATGCTTTTGTAGCGGATTCAAATGGATACTGATATCTCTGGATTCAGCCAATGCTGCGCGAAAAAAAAAAAAAAAAAAAAAATAGAAACAGAATGAAAAAACGAACGAAACCACAAGTAATTTCAATTTCACTGTGGAAAATTAATCTGAAAAATATTCTTAGTCTTTAAACAACAACATGTGCTACTTTCATTCGCATAGATGTTGTTTTAATCCGTTTGTCGTTTTTCACAATGAAAACAAAACCAACTCATGGCTCATGTATTATGTTTTATGTCTCGTGCATTGGTCTGTGTGTTGATGAGAGAGCATGTGGTTCATTTTTATGGATGTTTGTCATGCAAAATGTGAATCACGCGTCGTATTGTGCCTATGACCTTTTGTTAAGTTTTATTTAGTGTATTCAGTTGTACCGCAATGTGAACACACTTAAAAGCTTCGACAAATTACATTAGATACCATTAAGTGCTTCCAATCCCATTCCAATAGCAATAGCTAACATTACCAGCTCGTCCAGTCGAACTTTTATCTCAAATTCGTTAAGTAGTTAAATAAATGGAATAAATTAATGAAATTGTTTTTAATTAAAAGCAAATGAAATGTTTTGCAAATTCGAATTACACGACGTGCGATAATCGAATAAATACAAAATTACGTGCTCCAAATGTAACGCACATTTAATGGATATTGAACATATTATATTATGTATTAATCTTAGTTTGTTTCAGTTTCAAAGAATTTTCGCATCATTTTTACTTGTTAAATCTACTTATAAACTGACTAGATTCTTCTCCATATTATCTTCATTCATTGTATGAATTTCAAATGCGGAAAAGGAAGAAAATTTTCCCAAGTTTTTTGAGTTTATAATAACAGATTGATTTCTTTGCAATTTTGAAAAAGTTTACTTCAAGTTTTCATAACGAGCAGAGAAAAAAAAAATCATTAAAAACTTCAGTGGAATCGAACATGTTTATCGGGATTATGATATTTTTGCAAAACTACGTTCAGATGGAATGAGGTCTAATGCTAAAAATCGATTAAAACGAACATTTTCACGTTCTCATTTTTCGACACAACAAACCCATTATTACACACACAACACACGACACACGACATTTGGAAAGACGAATTTCAATCCGTTTCTGCCAAATTCAGCAGTCCCGTAAGTAAAGAACGACAAATTCACAATTGTATTGATTTTTGTTTGTTGTTTATGACCAGAGTTTTGAATATTAAGTTTCGTTCATTTGGTACCTGTTACGACATTTTTGAACATTGTGCTAAAACATGGAAAATATGCACTTTCAGTTGCCTCCAATATTAAAGCCATCGATCGAATCCGTTCATTGCGCAGTTGTTTATAAATTTGAGTGAAATTCCGTAAACGATTATTCCAAAATGTCAATTCTATAATATATCAAATGGAATGGATTGAATTTTTTTTGACTAAAATAAGATTCATTATAATCTATTATTTGATGGATTTTTGTATTCTTACCGACATTCGGTAATGGATTTTGACCTCCGCTAAAAGCTTGCGATGGTGTTTCATTGTATACATCATTCACTTGAATCACCCATTTGATAACAACACCTTCAATGGCTCCTTTTAAATATAAATCAATTGTACATTTTTTCGTTTCTTGTAATTCCGTGGCCACTTTGACAATTTTATCTACTCCCACTGGCATTGCGAGTATTGTTTCGCCATTCACTTGACCTTTTACCTGATAAACGGTACTTTTTAAATTATGTACTTGCTTTTGTACATCTTGGGCAACAATTTCAGGCCAATCATCATAATTGTCTTCATTCGAAAGTAATGGCACAAATACATCGTCGACCAAACTTGATAATTGATCGATTGCTTTTGTTGCTAAATCACCAAAAACGAGAAAATTAGAGCATTCTTCTTTTGGAATTGGCTCAGGACGTTTTTTAATGAAGTAAATTCCTATGTCATTGATGGCAAAAAAGAAGGAAATAATCGATACAAATAATTTGTTTGAAAAAAATTGAAATTTCTGATGGTTTCTAATAATACATTAATGGAAGGGAATAGTGATTGTTACCCTTTGTCTTAAGCTGTGTTAGCGGAAAATTGATGAGTGGCAGCAGTTGAGCTGATGGTGTGAGAACTATAATCAATTGCATTTGCTGATCTCCGTCAAGAAAATCTTTAAATGTATTTTTATGCTCTTCGGTGGTGGTGAGTCTTGTCCATTTTTCCGGTTTCAATTTTAGCCTACGTTGAACATACAATCCCATAAAATCTAATCGTGGATCACCTCCAATCGTCGCTTCACCGTTCGCGTCCATTGTTCTTTTGCAAACAAATTCTTATCGAAATTCCATTCAAAAATCTTATTTCCTGTTATTTCTCTCAAAGGAATTCAAATCATTTGAATCAAATGTGTGTTGCGTATGCGAGAAAAAATGAAAATGTTTGATTCTGAATCAAAAAAAAAAAAAAAAAGAACTTGATTATGAAATCGAAAAATTGCAATGTTTTCTTCTTGAAAAATATAAAGCAACTGCTAAACGTAGCAAAGCAACTCAAAGACAATTTTTATTCGACTATCTGCATTCCGTGTACACGATTTTCCATTGTTTATTTGTGTTCTTATTTCTTTTTTTCAGACAAAAAAAAAAAACAGAATAAATTTGTGCTTGGTTGAAAAGCGGTAATTTTGTATTATATATTTCATGTTGCTTCATTCAGTTTTGCGTATGACACGAGCACGATTTTTGAATTTCATTTATGTTTTCGTTTATTTTTATTTTTCTTTTGTATGTCAACGTATCCTATGCATTGTTATTCATTTTCATTATGATCCATTTTTTTTCCGATTCTGTGGTTGTCAGCCAAACTGTCGTCTTTGTTCTAGTTTTTCGAAATTTTACGTTTGTTATTTATGTTGTTGTGCACGGCAACCCCTTCTTGTTTTTCGACGTGTGTTTATTCTTTTTTTTTTTTGTTCTTCTGCTCTGTCTTTCTCATTTTCAGTCGTAAACGATGAGTTAAATTGGTTACTTTCGCAAATGTCACAATGAAACAGCAAAATAAGAATGAAAGAAAGAAATTCAGTGAAATGGAAAAGTTGCAAAATTGAACATTGAGATATTTGACAGCTAAAAATATCATATCGATTCATTGGTACAAAGTGATAGTGATTTTTTTCTTCCGTTATTTTTTTTCTCAATTCAAACAATATAAATAATAATTTAATATTAGAAAATGGAAGAGAATGTTTTTTTATTCTTCTGTCGTAGTTCATTTGATGAGGATATTTATCATTTTATATTTTGTTGTTGTTTATAAAATCTTCCATACCGCAAGGCACATTCTCATAAATTCTAAGCTAACAAGACAATTGAACTCACATTTACTGGATAGATTTCGTTTTTGTGACATAATCTGGTTGTTGGATATGCGATTTCAACTCTGTCATAAGATACTGTCAAATGAATTACATTCGTACGTGATTTTGTCACATATTTGCAAGAAGAAAAAAAAACTCCCAATGTATTTTCACCGTTTGTGAATGGAAAGCGTAGAAATAACACCAGAGATAAGATATCGCCGCTTTAAATCAGTTTTACCAACAAAATCCAACAATTTCAACGTTTAAAACAAATGTTTGCTCATATTTTGTCGTCGTTCTTTTTTTTGCTTCTTCGTTCAATTCTGATGTGAAATAGAGCAAATGTCTAGATTTAAACAAAATGTGCAAATAACGGAATGGAGTGATGGGAATTAGGGATTACGAATAATTTAAAATTATCATTCATCATCATTACAATGACTAGGTAGAAAACATACAATGATTGCAATCTCACGCACAATGGAAAAACTTTCAACTTTGCTTATTCAGATTCAATGCTAACTTTTCAATTGATATTACTTCTTTGAACAGCTGAAATGTAGCGTATTTGTAATTTGTTAGCTTCCGCAAGGCAAATCAATCAATCAAAGCATATATTAACATTATATGTTTGTGGAAATTGTGTCAAAACACGCTTATTTGTCGTTCAAGTGTCGTTTTCACACAAACAATGAATTTATCAAGAAATAAACATAAACGAAAATAACATTTGATTCCAACGCATTGAACACAATTCTATGAATTTCGAAGAGTGTGCAAACCGGATTCGATTATGTTTGACGTTATCATAATAATGCATACAACACAATCCGATAGTTTGACTTCTGCATTTCTGGAATTACGTCAATAAATGTAAAATTTAAAACAATTTTTTTTTTTTCGTTTTCTACAAAATACATTCTTGTTGATTCCCCTTGCTCACTATTATATATTGTGAATTTATTATGTATGACTTGATTCGGTAAATTGAATTTCAAAGTGGCAATTCTACTTATCGATCGCATCAAATCGGAATAGTAAACTATTTGGTTCAGCGCGTGTTTTCATTTGATTGAAGAAGCGTTGCTATTTATTGAAATTTGCATTTATTGACGCATTGTTAGTGATGTTGCCGGTGTTGTTGTTGTTGTGGCTTTTGACAATATTAGACGCATAGTTAAATCATAGAATGAAACATTGTTTGACTCGTGGAATCGATTTGAATAATTCATAAGCATATGATGAATATGAAGACTCTTTTTTTTATTCGTTTTCATCTAAAAATTTCACCATCAACTCGTTCTTTTTCTTTCATGACATCTTATATAACCTACCAGAATCTGGTTTGAAATGAAAAAAGAGATCTTTGACTTTACGGTAGACATAATCAAAAAATCTTAAAATTATATCTTTTTTCATCGTTTCAGTTCCAATATTAACGGCAGTCATGAAATCAACTTGTTTTCGTCTTAGAATAAAATAACAATTTGGCTATATTTGTAAGCTCTACCAAGGTCGTGCCATGATACGGGCTATTATTATATTTAAAAGTGTCAATGCAATGTAATTCTTCTGTTTTTAAATAAATAAACAATTGCATGAAAAACCATTTCTAATTATTATTTTAATTGACGGTGACCCAATGGCAAAGTTCATTAAATGACATTTTTCCGTTTTTTCCAGTATTTTTTTTTTTTTTTTTTTCAAATTCTCTTCTTTGTCTCATTAAAATGCTCACGTGTTTAAAATTAATGTCATTAAGGAAATAAATTACTTTGTACATTCATTTCATTTTGTAATCAGTTTTCCATCAATGGATCGATAAGCATAAGGCTATTCTACTCTATAATATTTTCAATGCGATGAAATTATGTAATTTCACATTTGATTATAAATAAATCAGAATGATGACTATAATTTGCTGTTGACAAACAGCTGTCAAATTAAATTGTTATATTATGTTTATCCACGGTGACTGACGGCATCTCGTTTATTTGGTTTCATAATTGTTTTCGTTTTTTAATTATATCCAAATTTGATTCTCACATTTTGATACATACCTTAATGATTTAAATCCATATATCCATATATAAATTAAGATTCATATTCAATTATTCGCACATGGCATTTGTATGTTTGATGAGGTATGACGTGAGAATTTTGAACATTTCTTGATTTATTTTTGTATCAAATGTTTATTTTGAATATTTTTTTTATATAACCGTATAAATTATACGTCAGCATATTGATGCGAAAGAATTAATGAAATAGTTTTCACGTATCTCATCGGATATGGCATTACCTACATTTTGCATAAAATCAAATATGTTTTGATATGATATTTACGTCATTTTTTAATTTATTTTGAAATGATATCTTTAGTAAATCAAGAATTCGTTGAAATCGAACAATCTTTTACATGAATACTAATCAATATTAGTGCACTTAAGCAAGATATTGAAAGCCACAAAATTTCAGTCGCAATAAAGTCGTCGTACGATTTATAGTCGTAAACATATTTTCAACGAAAATAAATTCTAAAATGTTTTTGAGAATTTTAGGTTTTACATTCTAAATTTTATTCTCTTAAAATGCCACTCGCTGTCAATTTGAATTCATATAAAGTTTATTCAAGCTTAAGAACCAATTGATTCGTAATGGAAATGCAAAAGGAATATTTTGCAATTATATTTATTTTCAGTTTAATCCAGTTTTCAATTGAAATATTAAAATTGTTCGATGCACATTGTGTTGAATATGCTGAATATTGAAAAGTTGTTCTGATGTCAATTCCACTTTGTGTTCTACCAAGAAATGGATAATAATAGCAGACAAACAATTGCAGGAAATTCCCAGACGCATAAAAATGAGCGAGAAAAACAGAAAAAAAAGAGAAAAAAAAAATATATATTGTTAAAATAAAATATTCAGTGTTGAACAGAGTTATCTCTGATTGAAATATACCTGACAACTCTATATTTACACCAAAATGAATGATTCTAATTAAAAAAATGATGTGCAAGTGTAATTTGTTAGTTGTTTCATGTCTCTCGTTCGGTGAATGTGATTATTTCTTTGTTGGACTTACCGATTGTGGTTCCGAATGTAAAATTATCTGTTTTGTGTAAATTCATATTTGACATGAAAACCAGGAAAACGTAACATGCACAAATTGGCCGGTATTAAATGACAGCTTAGCTACGATTAATGTTGATAATAGGGAAACTTGCTGTAAACATAACATAACATCGTAAATAATTTGTTTTTTTTCGTCTTCTTATTTTTCATTCTCATTTATTGTTCTAAATATCAACCAAATTGCTTGTTTGTTCGCATTTCAATGTAATTATATATGCATAACTAAATTGTAATTGCAAATCATCGACATTGCTATGTTTTAAGCATATTAATTACTGGTTCGGATATTGTGTTGTTATCTTTATTCATCAGAATAACAAATCACAAACGAAAAGCAGATTGTGTCTCTATTATTTCTTTATCGTTTATATACACAGACGCAAATATATGTTCAATCTGTCGAATGTTTATTCCAAACATTTCGTACCATTCCGTTTAGGAATAAACATGTATTGGTTTATTCCTAAGAGCTCTTGTTCTTAGGGCGCAATTGCAATCGTCGCCAATTTTTTCACACGATCGTGGCCGATTTAAAAAAAAAAAAACAATTTTTCCATTCATTTTTCTTCAAATCCTCCGATTTGAAAAATCATTGGCCAATTGTGATCGGCCACGATTGCAATCGAGCTCTAGGAACTAGAGCCTTAATAGCTATAATGTCAATGAGTGAAGCATACTTAATACCTTTACATTGCTTCACGTTTATATCGTACAGGAATAAACCAATACAAATTTATTCCAATACGGAATCGTAAGAAACATATTCTTGTCTGGAACAAACATTTGACATATTAAATATATATTTCTGTCAGTGTGCACATACAAATTATTACATTTTACGTTTGACCATTTCTGGTGTTTTTATCTTTTTGTGTCTGTCACATAAATAAAAAAAAAAAATTAATTTGAATATCCAGAACAAATCTTGTCATTTTTTTCTCTCTTTTTCATATTTTTCATAATCGATTTCAGATTTTTATCATATCAGTGAGGTCGGGAAATGTCTGAGACGTTTTTTAACACGTAATACAGACATACAAATTCAAACCGCAGAAGAAAAAAAAAATGTTTAGTATGATATTCAGGAACTTGTAATTTAATATGTATGTCTAACTTCTTTCCTCATGCTTTACAATGGAGTTCGCTAGTTAATGTTCGTGTGTTGTGTGTGTGTGTGTGTGTGTGTGTGTGTGTGTGTGTGTGTGTGTGTGTATGCGATAGTTGTTTTGTATCTTCTTCACGCTCACGTGTTTAAATCTCTCAGTGTAATAATTTTCTCCTGTACGTATTTGCTTCAAATAAATAACGACAACACGTAAACGATTTTATTCTAGAATAAAAATAGAATAGAAGAAAACCGTGTTTATTATTGTATAAATACCGGCTTCACAAAAATTATTTCAACAGTTGCGCGTCGGCCTTAATCGTTAAACCACATCACAGAATATCCATCGAATAAGTTTGTTGAAAACGTCTTAAATTTATCAAGCACAAAACATTTGAGAATAGTGGAAAAAGCGTTGCAACATTTTACAACCCAATTAAAAGTTTTCCCCAATTAGAGTGATTAAAAGTTTTTTGACGAAGGAATTTTGTGATTTAGAACTATTTGGATTTTCAAAACACAATATTATTCTACAGAAAACTATAACCACGATAACATTATGAAGATTATCTTTGCATTTTGTTTATTCGTCACATTGACATCGGCAAAGTTTCGTAAGTTTCATCAACACCGTGTCTTATTTGGCATTTTTGGTGCCAAAAATTCTCAATCTCATGTCTTTAAGTAGTTTTCTGTTTGTTCAGCATAATGTAAACATAAATGTATGAATGTTTGAATCGAGACGAAAAAAAAGCATGCTTTCGCTGCCATATTATCGCTAAATACCTAAAATACGAGAAACATGTTCGTGTAAATAACGGAATCTTTTACTTTTTTCTGCACAAGTGGTTTTCTTTTTAAAATATTTGTGAAGTTTGTTATCTTGCGTTAAATACAACTTTTTTTTTTTTTTTTTTTTGAAACAATTTCTCACAAAGATATTTATTGAGAGCACAGATTTTGAGTGATATTTCCGATGAATAAACGTCAAATCATCATGAATTTAGCGATAAAAATTCTATATTAAAGTAGTTCAAGTTCATGGAAAAAACGAATTTTTTTTTTTATAATTTCATTTGAAATGTTCAATACGACCAAATTCTTGGCATTGCATTTAAGAAAAAAAAAAAAAAAAAACGAAAAATCTTATTAGCTGTGAAAGCGTTAAGGAAAAAACCAGTTTTCGATAAGATTTATTTTTATAAACATTCATACAAATTTTGACAAACGAAGACATGCTAATTGATCTTATCAGCAGCTATTGATAGTTGTTTTTGTTTCTTTCATCTGATTTCATATTTTCGTTGTTTATCATCTGAAATTAGCGTCTGAATATACGTAAAATTGTCAGGTTTTTACCATTTCCAATTTGTGGTCATTCTTCAAAGTCAACCGAAATTATTTTAAATACAAGAATTTAATTTATTTATTTGTAATTCGTTTTAACACATAAAAGCCAAAATAGATTACTCATTGCAGCTAATTTGTATAAAAATAAAATTGTTTTTTTTTTTCACAATTCATCGTTATAATAAAATTTTGTTATCTTTGTTTCCGGTTTTTTTTTATAGCTGTTGATATTCCACAATGTAAAGCTTCTGATACAGAGTGTTTGCCAAGAGTTATCACCGAAATTGTACAACAACATCCAAATGGTCATTCAGGTTTATCTATTCCGCCATTAGAACCATTACGTATCAACCGCATTGACATTAACCAAGGCACAGATAGTCCGATTGCAATCAATTTAAATTTTAAAGATTTAGATTTGCATGGTATCAGCAAAGCTGTAGTTAATCGTGTTGTGTAAGTATATCTGTGTTTGAAATGAATGTTTGTTTTGTAATTACCAAATGTATCTTGATTTTGTCTGAAAGTGTTTTGAATGATTGTAATTGAACGTTTAAATAAGTTGGCAAATTTTCTGAATGCAAACTTATCACGGTAAAATGGAAACTTAGTGGTCTATTATTACAATATAATTTGTAAATCAATAATTGATCTCAAAAGAAGCCATGGTCAAAGTCAAAGTCAAACTATGTGTACATTGTACACAAAATTGCCTAGCAAACACATACAGATTAAACTGCACAACCAACATCCATTGTTGTTGAAATCCAGTGGAATGGATTTATTTGAATTCAGTCATTAATATAATTTAATTTGTATTTAATTTAGTGGTTTTGGTGCAGACCCAACTACCAGCAAATTTGAAGTGTATGCAGTTGTTCCAAAAATCACAATCAACGGCAAATACAAAATCAATGGACGTGTCTTAGTTTTACCAATTCAAGGCGAAGGAAATGCTGATCTGGTATTTGATAATGCCAATTTGGTTATTAAATACAAACCAAAATTAATGGAGAAAAATGGCAAACGTTATATTCAAACTGAGAAATTTCATCTTGATTTCGATACCACACAGCTTCACATCAATTTAGAGAATTTATTCAATGGAGATAAGGCATTGGGTGAAAATATGAATCAATTTTTGAATCAAAATTGGCGTGAAATTTTAAACGAATTGAAACCAGCCATTACATTCAGCGTTGAAGAGATCCTTAAAGCAATTATTAATAGAATATTTTTGAAAGTTCCATATGACGAAATCTACGCCCAATAATTTTTTTTTAAATAAATTTGTCATTCTTTATTTTTGTTTATCATTTAGATCTGTTTGAACATGTGATAAATTCTCATTTGTGCTGTAATTTATATTAAAAAAAAAAAAAAAAAATTGCTAAAAAAACTATTTTTACATTCAAATTCACACAAATTTCTAATTAAATGAAATTATTTCCATATTTTCAGAAAAAGAAGAAAAAAAAATTCAACCGTTTTTTCAAATGTTTTTTATTTCTCTAACTTCAGGCGAATTTATTTCTCTCGGTAGAATTGTAAGAAACTCGTTACAAGCACATACATATACGAAACAGGTTGAAGAAGAATACATATTAAGAATGAGTCTGATGTGGGGCAATGCTCGTAGTGAGTGAATAATATTCACTAAATACACTCAGGTGAATTCCAGAGTAAAATGGAGTTTTTCTCAAGCTCAATTAAAATGCAATCAAATCAGAATATGCATCCATTGATTGCACCAAATAAGTTACTGTATTGTATGGCGACATTCATTTTTCGCTTTGTTTGTGTATTGTATTAATGTATTTTAAACTAGAATGTACAGTGAACACCAAATAATATACGACGAGTAATTTTGCGCTACTCTACAATGACATGGATGAAATTATATGTCCGCTTTATAGGTATATAGCAGTAACTATGAGTTGAGTTAGCTGTACTACGTGCGTATGGTTTACAGTTCTGCGAAAAAAAAACATAAGCTCACCAAACGTAGAAAATGTATAAGTTTCGGCAAACATTACAATTTTTTTTAAACATATTTGCTGCTTGTTTTGTTACCGAAATTGAATGTATCTGCTACCGAAATGTCAAAATAATGTTGCTTTTCAACATTTATGCTAAGAATATATATGTATATACAAACGTCACTCAACAGGACCCGATACTTTTGAGTTCGAAATTGAATTGAATTCCGTTCAACAGTTTCATTTTTACAACTAGACAAGAAACACTAACGTAACGGTTGTGTTAAACATCACGAGTAATATTGCGCAAAATGGTTTGCTTATCATTTCAGTGGTCATTGCATAGCGCTCTTTTCTAAATGAACTTTAGTGGTCATCGCATC
Organism: Resseliella maxima; assembly: GCA_029041755.1. NCBI lineage: Eukaryota > Metazoa > Arthropoda > Insecta > Diptera > Cecidomyiidae > Resseliella > Resseliella maxima. The sequence goes on from JAQOWM010000106.1 coordinate 223,294, forward strand.
GATTAGTTCATCATTCATATAGTAATGTTTGTTCAATATAAATAAAATCATTTTATTTAATGTAGGATGTTTTCGATAGATAATATTTGTCATCGATATTTTTGAACATTTTATTTTATTATCATAGCAAGGCCATTTAAACTTAGAAAGACTGTTTACATTTGAACTGTGTATACTGTATAGCTGATGAAGATATAAAGTTAATAACAAGTTGATTCATTGAATCAAAATCGCATTGATCGGAGGAAATTGAAACGTTGTAAAATGTACATGGCAAAAGAATGAAAACTTTTGTTCAAAAGCACCATTTCTTAGAATGTGTCTACGTGCAAAAGTTTACGTTCAATAGCAAAATCCTGTTTCAGAGAATATTTCGACTCAAATAACATGCAATAAAATCGATATTTTCAATTAGTTCTTCTTCGGAATAACCCAATGTTCAGTTTTCTCTCTCTCTCTCTCTCTCTCTCTTTTTTCTCTCTCTCCCTCTATCTTCCTCTATCTCTGTCTATCTCTCTTTCTCTCGTCATTCTTAATTAAATTCATTACCATAAATGTACAGATATACACAAACCATGATTAATTATTCACAAAATTCAAAAGAGCAAATGAATAGCAGCTAACATTGACACTTGATGCAGTTTTATGCCAGACTGGCACTGGTTAAATGAACGATTGATTGGTTTACACTGTTGAGGAAATATGATTGGTTTATGAATAAATTGCAAGAATTTTTGCAAAGTCGATGATCGAAGGAGTTACAAACGCTGTCATAAATTGGTATATAACTTAGTAAACAATGCAAATGAATAAATTACACGTGCCAAATTTACAGACAAATGTAAAATGCAGTCAAACGACTAGGTCGTTTAATTCATCAAAAAAATTTTTTTTTTCTCTTTTTGTCTAGGGGAATTTATCTATTCGCAAATAACCTCATTCGCTTATTAATGGATTCAAAATTTTATTTATATGAATTATTCGCAAAATATTCGCATAAATTGTTAAAATTCGATTCAATATGGCAGCCTAATATTCTCATACAGAAGTATCAAGTTTTGCAAATGACTCATGATTTTTGCAAATGGCTTCATTTTTTGCGAATATTCTGCGAATATATTCGGCCGCCATTTGCAATTTTCTCCGCCATATGCGAATATATTTGCAAAAAAATTCGCAAATTATTTACATATTCGCATCTATTTGAATGACATCCAAACCCCTAGCTTTTTGTACTCGATTGCGTCTCAAAACAACTTATCATTATTCTCACTGTGTATATATTTCTTCTACGTAAAAAAGCACATTTAATTCGTTGTTTGACCGCAAAATACTGCGAAATCATTCTTGGAAATCAAATTTTACTTCGAATTTTTTGTTTTTGCTTTTGTTTTTTTTTTTTAAATCACAGAAAGGGTTCGTTTGCTCACTTTACTTTTGTTCTCCTATTTTGAAGTTCCGAAATCAATAGATATCCAGCCAAACAGCTTCTCATAGCCACCCGATATTATGCACGTACGATCGAGAAAACAAGTAAATCTAGTCTAGCGGCTTCTTGGCATTTTGATTGTATGCATAACACAATACACAAAATATCAACATCAAACAACACTAAAACTGCGGTTAATGATTTATGATTTCGATGATGTATAAAGACTGGTTTTATTTTGTTTAGTTTCTTATTTCATATTTTTAATGTTCACTAGGCTCGAATTAAATCCATTTCTACATTAACTTTGAATCGCACATTGAATCATCGGCGCTTAACGACGCTTAGTGACGACAACCAACTGCTTTGCATATTATTCGTGTTTAGTTATTTTGTAGTCGAAACAAATTCATTAAAATATATTAGAATTATTGTTGTTTATATCAGATAAAATATAACTGTCGTATATTTTCTTGAATTTTAAGTGGTAAATTGTTTTTTAGTTTATTTTTAAGACAATTTGTAACTTTGATATTGCTTTTAGACTGTAATAAAATGGTTTGCATTTCTTTGGAAAAATACCCTTCTAATTTCAAAAAATGTTCATTATTTTTAATGCAATGACAAATAAAAACCGCCAACAAAATTGGCTATCGCAAAATATATCTGAAAAAGCACGTGTTATTGTTATCATATATGTTTTTATTGTCACGTCCGTTTATGAGAAAACTCGTATCCAGTTTGTTTGTTTGTTTTGGACCCTGGCCGGTTAATCTTCGACGTATTTTCGTACGAGAAAGAACAAGATTCTATAATGTTGAACCATTATAAGCGAAAAAAAAAAACACTTTCTCATTGACTATATAAAATTCGGCAATTCGTTGGATGGGACTAGTTTAAAATTTAACGAATAGACAAGCGGAACGCGAAGTCAAAGTTTTCCCGCGGTGATATTTGAGTTGTAGTTTTTTATTGGAAAAAATAAAAGTGCTTATACGTAGTGTATCAAATATTTTCCAAAAATGTTCAAGTTTTTTTGTGTGCTCGCATTGATCATTCTTCCATTCTGCTCGTGCAGCAGCAAATTTGGTAATTGTTAATAATGCAAATTTTTCATTGCAAAATAACTCATTCATTAATTATGAACGCAAGTATATTGAAGTGTTGAAATCGTTTTCAAGAATTGGCAAACAAATTTAAGAAATACCATAATTGCAATTAAATGAGTGAATGATTCTTTTGTAATTCGTATTTCATTACATAAAACTTCTATAAGAGTCATACAAAGTTCCAGTTAATTAATGCGAACAATTTAAAGCCCACAAATTATCAAGAATTATTCTAATTTTTTGAAAGAAAATTGAAGAGAAATGTAAATGGATTTTATTGATTTGCATTCAAATTAAAGAATAAAATATTGGGAAAGAGTTTTTTGGACTTTTTTCAATTGTTTAATTTTTCTGAGGCTTTTAAGTCTTGTTTTGAAGTCTTTTAGATACTTTAGATTTTTTTCATTCCTTTTCTGAATTCTTTTTATGAATTCCTTTTCTGAATCCTTTTTCTGCAAGATAATTCAAAAAAAAAAAACTCAAAGAAATTTCTATTTCTTAAATAGTAAAAAAAAATTTTCCTTTAGCTCGGAAATTATTGAAATATTAAATTTATATTATCGAGAGTTGACTGTAAATAATTTTGTAGAATCATTGCATTATTATGAAAAATAAGATCTAAACGAGTAGGTTTTGTTAGAATAAAATGAATTTTAATTCCATCTATCGGCCGATTGGTCAACTGAGTTGATTTGTTCGGTCGTTCAAAATTCAAATGAACGTTCTATTCAAACATCAATTGAACGATAAATGAATTGAAACAAATCAACTCAGTTTACTAATCTGCCATTAGATGGCGTTCACTGTTAATTTTTTCACTTCAATATATAAAACCCATGTAATAAAACCTGCTCGAATCTAAACTTCAAATTTCCCGAAAATTGAAATCTCTAACTACAAGTTTTTGGTTTGTTGTCTTCAATTTAAATTCTAAATATTACTGTGATAACCGTGAAATTTTGTAAATCATGTATTGGCAAAAAATAAATCCAATTAAAAATATTTGCAAAGCAAAGCCTCAATATGTTTGTGAAATGTATAATCGTTGGTAATATCTCTTGGTTGGTTTAATTTCCATAAAGTTTACCATTCGTTTGCGTCACATAATGTGCCATTTAACATGTTATCTAATTAAAAACAATTTAGACAGCAAGTTATAGTCAGTTTGTTGCATAGATTTCATCATATTAAAATGACTAAGCTTGAATCCATCCAACTTCAAAATGTTCCCAGCAACTAAGCAATGTCATTAATCGGCAATGAACTTCGGACCACATTTGAATGGAAATTTATGAATTTATCATACAACTGTGTGTGTATGTGTGTTTATAATATTTTAATTTCACAGGAAATATGGGTATTTTTCGGTCTCATCTCATTATTAAAACTTTTTTTTTAAATTATTGATATACCTAATCGACGTAACATTTACATTATTTCTACTAATTTCAATAAATAAAAACCAAAAGAATAGAAATTAAATTATGAGAACCGGTTCGCAATTTTTTTTTTCTACCGCATTTTTGGATGCTTTAAAACTTTTATTCCGAAATCTCTAAACATTTTTACAATGAAAAAATAAGAAATATAAATCATTCTATGCAAATTATTGATGAATCTGTATTTAATGAGTTAAAAAATGTCATATTCAAATCAGCCCATTATTTACATTGTTTATTTTTTGTTCTTTTTCTTTAGAATTGACAAGCATCCCGCAATGCACAAAAGGAGATACAAACTGCATAAGAGATTCAACAAATATTGTTTTATCACAATTTTTTGGAGGTAATCAAATATATGCTGAATCATTTCCGAGCATCATTATCGGTGTTACAAAAAAAAAAACCTACACTGAAACAGCATATATGTTGAAAAGATGAGAATTATTGATTTATTGGCTTTCGTATTCAGGTGAATCAAAAGTTGCATTGGCTCAAATCGATCCATTAAAAATACAGCGTATGCAAATTAAACAAGGTGGCGATAGCCCTGTAAATATCGACCTGACCTTCACTGATGTTGAATTGCATGGATTAAAGAATTTTGTCTGCACATCAGTTAAGTGAGTATGAATATCTATGAAACATTCCACCCTTAATTTCTTATTATTTTTATTTCTCACACACGCATATACACACAGAGGCTTCGGTCAAAATCCTAATGGACAATATGAAATGAAACTGAAAGGACCACAATTTATATTACAAGGCCCGTATTCGATAAGTGGCCGAATTCTTATTTTGCCAATTCAGGGTAAGGGTAAAAGCAAATTTATTCTTGAGAATCCAGAACTCACTGCCAAATGGACCGGTAAAACAAAACAAAAAAATGGAAAAACAATTTTATACACTGATGATCTCCGCTTGACTTACAAAGTTACAAAGTAAATAACACTAAATGAAAACAAAAAAAAAAAAACAACTTGAGATCAATTTAAGTCTGAATTTCAATTAATCGTATGTTAATTTTATTTTTAATTTCACAGAATGCAAGTCAATTTTGAAAATCTTTTTAACGGAGATCAAGTTTTAGGAGAAACAACAAATCGTTTCTTAAACGAAAACTGGCGAGATATTTTCAATGAAGTTAAAGGATCGATATTCGATGCATTTTCACTTATCATACAAGCCATGATGAATAATATGTTTTCACATCACGATTATAATGACTTATTCAAGCAATAGAATAAAAATGAAAATGAATTCGTCTTTTTTCTTACTTTGATGATTTAAGATTAAAATTTAGAAACGAAATCTAAATTGGAGCTTTTCATGAAAGATTTATTTTGAAAAATGGTTTCGTTGAATTTATATTGAAATAATAAAGTAAAGTAAACTTGAGTGGATAAACCGGATCGTTTTATTTGTATTGATTCTGAACATGCGTCTTCTATATTTCATTTCGAAAAGTGATACTTGAATATCATAAAATTGCAGTGAATTGTGTATGCGCGATGTGAATTTTAATGATGGACAGTTGTCTTTTTAAGCATTCGATAAATAAATTAATGACGCAAACAACATTGTACTCTGAATTGTTGATTTTCTCAGCTGTATTGTTGCATAAAACATCAACTATATTATAAGTTAAAACGTTGAGTGCCGCAATTGTCCTGGGCTATTTCACACTGACGTGCAATCTTTCAAATTAATTCAATTCAACATTTTAAGATGCTACGCGATAATACCATTTATTTTAAAGCTAATGAGATAGACAACCCAGGGATAATACAACGTTTCTAATGTCTTATCGATCGGATAATTAATCATAGTGTGCAGTGCATCATTTTATGTGCAATATTTTTGCGTTTATTTTTCATTCAATTCAATTGAATGGCATTTTGAAAATTTTCCATTTATTCACTGCTACAAAATGACAAGCATATGATGTGATTTCGTAATGAGTGCATTCGAAAGAGACAGATGAAATTCAGTAGTTTGTGTGTGTTCTGTGCTGTGCGTATAACAATAAGAATAACACTTAGATTGCATGTAACTTAATCGTTTCTTGAAAATTTTCTTTAATTTACATTTATAAACGAGTTTGCATCGAAAAATGCAATCAGTACGTTGTGTGATTTGTAAACGCTAACATTAAACCGTGGAAAAACTGCGATTGCATAAAAGTATAAGTAATTTAATTTTTTTTTCTCTTCAATTTTTTTCTTCTAAAAATTATGTCTACATTGACATCATTATTGAAGTTCAATTCAATGAACTGATTTTTTTTCCTTTCGTAGAAGAAAAAAAATCCAAATAAGTTAAAAAAAAATTAAAAAAAAAATTGATTCGCTTGAATTTATTTCTAATGTCTTATCGATCGGATAATTAATCAATTATTGTTGTTGATATTTTCAAGGTCAATATGAAGGCTATATTAGCTGTGTGGATTTTTATGCTGTGTGGCAGCACCATTGCAGTGAAATTTCGTGAGCGCATTAATTAGATTTAACATTAAAATAGCAAAAAATGTCCCTAAATAACATTTTAATTAAAAACAGCTTCTGATGTACCAAAGTGTAAGAAAGGTGATTCAGAATGCATCGTTAAATCAGCAAACATTGTGATGAAATCATATGCACAAGGTACGATTGTTCCAATTCATGTGTAATTTCATTTATTTCTCTCATAAATAATTGATATTGAAGAAATTGAGCGAAAAAATAAAAATAAAAAAAAATTATTTGTTTTTATTAAGCTGGTGATCGTAATATTGCATTACTGCCGTTGGATCCATTGGATATTCCGCGAATACATATTGAACAAGGCGATGAATCGCCTGTAAACGTTGTATTAATCTTCACAAATAATACAATCAAAGGATTGCGTGACTTCACATTCTATAAAATCGAGTAAATAAGTTTTCAATTATTCAGCTACATTTCAAATTAACTTGCCAAATTAATGATTATGCAAAAATCGTTTGTCTTTTATCTTTGTACAGAGGCTTTGATGATAAAGTGGAAGGAAAATATGAAATTCGTTTAAAAGGAAAATATCTTGAACTGGTGAGTCATTCAAATGTGTTTTTTGTTTTTCTACTGCTCTAAGAATTATTTATGAGAATTGATTGGTAATTATTTGTTTGTTATAGACTGGACCATATTCGGTGCAGGGGCGCATTTTAATATTGCCTATTCAAGGCGTTGGAAAAAGTAACATTACGGTTTGTAAGTAAATTTTCAGAATGAACAATTTTTCGATTACTGTAATAATCGGATTAAGATATTTACTATTAACATGTTGGAATTTTCTTTTTATCTACAATATTTCAGTGGATCCAGACTTTTTAGGTATGATTCCAAGCGAATACATGAAAAAATAGATTTGTTAGCGTTGAATATAATCCGTTTTACTTTTAGTGCGATTCAATGGAAAAGCGGTGACACGAAATGGAAAAACTTACTTAAAGCCTGAGAATACAAAATTGTCGTTCACATTGTCAAGAATGTTTTTATATTTGGGAAATCTTTACAATGGCGATAAAGCACTTGGAGACAATACCAATTTATTTTTGAATGAAAATTGGCAAGAAGTTTGGCCCGAGATAAAGAAATCCGTTTTTTCTGCATTCGCACAAATTGCTGAAAATGTATTGAATAATATTTTCACAAAAGTTCCGTACGATGAATTATTTCTAAAAGAAAACTAATCATTTCAATTAAAATTTGAAATTGAAGCGATAATTTTCAAAACTAGTAATTAATCAAATTGCAAGTTCATGATTAAGGTGCATTTTTATGTAAATTGTTCACATTTTGGGTATTCATAAACACAAACAGAGAAAGACAAACACACACACACACACAAACAACACCCGTTAACAAAACTTTAACGCTATCGTTTACGGATTCAGTATATTTAATTAATTCAAAAACAGAATTGAAAGCATCATCAGTTACAAGTTACAAATTATATATTTCGTATTTCGTTCAATAAAGAAGTGTTATAAAAGTGAACAAATAATGTTTCTTTTTATGTAAAAAAACAAATAGTAGTTAAAATGTTATCATGTCGGTCTAATTCGCTGTCATTTCGAGGATGTAACACAAAATTTAACTGAGGCTAGCTGAAGCAGCAAAAGTCAAAGACGTCACTTGCACGAAAATTCTCAACAAATTTTGTTTGCATTGGCATATGCTTAATGAATGTTATTCACGAGAATTGAAAAAAATATGTTCAAAAGTGCCTTGTGCATCGAAATAAAAATTCACGTGTCTAATATATACCAAATCCAATGGCAATATGATAATGATTTGATTTTTTTTTTTCTTCTCTCACAACACAGTCTCACATAATTTTCAATGGCAACAACTAGTTAACACAAAAATCTAGTAAAAACTATCATTATTACACAACTGATTTTAATCTTATGAATAAGAAAAAAGAGAGAAAATCAAAAGCATAGCAAATATAAACTGTCGACGGCATGCCTAACACTTTCGAATCAATTCCGGTTGGTACTCATGTTGTGTGTGAGTGTGTTATGTTTGCTGTCGTACGGGGCCAAACATCCATTCATACATGAAAATGAAAATGAAAAGAGAGAGAGAGAGAGAGAGAGAGAGAGAAGAAACAATCGTAGAATTTGAGGTTTACATTGCATTGCGAGTTTTATTTGTTTATTTACGCTCAACAGTTACAATAGCAACGACAGCGCGCGGACGGCAACCGGTTTCATTTTATTCATACCTATTTTATCTATATTTAATACCAATGAAATATATTCGTGACATGCGGCATTTCAATTGTACAATGAATACCACACACATGATTTAAAACAGTGCATAAAAAAAAAAATCAATATTGAATAAAAATCATGCGTTTGTTCCACGCAGTACGCAGTGTATATTGAAAAAATCTTCCGTTTTTCTTGAAGTTCACTTTCCGGTCTCTTTTTCAACACTCAAGTGACCATTACAATAAATCAGCTTGATCATAATGATGCGGTTTTTCAACACTTTTAGTCCATTCAGAGGTAAAGCGATCGGATATATAATTCCAATCATAAAAAATGCCGGTAGATCATTTTTCTCTTTTTCCACCTCTCTCTTTTTCTCCCTCACGATCGAACGAATAGTTTTCATGACAACAACGATGACATGCTAAAATTCAACACGCGAGAGTAGTTTTAAGTGCGGAAATACGATTTTTTTGGCGCTTGCCAGAAATCGATTTAAAATTCGGTCTGAGTGTTTGTTCCTCATTGAAACCACTTCAATTCGCTTGTTTGCATTCTACATTTTTACCAATCAGACTCGTTTAGTTAGTCGATTGGTAACTTCTTTTTCATCGCATAGATGATTATGTTGACGTCACAAAAGTCTTTGAATGTTCAATATAAACAATGATAATAAAGAGATTTGCTTCTCTTTTGACCGATCAAGTATTTTGCTTTTTTCAATTTTTTTTTTTTCAATTTTTTTCTTAAATAAACTAAGTGAATTTGTTTGTTTTCTTTTCGTTTTGTTTCACATTATCGCTATTTAACGCAGCAAAACATAAAAAAAGGAAATTATTCGGTGATATTTGATTCAGTGATGATTCGATACAATTATCTACCTGCGGCGTAATGCTTTCAATTGGCACACGCTGCTTGTATAAGCAAAAACATGAGATCGAAAAACAAATAATCATTCATGATTAATGAGTTTCGATTTTCGGATATTATTTTCAAAACATCTTAATGATTTCGATGTTTCGCATTACGTTTTAATGATTTATTCTGCATTCGTTTCTCATTCGTATTTGGAGTCTCAAGCAAATGATTGCTTGAAAGACGCGAGTGAACTACTTTGTCATCAAAACGTGATTCATACGTATCGCATGTAATGCGGCTGTTTGCAGTCTCGTGCGCTCATATTTCACTTTGGTTTGACCGTTACATTGACTAAAATTCATAAGTTCAAGTTTATTTCATTATGCACACATTACGTAGCGAGACAGAGTCAACACACTTCCACTTTGGTCGGCACTTGTGGAGTGGAGGAATTGTTTGGCTACAGCGCTGTATGTATATGTGCAGCATACAATGATTTTTTTTTTTCACTTCTTTTATTACAAAGAAGTGTGACGTATACGAGATTCTCGTAACGAGATTGATTTCAATGAATCAGATGTGATTTCGTATGGCAGAACTTTTTTGTTTTTTTTTTGTATTTGATATGATTGTGGTGGTGCGTTTGGAGTGTGCCGTTTTGTTGAATAGTATCTGAATGTATTCTGCTAATAATTCGTTGAATCCTTGAAAATGATATTTAAGTCAAAAACTATGATGAGCGGTCACTAGTTCGATTGTGTCAAGCTTATTGAAAGGTTCAATATCTGATAAGAATTTACATTACAGACCAATTTATTTCAATTACACGAAACACATACAATTCGTGTGGTACGAACAATTGAATTTAAATCATTTTTATTTGAATTTTTATTTTCATTTAAAAAAATTGTGATAAATTTCTAGTTAATAATCTCAGTTGAATATTCTCAAAAAGTTTGACAAATTAAAAATTTATAAAAAAATGTACAACAAAATAATTTGTGGTTTAGTGTTTGTTTGCTGCATTGCCAGTATTTATTCATTCAAATTTCGTGAGTATCATTTTGTACAAATATTTTTAAAACTGAATATATCGAACGACATTAAATATTTAGATTAAAAAATTTGAAAAAAAATTAAAATAAAATTGTAATAATTTTTCATGAAAACTTTTAAATTGTACATAATTAATGGATACTCAATTTTTTCAATTGTTTTTTTTTCATGATTTTGAATAAAATTATTAAATTCAATCGTCTCCAATTCGAAAATGTCTTTAAATCTGAAACGAATTCGAATTTCGAATAGAACACACATTAACAGAAGAAGAAAAACGAATGAAAAATAGACAAAAAGGCATTAATGGACTTTGAATACGAATTGTTTATAAATCGTTTGGTATTTTGAAAATCATAAATAAATTTAAAAATGAGAGGAATTTTGAAGTTTAACGTAAAATTTCGATTCATGAAATGGCTTTTGCAACAAAATTCTGAGGAAATGTTTTTCAATCTTTTTCCCGCATTTTTGCAAAAATTGAGGAGAGTCAAGTACAATTTCAGTCAACAAGTTTACGTTTTCATAATGTTCTTAAGCACACTCAAATAACCTAAATCAGTTGAATGGTCCGATTTAGGGCGTTAAGTTCATACAGTGAGTTCAATTGGAGTAAAAAAAATGTAAAGTAGCACCAAAATGCTTTGAATGGATGCTTGAAAGGGAGACCATAGGTATGAAAGGGAAACTATGATTGTGTATAAATTAAGACATCTCAAAATTGAATGACCATTAAAAAAAGGTCTTAATTGCAAAGAAAAATCCATGTACAATAACTCAAGTCCGAATGCATTATTTTTCACAAATAGTTTTATTGACTTTATCAAATTCCACACTTAATGCCTTTTCATGGAATAAAATTACAATTGAATTAAACGACTGATGTTTCAACTCGGATCAAAATCACATTAGGAATTAACAATTCAAATTGTAAAGTAACTAATTGAAAAGAGAAGAAAAAACACATAACTTGTTTTGACTGACTGGCTAAGCTACATTAGTGATAATTTTTGACCATTTGCCATCAAAATCTGTAAATTAAAAAAAATCAATCATTTATTAGCAACTACGTAAATTCCCATAACACAATACAAATTCAAATCGTTCTAAATTGACTGGTGAGACATAATAACACAATACATTTGAATCTTCAACCAATAATTAACGTGGTTTAATTGCACTTGAACAATTAAATATTCTGTTTGTAATATCGATTCGTAATTACCAGCAAAAAAACATTCAACAATGTTTAAAATTATCATTTAAGCATTCCGAGAAAGAGTAAAAATAAATGAGAAAGCAATGGAGAGAGAGAAAAAGATGAATATTTCGTATTTTTACATGGGAATGGTTCAATCCCAGTGTAAACAGTGTACAAGTAAAATTAAAAGACACAAACCGGTTAACAATTTAGAATAAATTATTTTCCATCCAGAATTGAAATTTGCACTTCGTTCATTTTTTTTTTTTCGTTTAATAATAATTTGTTTTTTGTGTGTTTGAAAATAAAAAAACAAACGAATAGGTGACATTTTGAAATCAATTAATGGTTTCAAAGGTTTAACTTTTCTGTTTTTTTTTTTTTGTTGATTTGTTTATGATGAATTTTTGTGTTTTTTTTTTGTATTTAAAAAAAAAAGAAAAAAAAATATTTACATTTTCATATGATTTGTTCTATTTTTAGCACTTGATATCGAACGATGTCATAAAGGTGATACGGACTGTATAGTTCGAGTTTCCAACAATTTTATAGTAATTAACGGCAAAAGTGAGTTTTTTGATCTTTTCTCTATTTTTTGTTGTTCTCATTTCCTGAATATTTCTATTAATAGAGGGCCATAGTGGCATCAATTTGATTCCGATTGATCCGTTGCATATTCCAAGGTATGTTTTAAATGAATTTCTTATTTGTAAACAAAGTTTAATGTTGCCATTTTTCTTCTTAAGCATTGGAATTAAACAAGGTGCTGAATCGCCAGTGAATATCGAATTGAAATTCAATGAAGTTGATTTGCTTGGTTTGTCAGACTGTCGATTTACAAAGATTACGTAAGTTTGATGCATTTAATAAAATGTATGGAATTTTTCTAGTGAATATTGTTTGAATTTTATCTTTTAGTGGTTTCCAAGAAAAACCAGCTGGAAAATATTCGTTAAGTGTTAAAGGACCAGCACTCTACTTAGTTGGACCGTACAAAATTTCCGGCCGCGTGCTTGTGTTACCAATTCAAGGTCAGGGTAAAAGCAACATAACCTTAGGTATGTTTTGAATGAATTTTGTCTCAATAAACAAAGATTAAATGATGGCGTTTTTCTTCATAAAATCTAGTCGATCCCGAAATAACAATGACATTTGATGGAACAGCTATAAAACGTGGTAACAACGAACATTTGGGCATTGAAAATGCAAAATTGACGTTCAAAGTGAGCAGGTGAGTCATTTGGGTGTTTTTTTTTTTTTTTTTTTTTGTTTCTTTGTCTATTCTAAGAATTGTTTTTGTTTATTTAAACGGCTATTGATTGGTTGGTATTTATTTGTTACAGACTTATTTTCAACTTTGAAAACCTTTACAATGGCGATAAATTGTTGGGAGAAAGCACAAATCGATTTTTGAACGAAAACTGGAATGATATTTTCAAAGAAATTCGTGCCAATATTTTCGATGCATTTACATTGATTGCAGAAAATACCTTACGTAATGTCTTCAATAAAGCCCCATATGATGATCTCTTTGTTAATTAAGTTTTGACAATGATGTGCGAATGAAGGAAATAAAATGTGACAATTTTTTTTATTGTTATGTCACATTCCACAACTTCAGCATTGAGAATGACAAGAACCAGTCAACAATTTACCTATTATATAATATATTCTAATATTTGTATTTTTATTCATGAAAATTGTATTGTTTATTTATTTTTATAAATCGGTGTTAATTGAAAATAAATGATATTAATTAATTATGGAAGAGAATAGATTCGAAATGAAATTCTTTCAATAAGTTAGGCCTATTTGTGCAATTAATGAACGAATGAATAAATTCTCGAATAATCTCAGTATAAATAGTAAATGCTTTTTTTTTATTAAAATCATTGTCTCAACAGTCCAGTAGTTCTATAGAAATGATATATCAATTGATTCATTATTGAACTCTATATTTATATTTATTTCCCAAGGAATTTAGATCTCAGGCAATAGCATTCCATTGTTGACTGTATGGTGAAAAAATGTTTTAAAGAATTGCCATCAATCATAAATTTGATTTTTCTGTCACTTGGGTATGTTTACTTGTCAGCTTCTTTGCGGAATTTTTGAAACTACACTTTATAAGCAACTTTTTCTTCTTTTCCAATAGGAGAAGCTTTAAATGCTTTTCCAAAGGTACTTGAGCCCAATAATCCTTTTAAGACATAAGTCTTTTCGTTTAATTCATCACCATCAAGAATTATATTGATTGGCTCTAAATTAGTCAACAGTTTAATTGAATTATTTATTAAACATTATTTTTATAGACCCGCTTATGTATTATAAATATGTAAATAATGCTTGCTCATTTGGTCAACTATATAAACTCATAGGATTCAATAAAAATATTTAATATTTTTTTATAAGCTCTACTGGTTGGAGTAAAGAGCAACCTTTTATTCCACCAATGTCTACAATTCTGAATAATTTGCATTAAGTAACATTAAAATCCATTCTAAAGAGAATTGTGTGAACTTATTAATATGAAAATGCTGAATGAATATTTAATGGAATAAGAAAGTGATGAAAACAGATGATTTTGAAAACAAGAAAATTTTCTGATCAACCAAGAAACTAGCCAAGAAATTTTGTCTTTTAAGTACTTGTCAGCACTCGAAAAAATTATGAGTGGGAAAAGAAACTTTGTTTTAGAAATGGGAAAAATCGCTTGAAATTTATTTTGTGTGTGTATTATTGAAAAAAAATATATCATTAAAATCATAATAAATGCATGAATATTATGAGTATTTTAAATTGAATAAAAATTAAAAGTGTTTCAAATTAATCTTGATTCGGCCATACAATAGTTTCAATCCAGTCGATATACGAGTAGACGCGACTATAAACTCCCGGTAATCCATTTTTTTCACATGATTTTTTCAGCGATGTTACACCATCGATAACATACATGCACTTCACACTTGAATGATATGTATAAATAGGACCACCCGTGTCTCCCTTGCGTTTTTATCGAAGATAGAAAAATGAAATGAAAAAAAAGTAAGAAAAATGCAATGAAATGTTTGCTTAATCACTTTGGGGAACTTCACTCACTTGGCATTGATTTTGTGTGTTAATTTGTGAAATGGCGCATACTTGTGTATCATCAATAATTCCCCGATTGAATTGCCGGTTAATTTTATTCGAATAACTCTGATTACATTCTCTATGCGGTAATACTTCTAGTCTGACTTTTTGTAATCTCTTGTTAGGTGGTAAGCCATCAATTGCTCGTCCCCAACCTGCAGCACCAACTAACGGGCCAGCCAATTTGGACTGTGGCAAACATGACGGACGAATCGAATTACTAAATTCAACTGGACCGTTGACTTTAATCAGACCAATATCATTATATATCGATGGAGGATTAAAATCTGGATATTTTATGCGTTCAACGATGTTGTATTGACGAGCTTTCTCATATTTAATCGCACTTCCGATATTTATGCGACCAAACCAAACGTGTGTAGCAGGTCCACTAAATATAAAAAAAAAAATTCTTTTAAAATTGATTCATTTCATTTAAAAGATAATACTTACATGCCATCAGCATGCATGCAATGTGCAGCTGTTAGTACATAATAATTACTTATTAAACTTCCTCCACATTTCCATGCAACACTTTTGTCTTCATTTTCGAAACCAATCAAAGCCTGTAAAGTATATTGCATTCATTTAGTTCCATTTTATATTTTATTTCATATTTGCGTTGTTTACCATGTGTGGAATTTCTTTTGGCAATGCATCGTCCCCAGTAATGTTGATTTGGTCATTATAGATTGAACAACGAAATATCGTCTGCACAGTTAGAGGCCCACTTAGTCCCGCTGAACCGAAGACAATCTCGTTAACAGCTCGTTGATATAGATTGCACACTATTGATTTAAATACAAACATTAATACAGCGTATTATTATATATGAATCTTCAACGGTAGAAATTGAATCTTTCTTTTACTCTTTGCACTGATCCGTATTTTTTCTTCTTTTGATATTCTTGAAATCGGTGGTTTTTGTTGTGGACAACAAATAACTTCTTTTTGATCTTTGTATCCACATTGTGTAGGCTTCAATTGAAGAACATCAAGCTCCCTCGATGGACAGTCCGTATGAAAACGACAAGTACCATTTGCACCCGAAGCGTTAATACATTTATCATTTAAAGTGAAATCCGCGTGTATTAATATAAATAACACACAGTTTGTGAACAATATTATAATAACTAGATTTTTCATTTTATCAAAATTCAATTTCACTGAAAATGTACAAAGAAATGAAGCAAACTGTCTTCTTTTACACTCAATAATAAACTAACCGGCATAGCAGGACAATGCACATTGCACATAAATGCAAATGCGTCACATTTCTTAGAAACAAGTTTATAAACAGAATGAAAATAAAGTCAAGACAACATCAGTATCCAATGTTTATCGTCATTACTTACACTCGGTGGAAAGAAAAATTAAACCTTCTTTTTATATTTCAGCAATATAATGGAATAAACCAAGATAAATGATAATCTCACATTTGCATTAAAAACATATTTGTAACTGTATATATGTGGCGAACAAATGACGTAATAAAGATAATTCTATCGAAGAAAGTATTCGTGCAAATATACGCATCGCAGTGTGATTTTTTTCCATTTTATCTCTGCCTTGAAAAACTCTCTAGAGGTTCAATCAAATATAATATACTGGTTTTGGAAAAAATGATTCATACTTGCATTTCGAGCTGCCTAGTTTAAGTCGGTTTTTGAATAAAATACTTTAGAATATTTTTTTTTTTTTCGCATAAACAAATATTGATTGCTTGATCAAAATTTCTATTCGAAACTTGTACATTGTGTGTATTAGATGAAGATCTTTGAATGAAAATTCACGTGATTAATTATAGTTAAGTATAATTTCAATAATCCGTGAGAATATTCTCTAATGCATTTAAAATATTGCGTCAAAAAAAAACATGTCACACTTTTGCTAATTAGTTTTTTACGATTTTCTGAAGTGCCAATTATTTATTATGGTGGCCAATGTAGGAAGAAACGTCGAATAGTCGATTTGGGAATTACCTAGAATATTCCAATGTTTGTTTAATCTTTGTCTAATTTGTTGTTTTTTCTTGCAGGAAATGATTGTTTATTAAATTTTACGTATTTTTCCAAATCGGTGTTAATGGAAATAAAGGTGATAAATAATTATAGAAGAGAATTAATACTTTCATTAGTTAAATGTGCTCAAGTAGCCAATGTAAAAATATATTTTGCTATTTATAAATAGCAAATGTTTTTGTTCTCGTTAAATGTCTCAACTCGTCAGAAACTGTGCTGTATTGATATATGGAATCAAATCTTGTTTACATACAAATCGATAGCCTAATTACATTGAATTGATGATTCGGTTCAAAATTGAGCGGTCAATAATAAGAGATTCATTTGTAAATAAATGAATGAGATTCAAAACATTTTTTTCACTTTCAATTTAAAAGCTTCACTATGCCACAAATTTAGTTCTTAATGAATAAAATGGTTTTCTGCTAATTTTAAATAAGCATATAGTAAGTATGAATCTGAGTATTAATAAAAATGAATGTTTGTATATGAAAAACTCTGAGAATTTGGCCAAACAATGGCTTCAATCCAATCGAGATAAGCATAGACGCGTGTATAAACTCCAGGTATGCTTTGTGTTCCACAAATTTTTCCAAATGATGTGACTCCTTCAATAACATACATACATGATACAGTTGGATGATATGTTTGAATGGGTCCACCGGAATCGCCCTTGAAAGCAAATTTCGTTTTTTATCAACGAAAAATAGGATTTCATTTCATTTTGGTGATTTAATACTCACTTGGCATGTATCTTTATTGCTAGTATGGGAACCGGCACATAGCTGTGTGCTATCAACAATTCCCCGATTAAGTTGCCGTCCAATTTCATTCGAATAGCTTTGATTACACTCTCTATTTGTAAATAGTTCCAGGACAACTTTTTGTAATTGTTCGCTTGGCGTTGAACTATAATTAACTCGTCCCCAGCCAGACGCAATGGCATGACTTGAATCAATCGTTTGTGATTGTGGCAAACAAGCTGGACGAATATAATTGCTAAAGTCAACTGAACCGTTGATTTTCACCAACGCAATATCATTGTATTTCGATGGTAGCTTAAATTCCGGATGTTTTATGCGTTCAATGATGGTGAATAGACGAGGTTGTGCATCGTCAGAATCAGTGCCATAATTTAAATCACCCAACAAAACATGTGTTGCGGGTCCACTGAAAGAATATCAGTTTTTTTTGTTGTTGTTGTTGTTGTTGTTGATGATATTGAGTTTTTATTTCACACTTTGAAATGCAATACTTACATGCCACGAGCATACATGCAGTGTGCAGCAGATAGTATATAGGATTCACTTATTAAACTTCCTCCACACTTCCATGAAATGATTTTATTTTCTTTGTTCTTGAAACCAATTAGTGCCTGAAAAAAAAAAGAAAAATTCATTTATCGCTATTGTTCTTGGTCATTGTATTGAGTTTCTTTTTTCTGTTTACCATGTGCGGAAATTCCTTTGGCAAAGCATCTTCACCGCCAACAATAAGGGGCACTGTTGATATTGAACAACGAAATATCTTTTGCTCAACTGGAGGTCCACTTAGTCCGACTGTACTGTAAACACGTTCGTAAACTGCTTTTTGATACTCAATACACTCTATTTGGATAAATACACGTAAATATCAGCAAGTTTATAATACATCACAAACATAGTGCTATACATGTATCTATAATATAAATGTTCATAATAAATGAATGTTTTGTTTACTTTTTCCACTAATCCGATTTGTTTGTAGTGGTGGCTTAGTTGGTTTTGGTGTTGTTGGAGCTGGGCAACATATAATTTCTTTCCGGTCTTTATATCCACATCTTGCGGGTAATAATCCTTGATTAAATAGTTCATCCAATACTATTGGACAATCGTCATAAAAACGGCAAATTCCATTGATACCCGAACGTGCAACAGAACATTGATCATTTAAACTCACTTCTGCATTTATTAAAATAAACAACACACATTTTACCAACAGAATTATTGTGACCTGATTTCTCATTTTTGGCACACTCAATATCAACAACGACGAAAAAAAAAGAACGACGGAATAAACGCGCCTCTTTGTTATTGAGTTAATTCAAAAATTTGGAATGGACAAGGAAAAGAAGTATAAATAAACTGTCTTCTTCTCCGTTCGATAGACAACTGA
The DNA here is from genome assembly GCA_029041755.1 of Resseliella maxima. Lineage (NCBI taxonomy): Eukaryota > Metazoa > Arthropoda > Insecta > Diptera > Cecidomyiidae > Resseliella > Resseliella maxima. The sequence continues at coordinate 242,434 of JAQOWM010000106.1, forward strand.
TCAATAGATTGCAACGAAACCTAAGTACGCTACATTTTTTCTCATGAAAACATATGAATGAAACGAAAGATATATAGATAAAGTGATTAAATAATGACTGAAAACATTTGGACAATGCAAATAACATCAGAATAACCACTTAGAAATAGTATTGAAGGAGACACTATTTGAATGTATCTCAAAATGAATTACTTTTTTTTTTTTTCAAATGTCGTAAATAACATTTTGGAATAAACCATGATTCATGTGATCATCTCTTTCGTTTTTATAATCCCAGTGCAATTGTAAATTTAACTACAAGAATGACGACTGGTGTATGGGCACCAACACGAATAGCGAAATATAAAACAATTTCATCGAAATAAAGTGTGCATAATCACAGGCGTTATCCAGATGAGGCAAAAAAAAAGTTTGCCTACTTCACCTGAAGCAAAAATGCTCTAGAGATTTAAACATAGTAATTTTGTTCGAACAAAGTTTTTTTCTTCGTTTTACATCCATTTGTTGGCTTACTTTACCTCATAGTTTTGAATGTGAAGGAAAGAAGTGGAAAAAATCCATTACAAGTAGATTACATGAAGAAAAATACTAATGTAGATTACATGTTACTGCAACGTAAAAATAAAAACTTTTAAATTATACGAGCGAAAGAAAAAAAATTGCTCAATGCTAACAACGTAAACTGAAATAAATGAATAAAATTAAATAAAATAAAATACAGGAATCGTTTATTTGATGGTTCCGTTTACTTTGACGACTTATTTTTAGCTATTTTTCTTGTAAAATACAATAATTTACGCAATTTATTTTCGGCCAGAAATATAAAAAGTAAAATCTTGATATTATATATTTTATTGATTTACGTAATTTAAAAGCAACGGCAACGAAAAAGAAGAAAAGAAGAAAAATTGTTGGTATGTTGTCAAACCAAACCAATGTCACCCAAAACGGAAGTAAGAAGACGAATTTATTTCGAAATGCAGCATCGTTTACGTCAAAACAGTATCGCAAGCGAAATGGAGAGAAGGGAAGAGAGTAAAAAAAAAGCAAGAGCCACAGACAACAATGGGCTCACAGCGAGAATGAAACAGTTTAAAACAAAAATGATGATAATGGTACTAAAGTCACGAAAATCCATGTTGAAACGTATACTATAAACGCACGCCAAGACATCACACCAAAGCAAGTGATTAGCACATCATTACCTGCACACAACAGTTATCATACAATGCAGCCAATGTACATTTTCTTTATATTTTATGTTTCAGTCTTGCTCACGTGAGAAAAATGGCTGTGAACAGCTGAATGAATGGGAAAACAGCACGACAAGAGTTCAAGGTAGTGTTGCACTGACTGTTTTGTCTGCGCTTCGAATGCACTGACTAATTGCCGTGAAAAATTCGACTTCATTTTTTCTTCTCTCTTCTCCTATCTATCTCGTATTTAATCGAGTTGTCGTTGTTCTAGTTCAAGCATCCAAATCTCTTAATAAAGAGAAGAAAAAAATGAATTTTTTTTCGCACACCGCACGCGACCAATATATATGTGAATTCAAGTGATACAAATTCAAGAATCATTGTGTGTCATCCAAATGATCCGGAATGTTTAATCGTACTGGCCAACTGTCTTAGTTAAGTTTTTTTTTATCATCTGTTCGAATCGCACTGTAATCGAAATTGCAAAAATAAAAAAAAAAATTGCGAATATCTCGTGAATGCTTATTGTTGGCGACGAGCAGTAGGCTCGAATGATCCGAATTGAATCCATATCAATATTCATGTAAATGTATTGAATGCTTTACAATGTATTGAGTACATCGTACATATTTTTATCTGATCGAAACTTGAAAGGAATGTGATATTTATCGTGTCTTTACGGCATTACATTTCAGATTCACTACACAGAGAAGATTAAAAAAAAAAAACACGAACTGCCCAAAGTGCGTTTTGGGATCTCTTTTTTTTTTGTGCCACACAGATATACACACACGCACACATCAGCTTCTCACAAGAATCATTCTCGTTGATGAAATACTTCTACAACCATATATGCTGAGGTGTTTTTTCGTATTTAACCTCCACCTTGTTAGTTTTGACTGATTAGTTGGATTTTACATTGCATCTGGACAACACATCAGCTCTTTTTAATATTCTTAGTTTCATTCTATACGTGCTAGTTTCTGATCGGTTAACCTAGTTGAGTTTTTTTTTGTTAGTTTTTGTCGCAATACGTTCACGAGAGTGAAAAAAAAAAATTCAAAAGTCAAATCAATTGGAATTTTATTTCTAACCAAATATGTTTCGTTTATTAACACTTTTATCGATTTCGTGTGCCGTTAGCCTAATCGCAGCTGCCAAATATCGTAAGTTTGATATTCTAATCCATTTTGTGATGTTGACTCAATTTTACTTTATGTATTGTCATTAAATTGTTTACGCAAGTAAATTCATGTATTATATGGTCATTTGCATTTTATTCATATTGACACTATTGATTTGCACATTAATCATGTGTCATTTTTTTCCGATGAAAGAAAGGAGGAAAAAAACACACTCACACACAAATGTACCTCCGAGTAATTTTAATTCGTTTTTATAAGAAATAATAAAAAATGCTTTCTCATCAATTTAGCATCAACATTGGAAAGATGTCATCAGGGTGATACAAATTGCTTGGTTACCGTCATAAATTCGTACGTGCGAATGTTAAAAGATGGTCGTCGTGACATAAATATAGCACCTTTAGACCCTTTGCATGTCAACGAAGTGGATATTATTCAAGGAAGCCAAAGTCCAGTCAATGTAAATCTCAATTTCAAAGATGTTTCATTCTATGGCTTGAGCAATTTAAATATAAAAAAAGTGGTGTAAGTCTCTTACTGAAACTTTCACTTAAGTTTTTCATTAAAATTGTTTTCTTCATTTAAAATTCAAAATCAAGTGGATTTGATAAAGATCCTGAAACATCAAAGTTTGAAATTTATGCCGATGTTGATCAACTTTCATTGATTGCTAAGTATAAAGTCAAAGGGAATGTCATTTTATTGCCAATTGTTGGCAGCGGTCCAGCAAATTTAACATTTGGTAAAAAGCATTTTAATCTTGAAAATAAACACAAAACCATCAACATCCTCATTATAATATTTATCACCTTTTTATCGATTCATTTACACACACAGACAATGTGGATTTTGTCATAAAATTTATTCCAAAAGTTGAAGTTAAAAAGGGTAAACAATATTTACAATTTTCTGATGTAAAATTGGAATTCACAACGACACGGTGAGTACAACGTAGGATAGAAATTACGATGAAAACCCGCTAAAGTTCATGTGCAATTAACCAGCAATTATCAGATGAATAATATAATTTAAAACGTGTTTTTATTGCTTCACGTAGGCTTTACATGCAGTTTGGTAATTTATTCGGCGGCGATAAAGCGTTGGGAGAAGGAACGAATCTCTTTTTAAATGAAAACTGGCAAGACATCTTAAATGAACTGAAACCCGTACTAAAAAAGGCAATCGGAAATATTATAAACGGTGTGGTCGGGCCCCTATTTGCAAAATTCCCTTATAACGATCTCTTCTTGTGATTTATATGGGTTTTAGATTATAGACAATTAAACACGATAAAACATCACAATCAAAATGAATAAACACGTACATACACAAAAAAAAAAAAAAAAAAAAACTCACACAAAAATTTGAAATATACATACAAATTTGCTGGTGGCAAACGTAAAATTAAAACTGTGAATTTTGATTACGTAAAACTAAAAATTTTTAATTTAAATTTAGAATAAAACATGCAATTGATCATGTGAAAAGGTAAGATGTTTTTATTCAGTTACGCTAATCCGTTTCAGCTGTTTGGATTTACTCAATCAAATCTTTTAATTGCTGTAAAATGATTTCGTTTTTCATTTAAAAACGATATCGATTCGCATTATTTGGTTCATTAAAACTAATGAACTCAATTTTAAGTGATAATTTACACAAAATATGCAAAATTACTATTGTAAACTCTTTTAAATTGTAAATGTTCAAAACAGTTCTGTGTATCATTCACAATGGTAAATATGTTTGGAAAAAAAAGCAACCCCACTTAAATAAGATGAATTTTAATTGATATATTCTAACACTATTTTCACTCTCTTGCATTGCCAATCTCTCCCTCTCTTATTCTCTATCTCTCTCCAGTTCACACTTTCATCTCTCATCGATCAATTATTTCTTTAATTGCCAGATCACGTTCATTTCAAAACGTACACTTATAAAGTGTTCATCATTTTTCATTATTAAATTTATATATTAGTATTTATAAATTCTGCAATTTCAAACCACCACTGGAAAACATGTTTGTATTGCAATCAGCACGCGACATTTTCCGCATAACAATTCAAGAAGTTAACCTTCAATGCAAATAATTTTACTATATATGCAAACAACACAAATGTACAGCTTTCTAGTGACTGATCAGATTTTCTTTTAGATCAACACTTGATCTGGCCTGGTGAAACCCTGCATTTTGTAAATTTACACATACAGTTTATTCCGATTTTAACTATTCTAACGCCTAGTTGAAACAATTTACGTTAAAAAGATGTTTAGTTCAATTTGTGCGCTTGTCTTGTTGCATTTGTTTGAATTGTTTAGTCCTGTTTTTGGCACGACATTTCGTAAGTACCGTCCAATTTACTGTGTGAGTAAATGTGGCGTTTTCTGTTCTTAGAAAACAGAGAAAAAAAAGAAAAAACAACAGAAATATACAGAAGACAGTGCAAAGTCATATTGTTAGACGTCATTGTAATTAAATAAGTTTTACAATTTTGACTAATGAACATAGATAAAGCGCGTCATTTCGATAGGTTTGTTCACGCGAAAATTTGAATTTGTATGCAAAAACAAACAAACAAAAAATATCAAAATGGTGGCAAATAAGGTTACATTTTTCTTAATAACGAAATTTACATTTGTTACACTGAGACAATATTGATTGAATCATTTTCTTCATCACAAATAACCTTCAATTAAAATTAATTGAAAATATATAACGACGCATTACATTTTTATGCCATAAATTTTGAGTTTTTATACATTTGTGAATAAAAAAAATCTGCTGCTGATTTTAACCGTGACATATGTGAAATGATAAAAACTTGATGAAAAGTAACAAAGAATAAAAAAAAAAGTCGTGCAAAATTGTGAAATATAATAAGTTATTGCAAATGTCATAGCAAGATTTCAATCGTTTATACGTTATTATTTGATGTGCGTATTTTATTATTATAGAGAATATATAATGAATTGAAAATAAATATTATAATTTTTTGTGTGTCAAATTGTCACATCGAAATGGGTATACTTTTAATGAATTCCAACATCAGATGAGAATCACTTCTCGATAGACCAAAAAAAAAAAAAAAAAAAATGTTTCATTTCCATGTAATAATAAATTTTATTTTCATAAAAATCGATATATCTATCTAAAATTGTCATAAAAATGCTTTAGTAGCCAAATAAATAGTAATAGTTAATTATAAAGCAATGAAACTGGCAAATTGCCAGTGGCAATTTGTGGTTGATTTAATTGTACATTCAAATGAAATGATGATGAATGTGGAGAATTAAAATGTTTAAACATATATTTGGCATAATCTGTTTGATTGTAAATAAATTAAGCTTAATTTGTAACCGCTTTGATCATTACAAAATTACAATATAATCACATTTCACTTACTTGTGTTGAAACAATATTCATTAGCATTATTTGCACGTGAAATGCATACAATGAACAGAGTCGGAAAAGAACAATCATTGTTTTGTTCATACAGAATAGTTGCATATATCAACATATTATATGTGACTAAACTCTTCCGCAATTATGAACATTGAAGCTAATATAGACTATGCGACCACTGCAATGTTTATTTATCATTTTAGATAGCATAAATAGAATATGAAATATGAGATATGGGAATTGAAATTGAGACAGAAAACCATTCCATTTAATCTTAATAAAATAGTTTTGCCAGTGTTTTTCCTTGAATATATAATTGATATGATCAACTGTGCGAAACAACTATAAAATAATGACAAAAACTAGATAATCAGATTGAAAGGTATTGGTAGTTGATTTGCCGCACAAAAACCGATCGACAGCCTGTTCAACAATAATACAACGATAACAACTAAACACATATTTTTTTCATAATCGAATCAACTATCCATAAGAAAAAAAATTGTATTATGAATAATTTACATTGAATTTAATCGCAATTTATGTTTTATCGATGTGAACTGCGTAAAATAAGTCGAAATAATTCAAATCATTCAAAGAATTCTGTCCTTGATTACAGTTCATGAGATCAATCACACACGAGCTACACATCATGCACGTGTCATATGCTTGTCATCTTTCGTCTTAATAACTATCAAGCAAAATAGATTCATTAGTTTATCTCATTTATATCGAAAGAAAAAACAAGTGTTACAGAACAGGTATAACACAAAACAAAATTCTCATTACTGGAAAAAATAAAAAAAAAAAAAATAAAATAAAAGCATATATCTGCGATCGCATATAATAATGAATGAATTAGAAACAAAAACACCATTTAATGACATTAGTACTGATTCTTTGTTTTTTAAATACATTTATATTAATCTTCTAGCTTCATCACTGCCGCAATGTAAAAACGGTGATACGGAGTGTTTGCGTACAGTAATGACAAATATTATTCATACTCAAGCAGCAGGTAACATTGCCGTTCAATTTAAAGTTTTATTGCATTTTTATACATTCATAACAAAAGTTACATTGCCATTTGAAAAATTAAACAAATCGATCCATGTTACAAAAGACGATACAAATCATTTTGCCGCATTTGTTCAACAATAATCAAATTAAAAATATCAGAGTTTTGCATGTCTCGTGAATTGTGTGTAAATTGTAAATATACTATCGAAACCGCTTGGCATTGTAAACTTTTGGTGAAAACCTGTAATTAAATGCATATTTTTAGATCGCATTGACGAAAATGTTTATTTGATTTTTGTGTACTGTTTCATAATTTAATTAAAATTGAATGTTTCTATTGTTTATTTTACATTTCAATTGAATCAACGTAATAGGTAACAAGGAGCTCAATTTGATTTCAATTGATCCACTGCATTTAGATAAATTCTCAATTGTTCAAAGCGAAGACAGTCCAGTCAATATTCGACTGAATCTACGTAATATTACTGTGTTTGGTCTGAGTGATCTTGTGGTTTCAAAAGTTGTGTTAGTCGATTTACTGCACTTATTCAGTTTACATTAATCACATTTTTGTTAAGAAGAAATATTTTAATTTTCGAAATTTCATTTTGTTTTTTTTTTTTATAGTGGATTTGAAGAAGATTTACAGAAATCGAAATTTGAAGTGATTGGTAAAACCAAAAAATTGACTTTTCTTGGAAATTACACTCTTAATGGACAAGTGCTAATTCTTCCAATCGTTGGAAATGGATTTGCCAATCTTACTTTCGGTGTGTATTTTATCAATTTTTACTTATGTTTGAATAAGATGAAATAATAATAATAATAATATATGAAAAAAAGTATTTTATAACAATTATTTGAAAAACATTATTTGGCATTTAAGCCAATAATATTATTTATAGTTTGAGGAATAAAAATCAGTATTCTGTTGAACAGTGGAATTCTAACTTTTTTTTTTCATTTTCTCATAGAAAATGTTAACATTCATATTAAAGTATTTCCACAAGCTGAGATACGTGATGGGAAGGAATATGCAATAATTGATAAAGTAAAAGCCAAATTTACGACAAAAAAGTAAGTTGAAATATTCATTTTATTTATTTGTTTATTAAAATATTCTTCACTCTATTAAAATTAATCAATTTTGGTTCATTTCTTTACAGATTTATTCCGAACTTCACAAATCTGTTCAACAATAAGGAACTTAGTGATAACATGAACTTATTTTTGCGACAGAATTCAAATGATATCTTCAAAGAAGTCAAAGTATCGATTGAAAAAGCTGTTTCCGAGGTTGTCAAAATGGTAGTGTCCGGCCCATTTAGCCACATTGCCTATCGTGATTTATTTTTACCGTAATCAATTAATGGCTAAATGACAATTTCTGACATCTTCAATCAAATCTAATTGATTTCTTTTTCTTCCGATGGGTTGATATTGTGTGGTTTCTTTTTCTATTTTCTATTTCTATTTTTGTAAATAAAAGTTGTTTGTTATGAAAATATAAAATATTTTGTCGATTTAGTTTTTGATTTTGTATTATGGATTTTATTTTTTCTGTGCATTTATTATGAAAATTTCATTTAAAATTAGAAATATTCATAAAAAAAATTTAAAAAAATCCAATTAAAATCAGTTTAATTTCCGGATTCTTCCAGTAAATCCGAATTCAATTTCCATGTTGCAACTAAAACCTATCACATGTTCTACTCATTTTAAAACTACGTTCAATAGATGGCATAGCTCTGAATAGCGACTAGTGAACTTGCTGAGTGGAGACGGTCATGCAACTTATACTGTAAAATCAGAAACGTTGTTTAAATCATTTAAAGACAATATTTTGGCCGTAAAATATTTTATAATAAAAATATTCAAAAAAAAACCTCAATATAAACATTATTCATTATAAAATAATGGATTCTGAAATAAATCTTCCATTTGACAGAGCAAAAGTTACCAAAACCGTATAAATCTATCAAATTCAATGACTCTTGACCGAAATGTTTGGTGACTAATAAGCTATTTACAAATCACAGCATGACTATAATTTACGGATCCATGAATTTTATGGTACAAATAAAGCACAGAATACAGATGTTATAGTTGACGTGAATGGCACGTGTCGCTAATAATTTAATGATCATCATTTTGGGCTTAAATTCTTGGTCCGGATGCATTAATGCAATTGCAACTGTGACAATACTCAAACATTGCTCACATGGGTGGTTTATATGTAAGATTTTACTTGTTTACATGATCATTACAGCATTTATTCAATTAATTAGATATGAACATGTTTGATTAGATGACTGTCTAGTGTCAATAAAATTGTCTCATTTTCATGAATAAAAATCAGAATGTTACCACGATTTCGTGTTCAAACATATTTATAATAATTTTGAAAACCGTGAAAAATCAACAACAAAAGAAGCGTGTTAAATGTCATTCAAACATGTTCACACTTTTTTAAGACCTCTTTCGGCAATGCATATGTAAACATCTAAATAAACCAGAATCAAACGAATAACATTACAATATTGTTTATCTAATTATTATGAATTTTGTTGACAGATTTGAAATAAATCATTGAAAATACTTCATCAACAATGATATCGTTGGATATTGGTGATGTTACAACTAGTCTATGGTTCTATTTATACAGTATCGATTTAATGTGGTTGTCGTCTCAATATTGTTTTGGTTTGTAATGTGAAGCACATCTGCCACATTAAATAGTTGTCAGTTCGTATTTTATTTCATCCACTGAAAACATTGATCTCTTCGCTGTGGTTTGTTCGCTATTTGACCATTTTGTTTGGGTTGTCATTTGAACTAGATGGCCATAAAAGGGCTGTGCAAACATAAAACTTTCGTTGAATCGAATACAATACATACATTTGAATCAACAGAAATACAATCGAGAGAGAGAGATAGAGAAAAAATTGTTGGACAGAAACACTCTAAAATGTTGTCAGTGTTGTTGAATGCGTTACATTATTGTGAGCAAAATAGTGCGACAGAAGTGCACTGTATTTATTGCTTTAACACGGTCACATTATTTGGTTGCTGGTTGTTTGTTCGTCAAATGTATTGGATCCAAGCTATATTTGGAACATATGTGTACTGATTTGGAAAATGGAATTCCATATATCGTATTTCGGGAGATACACCAACTTTTTTTTCATCTCTCTGTTTCTATTTCAAAAGCATATTACACAATTCGAATGCAATTACGATTGAATAATATGCGCATTTGCTTTGAACTGCATAGAGAAGGGTTGTTAATATTCAAAAGTCATTTTTTTTTTCTCTTCTTGTTCGGTGTATCAATCGAACTGATAGTTTGATAGTTTCATGTGTTGAAATGACGCAATTGAAATGTCTCAAGGCGTAGATTGTCATTGGAAAATGCATTTGTCAATGAGATGAATTCGATTTTTTGTGTTGAAATTCCCGGTTTTTTTTTTTATTTTTCTCACTCTCTATCGGGTGATTTAGGGAGAATAAGAGCATTAAAGTGCTTGAGTGCGTCATATCTGTTTGTGGTGTGTACTCTAATATCATTTACGATAATTTGGCTTAAAGCCAAAACGTAATTTCACGCACCGATGAATTGAGAGCCACGAAGGATTGCATCCCACATCGACTTGCGTTTTTCGCCTGCCTTTCATCTCATTGCGACATTTCTTTATTGATTGCTATCATTTTCCACTGTATCATATCTCTTTTATATATTTCTCGAGTTTTTTTTTTCTTCTCAATGTCATGTAATGTGTCTCATGTTTATGCGTTGTTTCGAAATGGGAATTAATGAAAATGTGCAGAGAAAATGAGAAAAAAAGAAGAAGAAGAAGGAGAAAAAAAACCATTTATGATGTTCACAGAATCTGAAGCATTTTCAGCTATAATAACTTTATCTTCTTTTACAGTCAGAGCATCGAGTCCATGAAGATTTCTCTTAGTCAGTTGAATTCACGAAGCTTTGCTCTGTTTATTGTCCCTGAATTGCTATTTCCATTTTCACTCTGTGTTTGTGTTTGTGTGTGCAAGTTTTTTTTTTATCGTCTGTTTGTTTTCTTTCATTCTACCGTTTGTTTCCAATAATTCGCATTATATTTTTGTGTTTTTATTGCTAGTTTTCACAACTTCAAATAATCGTCATTCGTTGTTATGGTTTTTGCGCTTGATTTGTTCATTACCAAAACAATATCGAGAGAAAATGGCACAAAATATGATTATCCAACGATAATTTGATGTCGATTGTTTCTCTCACAATTTTGTTGTAGTGAGTTTTTTTCTTTTTTTTTTTTTCATTTGTATATCGCATTTACCGCACAGTCAACTGTGTGACAAAAACCGTTTGTTTGCCATTTCCTCAACAATATACAATATAAAATCTATATTATATACATAAAAGAATTATAGCCGCAAAAAATTGACATCATTTTTTATCCACGATGACATGACCGGACAGAAAATCGCTTTCGAACATTTGTGCCATTTCCCAATATGATATTTTTCGTAGCTGGATGATTTTTGCATGGTCGCCGCATTCTCATTTTGGACACTGCACACAAATATACTCGATTATGTCAATGCGATACACCGTTTCGGTTTGTAGGTAATACAATACCAAAACTAAATAGCTACGTAACATGTTTTCGGGCATTTTTTTTTTTTTTTTTTTTTTGGTTTTTTGTTCATTACGATTTGTTGTTATATAACCAATAGAATAATTGATAACCATCATGTTATCGTCCTACATTGTTTTCGTCGTCGACATCGGTTTTTTCTATGTGTGCAAATGAAACTCATTGAATGTTTGTTGTTGGTGTTTTTTCACGAAAAATGTTCCCCCGTAATTTGATTGGATCAAATTCTATTTTTTTTTTGTGCGTGCGTTTTGTTGCATCAGTGAAAAAAAAAATCGCCTGATAATAAAACTCATATTGGATTCGGAAAAAAAGTACCGTTGGCTGTTTTGCAATCATGTTCCTGTTCAATTTTCATTTGGTTTAGATTAAGAGTCTCTCGCGGTATTATGTAATATAGATCCAGTTCAATTCAGATGAACCATTCAATTCTGCCAAAAAAAAAAAGAAAAAATCTACGCAAATATAACAGAATGGTAAAATGGAGTGAAAGAGAATTTCCAAAGCGAATAAAATGCCGCACAGATTCATTTCGAGCACATAAAGCGCATTCAAAAAACCAAACACAAATGAAAACGCATTGAATGAATGGCAAATGCGAATAAAAGCGAACAAAAATGAAAGAAGAAAAAGAAGAAAAAGGAAAAAAACAAACAAACAAAATCAAAGCAACATGTTCACAACAAACTTTTTTTTAGTGCTGCTGCTGCTGCTGCTGCTGTTGATGCTGCTCTCAGTGAATAAACACAAAGACATGAGAGCATTTGTGGCTGAGTATTCGGTTGTGTGCTTCTGTTTTTGCTTGCAAATCATACACAAGCATACGGATCGATTTTAAGCATTTGCTCAATGCGCAGCACTGAAACGAGCAAAAGCATCCAACGTTTTGTGAATCCTATTAAAACTCACACTCCACATTCCGGGACCAGCCCATCGAACGTTTGAATGTACATATTGTGCACAGAATGCTGAATTGAGAGTGAACGAAAAGCGAATTGCTTTTTTTTCCCTCTTCATCTCTCTCTCTCTCTCTCTCTCTCTCTCGCTCTCTCTCTTCCTCTTTCACTTTGTGTGTATGTGTCTCTTTTCTATACATTTTTTTTTGTTCTATCCAATTCGTTTTTACGATGATGTTGAGTTTTGTCTCTGGTATGATACATGACGCCGAGAGTGCGAAAATAGAGAAAAAGCGAGATATGCAGTGTCTGTCGATGATATTGTTTTTCATATGTTTGCCAGTTGCTTGGTGCGGTTGTGATTGTGTGATTGTAATAGTTGAAACACAATTTCGATGTGCAACACTCCAACCGTATACCATCCACGGTTAATCTTTCTACTGAGCACATCGCACATCGCACATACACAATATTACTTGGATCCATTCTAATGTATGCTCACTCGACTGCTTTGTATTCTATCTGATAAATGTTCGCTTCACATCGGTGGATCCGTTTGTATTTTGCATTGGTATGATGTGCCTCGTTCGGTCGGTCGGTTGTTCGTTTGTTGAGAGCAAGAATACAATGTAGAGCATGTTGTTGATACTGATTTTGTGTGCGACGAAGATGATATGCGCGCACAACGATTCCACAGGGTGAATTTATGTGAATTATGTGACTTAGTCGGGTATTATATAAGAAAAGCTCAAGGATTTCTTATTTATATTCAATGGTACAGTGTTGTACCATTCTTTATTATTATTATTATTCTATGGGTTTACTCTTGCTGGCACCAGTGATATTCGGATGCGGTATCATCGTAACATTTGCCACATGCACTCGTTCTATACCACTCACGCTCGCACACCCCTATTCACGTTTCATTTTTTTCTTCTTCTTTGCTGTAGATAAGTCGATGGGCTGGAAGTAAAGCCGTTCATGTTTTCGACAGCGCACAGGAGATGCTTATAATCAATGAAAACGACCGTATTTTATGGAATTTATAGGATCAAAATGAATACGCAAGAGGTCCAGACAATGAATCCTCCACTCGAACATTTTCGGATTGAGAATGTTAGAGATTTTGGTTTTGCTATATTTGAATGTTAGGCGCTGTCTAATGGGAATTCTCAAAGAGAATGGAGAAAAACCGAATAAAAATAAAAAATATATAAAATCCCATTGTTCTACCGAGTATTTTCGTTTTTTCTCTCTTTTTTTTTTCGTTTCATTCTCATTTTGTCGGATTCATTCAAAATGATTCATAAAAATGCTGCCAAAACGGAGCTAATTTGCAGTAAACTAAATCGAAAACGAGAATTCGCGAGAAATGAAAATTCACATAGCAATGCATAACGTGCAATTGAAACCGGAAAAGTAGCAAGTCACCCGGCACACGGATTTTGAATTTACTCGCATACTAATTCGGTATCCGAGCTGACGACTCTGAGATAATATTGTGTTGAATTTTATTCTTTTTTATTTTTTGATCTTCTGTGTGATGCATTAGGCTGAACAACGAACAGCAAATGAATTGCATTAATTTTTTTCTCTATTTTTTTCATTGGAAATTGTGTTCACGTGTCAGGACGCTGTTCGTGCGATAAAACTAGGCTCGGGTCTTGTCTTCGTTTCCATTCGCTTCGGTGGCAAATGTTTATATTTTTTTTTTTCTGCAATGCATACGCCTTGTGCGACGAATTAACTACCCTGATTTGTTTTCATGACATTGTATTTCATTTTTTTTTCTCTCAATTCATTCTACTAAATATCACACTTTTTTTTTTATTTAAACGTGCTTCCTACGCCGTTCACATCGACAACATAATCAGAGTTTTAACATCAAATATGTCAGTTGCATCCTTGACTATCCATATCCACTAGAGACATCAACTCACGGATTAAACTTAAAAACTCGCCGATTTCTGTTGCCAAAGAGTGCCAAAGATGTCAATTTTAATATTTTCTCCACTTTTTTTTTCAACTAAACTTTTGCAAATGGTTTTATGGGCAAAAAAAAAATTCTAATTTATGTTATCAAAGTTCTAAATCTTTCTTTTGAAAAAGTTTTTTGTTGTCCTTCTTACATGCAACATTTCTGCTCAAAAATTGTCTGCTTTAGTATTTATAATGATATGGTAAAAAAGTAGAAAATTCAAATCGGATATTAATACGAAATCAATGCATAGATCAAGTGTGAGAATCCATCATGATGTATCTGCATAATAAAATTGAAGTTATTTGCGATGAAATTTGATTTTAATATGAATTTAATGCAGTAAGCCTGCCTGTGTTTTCTTTTCGTATTTTTTTTTTCTTCTATTGCTTGTTTTTTTGTTTCATGCAGAAGTGGTTCATGAATCGACGACGCATGTTTCATATTAATTTCAATTTAAAAGCGGAAAAGTGGCACATGTAAAACATTTTCATGGGTTTTGACGATTGGTCATAGCTGATGAAATGCAAAGCGATTCAAATCTACTCTATTCATTTTGTATTAAGGTTCATCTTGGTTTTTTTCGTCTGCAAATGTAAGGGAAAGTTACAAATGCTTCGTCGTCACAATTTTTGCATGGATATAATAATTTATGTGCAAACATTAGAACAGTAACGTCATGAAATGGTTTGAATTTTGGCCTTATGCGCGAGTGTTTCAACGAAAATATGCCAGATAACTAGTTTATCAGTGAATGTTTGATGGCACGTGTTAACACGTGTCGGCCTCGGTATCAGTTTTTCGACAGCAACACAAACGTCTCTCACATATAGTCAGTAACTAAGTAATCAAAATATGGTGTCTCACATCAATTGTGGTACTGATTTTCAGATCGGTGGTTGAATTATCACACATTACCTCGTCAGTCTCGATGAAGAGAAGCAAAAGAAAAAAAAAGGATTTTCCGTCTCTTGTTTCACATTGATGTTAAAATTTTCCCGTTAAAGTTACACCAAATTATTCGTTATTCAAATCTCATTCGTTTTCATATGTATGTGACATCGAAGGGCCATGCAAAGGGCATGATGTAATACATGAAAAGAAGTCGAACCAAACCAATTCCAAACTTATATCGGCTTTTATGCTTCAATGAATTAGATTATCTCACCAAAAATTATAATGAAAGCAAAATAAAATTCAGTTTTACAATGTATATGTGACGCGACAAAAAGGGCTTCAATGTAGTTTTCAACACCAATTTTTTGGTTTGGCATTTCTTTTTTTTTTTTTTTGTTGTTGCTCTCAATCCAACTTGAATGTGAGAATGAAAACAAACGAAGAACAAAACCAAAGAATGAAAGATTAAACGGGCGCTGTCCTTGTTTCATTTTGCACACACGAAAATCCATCATAAAATGACATAGGATCAGATAAACAAACGATGGATGTTGTTGTGCAACTTTGTGTCAGTGAACACACTCTCGCTCTTTCATTTGAAATTTCCAACTTTCCGTCTCTACCTCTCGTGTACTCAGTAATCGTTCGGCAACAATAGAAACGGATCAAGAGCGTCAAAAGAGAAAAGGGAGAATGTATGACATGTACTATACAAACATTCCCGGATGATATAGTTGTGCTTGTGCGCTCTCTCGTTCGCATTTCCTAATTCAAAATGCACCGATTTTAATTCGTGTGTTTTTGAAATGCAAGAATTATACGCATTTACCGGTAAAATATATATCCAATTTCACATCAACAACAACATCAACATTTTGCTCTTTTTGTCACTACAACAATCATTCAAACAAAAACATAGACGATATACAAGCTCTAGCTTTACATGAAAAGAATTTTCGGCGTTATTTTTTTTATCACATTTCAGCTTAATAATAATAATAATATTTTTGAGTTGTTGTTGTTGTTGTCTACAGATTTTTCGGTCTTTTTTTCAGGCTCTTTCAACTGTATACACTGATATAGAAAAAGTTTTGAATGAAAACAATGAAATGAACAAACAACATCGGTGATGGTTTAGTGTTTTTTTTTTTCGTCTTTTTTGTTATAAAATTTTTTTTTTCTCTGGTTGACTTTACCGTTTGTTGTTCGGAGTGTGAATGACGAATTCAACTTTTACCTTGCCTCTGTCTCTTTTTCTCTCTGTTTCATTCTTCTACAGCAATGCATTCTCTCAACCATGATTCTCACACATGCATCATTTTCAACAAATTAGCACAAATGCATGAGCGCCCATTCAATTTTGATAGTTTTTGATGAACGATTCTTTTCAATTTATGTACTTTTAGCCACCACTATTTCTATTGTTTGCCTGTTTTTTTTTTCTATTTCCATTGTACAATCGTTTATTATATTGATTTTGATTTCAACTTCTATAAACTGTTATGTTTTGTTCATCATTCAAACTCTCACTCTCCAATCGGTTTCTATTCGTCTGAGGTGGGCTCTTAATTCAATTCGATAAATATTCTCTTTTTTTTTGGCACACAAAAGAGTCAAACATGCGTTAGTTGTATCCATTGCATTTTGTGTTTTAATTCAATTGTAGTGTAATCGATATGATATTTTGTTCACATCCGCCATGGAATTTTGTCTAATTCAATTATGGTTTTAGCTCTGTGAAGCATCAAATACTGATAAAATGTGGTGAAAGAAAAAAAAAAACAACTACCGTTGTTTCTATTGTGCATGAAAAACACCGAATCCGTATTATTTCATTGAAATGATTGAATGAATGAAAATGGAACCATTCGCTCAAATGAATTTGAGCTTTAGTTTCAATTTGCAAAACTGATAAAAAAATTAGAAATGGTTGAACGAATTTTATGCGAATTGTGCTTATTTTCTCCCCAAAAAATCTAATCATCATAATACATGCTCATTTTTGTACATGCATGAACGGAGCATGTGATCGATGCACAATGAGCGGACATTTTTCATACTACACGGAAAATAAATGCAAAAGAACAACAGAGAAATTGAAAGTGAGAGAGATAGAGAGAGAGAGAGAGCAAGAGATGTGAATGGAGACCATTAAATGAATTATCGATGCTGTTGCAATACCATACACTTAGAGTAATTTAGCGCTATTGCGTTTTGCAGAAGGTTGGTAAGCTGAAAAGAAGCCATTTAACGAAATTCAAAAGAGTTATCAGTGTGGCATGATCGAGCTGTGGATTGGCGATTTGGCGCGTCTCAACAAAATAACAGCAAACAAAGTAATAAGAAGAAATGAGATAGAGAGAAAGAAAATGGCAAAGAAAAATACGTGACTTCTTGAAAATGCACTTCTGATCGAATGGTCAAGATCGCAACAGTGCACACCGCAAACTGCAACCTTACAACAAGTAATAATTTTCCGTCATTTTTGTTTTACCTCTATTATCAATGCATGTAATCATTTTGTTGTTTCTTTATGTATCGGGCTGTACTCTCATTGCCTGCCTTCATTGATATCCTCGTCTGCAACGGTGCCACACGATACGTATAATTTGTATAATATCGCGATAAATGTTTCAATACACATATTGGTGTACCGAGCGAGGATCGCGGATGGGGTGTTGGTTTTGTGCATGTATGTGTGTGTGTGTGTCTGAGCGCACAATTTCAAATTGCATTTACATTCAAGGTATTTAAATCCGAACAACAACATATCATCAATTGACCGGCTTTGATTTGCGCTAAACGTAATATTTACCTGTGATGTACATTTACAAAGAGATTTCTCCGCGTATTTTGTGCCGTTTATTCGTTTCATCTAACTCTAGAGTTTGTTCGATCCGTTTGTGTGCTAAATTATTGCAATTATTCTGTGTTGTTTCTTTTTGTTTCCAAAAAAAAAAAAAGAAAAAAGTATAAAAATTGAAGTCAGATTACAAATTTCCGATAAATGTGCATTGAAAAAATATTCAACTGAAGCATTACAGCATGATCACGATAATTCAAACAACAACATCACAAAAAGTAACTTCGCATCGATTTCATCGCATGAACGAATTCTCCTTTTTCGTTGATTATTTCCACATGCAATGATTGTCTGCTGTTGCCACCTGTTGTTTTTGGTGGCCGATTGTTACTGGATTGTATCATAATGCGCCTTCGATTTGCCTTGCTCTGTAATTATTATTTTGTTTTTGTTTTATTTTAATGACGTTCGATTACCTATCGACAGAATGACCATAAGAACTCGTGATCATTTTGTTGTTGTTGTTGTTGTTCATCTTTAGATTTAAAGTTAAATATCGCGACTTTTAGTTTGCTTGAATACTTTATTCATAACTTTGAAGTCACTCATTGCTATGACTAATTAAGCATCAATCGTATAATTTTTTTTTTGCTAAGAATTGTAATTCAAATGCCATAAAATGGCAAACACATAAATCGAACATTGATTCGATGATTAGCAACATGCAATATAATGAATTAATCGGGTTTGATTGAGACTTTTTCTCTTTGTAAAACTCTGGTGTTTACAATCTGCTGGAGCGGAACGGTAATTTACTAATGGGAAATATAAATAAAGCAAAACAAATGGCAAAAAAAAAAAATCAGTGTCAATGTTTATGAGAAAAATTCGGTAAATTTCAAATGAAAATATCGACCATTTAATGTTCGATATCCGGTGATTTTAATGTTGTTCCTCTGTATATTTTAATGAGACGATTGAAAACAGTTCCTGTCAATTTACAAGGAATTGGCAACATACATGATTTGCCAAAGGTCTCACACATGGTCAATCAAAATGACGTGAAACAATAGATTCCGCATTGACGGTCGTCCGATTATTATCTTGCATACATAAAAAGAAAATTATGAATGTGTTCGATTGATGTTGCCATTTCCATGAAGGGGCATTTCAAAACGAATATAAAAAAACCCACATAATACCAAAGAAATGAAACGAACTACCGAACCTTTGATTAAACTGTTGTTAACATTTGGCCTGTGGCTATTATCTACAAGTTTCTATATAATTTTCACCAAACGATTTTACGCAAAGAAGTGAGAGAAGACTGAATAAAAAAGGTCCAAATGGATCCCAATAACTGGTAATATTTTTACTTTCAATCGATAGATAGATCAAATGCTTTCTTGTTCGCTCATCATATGGCTCATCAACAAATAACGAATAAATAACATCAAACCATCGACATCGAAATCACCATCAGCGTCAATCCGCTTTGGTGAATGGTGAGAGAGCTGCTTAGTTTTGATGACCTTCATTTATAATCACACGAAACAACGGCGACTTGTGTCGTTTGACTGTTTCCTCAAAAAAAAAAACAAAAAAGAAAAAAAAAAATACGAATACAATTTGATGGACTGATGTTTACGTCTCCTTCGGTTTGGCATTATTTTTTTGTTTTCTATAAGGTTTAGTGTGTGTGAGAGTATTTTGATGCTTGGTCACCGATACGTCGAAAAATGATCATAATTATATAGCGTTTGAACCGTTTGGGCTTTAGACATTTTAATCATCATCATTTGTTATTAAACATTATCATAACAGCGCTTATGTGTACTCAAATAGACCAAAATTGGGCCTACAGTCTAATTTTAAAAGGCGTACAACGCCGTTATTTCTATGGCTATAATTTATTTTGAAAATGATACGAATTATATGGCATATTTTTCATATGTTCATTCAAATGAGTTTCTCCCCCTTTTTCACGCACATACACAGCGTGCGGAACAGAGACAGTGTAATGTTTAGTGTGATTTTCAACTGTCTCCTGTAATCGACACAGGAACATAATCGAAAACGAGCCCATGATGAACTTTTGCCTTTGTTCAACTAATTACAAACACTTTCAGGCGAATATTTGAATCGCTTAAAGAGATCATAATAAGAACTTTGAATTTTTGAATGAATGAAACCACGCGCTAACCAATGCGTTACATTAACATTAAGTTAGTCTGTTAGCAAAGCAATTCTTAATTGCATTCAAACCATTTTATGAATGGGCTAAACATTTTTAATTCAAGAATGCATCAACTAAACAATAGTACGCGATGAAGATCGTTTAAAAGTTGAATCTCTTGAGGCATTGAATCAAAATGCACATCATATAATCGCTTAATATAAACGAATTATTATTAAATTATTCTGGCAAACGGAACAAATAATGCATTTCAAAGATTAAAATCTTTATTGTAATAATTCAAAAGGAAAAAAAAGCAATTTGGCTGCAGAAACTAAACGAAATCAATTCTACAACGGAGCACCGAAAGAGAAAGAAACAATTCTGTTGACTATCGCATAATCATTGAAAATCCTGTATGAATTCAAGAAGGAAAAATATACGACATGAGATTGTCAAAGAGCAGAAGTGCATGGAACCAACCCAAAAACTAGTGATATTTATCGAGATCAATAAAATAAATGGCTTGCTCTTTTTTTAATACGAAAATATTTCATGCATTTGATTAGCATTGTTTGCATACCTTGTAACACACAATCCATTTTCAACTGATCATATGAAATGCTCATAATTCACAGTCATTCAAAATGAAAGAAAGAAAAAAAAGAATCAAACGAATTCAGTAGCGTTCAATGACACTCCTTTTGTGTGAAGAGCGTGGCACAAACTTGTCGAATATAAATAATTTGATCGAAATGATACCTGCATATTTTTTGCTGCTGCTGCACACATATTCAAACAACCAATTTTACAGACCCACACGACTGATGTCGAGTGTAGCAACAATTTACAGACTCAATGGTACTGTTTCCAAGGTAGTGCAAAATGAATTCATAACGAAATTACCGAGATTTGTTGAGCAGCTCTCTTTCTATCTATCTGTCTCAAGAAACTCTATTAAATATTAAATTTAATTAAAAGCAAGCGTACGGATTTTGCTACGGGGACGTGCCAGTCATTGCAATTGTAGCCCAAATGCATTGCAATTGGAAAACTATTTCACGATTGGTTCTATAAATTGCAATGAGCTCTCTTACTCTCGATCTCTTTTTCTCTCTGACTTTCTTGCTCAAGTTCTCTATATCTTTCTCATTTATTCCTTTTGAATATGAAAGTGACACAAGCAATCATTGAAAATAAATTGCGGCAAATGAAGAAAAACGCAGAAAAAAATTGATTTTACTAAAATATACCACAAAATTGAACTGCTTCTATTCACAAGGACATATTGAACTAGCAATGGAATCGCTTTCTTCATTTTATTCCATTTGGTTTTGGCTCTGTGGTTGTGTATGGTTCACTGAAAAACTAAAAGAAAGAAAATGAAAAAGTCAATTGAAGTGGTTTTTCATAAGAGGATCCGAATAACGCGACTATTTCCATGTTCTTTAGGTACTCGTATATATTGGATGTGTATTTCATATGAATTTACCGTGTTCGATGCAAAGAATCTCTTTTTTTTTGTGTGCTTTGCAATCGCGTAAATATAACGTTGAATACGTAAATGCAATGGCAGAAACGAAACCAATGGAAAATACCCTCAAAGATAATTTTTTTTTTTCACTTCTTTTTCGTTGCTTTCATTCGTATTTCCACTGTCATGCACATCACAGAGTTGCTGTTAGCGCTTTTGCAGCACCGATTCCATTTTGAGCATTTATTCATTTTGCAAGCATTTCAGTTGCGTTTTCAAGCTTCGGATCTTGTTAGTGCGACAACGACGAGATGCTTATATGGAATCAAACTCACAGGCGACATTTTGTAGCAAATGCTCTCGACATGCGCAATATTCGTTGTTGAATTCCATTATCTATGGTGAGGTGGCTTCAATGTTCAACAAAATGTGAATGTTGTATCGCATTATTCAGACCATTTTTTTCCCTTCTTCTCGTCGTCTTCTATATTCCTCTCTAAGTTTTTTCAAAAGCATTTTTCCATCTCCATTTCTAGTTGAAAATGGAATCATGGTATGGAATCGATGTGCTGAATGTCGTCTACGGTATTCATGCTATTCATGTTATATACATAAAATAAAACGACTTCGACGACGACGACGACGACAACGACCAAAGACGACAATGCCATTCCTGAAAGCAAACTTTACTACGCATGAATATCACATTTCCACATAAACTTCGTATATTATTAACCAGCAACAATAATAAGCAGCGCAAATGTAATGGTAATGTACGACCTAAGATTTCAGTCAAACAATGATAATTGTTGTTGTTTTCCACTCTACGTTGGATTTTTGTATGAATGTGCGGCTGCTGTTGCCGTCGTTATCGTTATTGTGTTCTCAATATTCTCTTGTTGTGTGTTATTTTTCGTGCCTCAGTTTGTCGTTGCATTCTTTACTCCATTTCGCCCCATTCGATTTTCCTTTTATACACGTTGCTTATCTTTATACTCTTGGCCATAAAAAAAAATTTATATATAAAATACACATTCTCTCTCTCCCTCTCTTTCTATCTTAATGTGTCGTCAATTCGGCCGAAAAACTTTTCCATCTTTTATGCGAGCTGGGTATTTTATACGCTGTCTCTGAATTGGTTCAAACACAAACAGCTTCATTTCATTTGATGTTGTCTTCAGCATGGAATAAAAATATTTTTCATCACCCACGTTTTTCGCATGTGCTCGTTGTATATTTGTGTTTTATGAAAAATCTAAATCTCTTACTCTTTCTCTTTCTGTTTTTCTTTCTCGTTTATTCGTTGTATATGTTTTTTTTTTCTTTTCGTCTTCATTCTTTGACACGATATGGAACTTTTTCTATTCTTATTTTGAGTTTGAATTTGAGTTTTGTGTTTTTGTACTTTTGTAGAATTTCGTTTTCGCATCACATTTTTCCAGATTACAGATATTTACGTGGACAAGAGATGAAAAACGAAAGAAAAACAAAAACAACAACAACATTATGCTGTTGATGTCAGAGGTTTTGATTTGTTGAAAGAACCTACTCCGTTCATCAGACACATAAAAAACGATCGAAATAAACGAGGCTCATTGCGGTATTTTTCTTCTTCTTCTTCATCTTTTTTCCATTATTTTTCATAACAATAACATCGTCAGCAATGGCTGGATTTTGTCGATAACGCGGTCACAAATACATAATTTCCACTTTGTTGCAAAAGTTTTGGGTGTGGAAGCTTTGTGAGAGGAAGAAAAGAAAAGTTTTTTTTTCCAAAATGGAATTCATTATTTTAAGAATTTGATTGGAGGACATACATTTTGCAGTACTTTGATTGTTCAATTCAGAAAAATGAAATTGAATGCGTATGGTTGATTGGGATTGTAAAAGTTTCAACAACAAACACATAAAGTTGAAAATGTCATTTGAAATCAAATGAAATTCCTTAGCTCAAAAGCGACATGTCTCTTGACTACCGTAGAAGAAGCACGATAGGGGAGATCAGAAAATAAAAACATTAATCTACGATATGAGTATGAATTTTATGCATTCACTATTTCGTATTCTCGCCAAACAGAAATGGATTATTCATTGTTTTCTTTTCTCTTTATTATTTTTAAAAAGTTTTTTTTATCTTTCGCTTCGTATACATGTATCAATTAATCACGTTCAGTTGAAATTAATGATTATTTTTGTATTGTGTTAAAAAAAACAAATTCGTTTTTTTTTTCACTTTGTTTTATTCAGTTTTATTTCTATTTGACAAGATGAAACGAAAACAAATTGGCAGCTGAGTTGAATGAAATTCCGTTTCGATTATACAATGAAACAAATTAAAATGTAAATACAAATTATCTTAACAGCAAATAAAAATATTAAATGCACACGAAAAACGATTCTCTCTCGTTCTCATTTCATTTTGTGTGTGTGTGTGTGTATTTTTTCGGCTAGATTTTAGTAAAATTGTGCATACACACACACATACACACTCAGGTAGGACCAAATGGTGCCTGTGGTTTTAATCGCGATTACAAACGGGGAAATGTGCAATAAAAATAATGAACAAATTCGCCATAAAGAGAATTTTATGAATATTCATTTTGTAAATGAGAATTTGAATAAATTTTTAGCTGGGCCGTTTATATAAATATATATTTTTTTTATTGTGCAATTTTAACATTGAATTATCGCATCGCATACATTTCATACACGCAATTTAATTAATGTGAGTTTATTACCTTGTTTGGATAAAAGGGCAAAATTACGTTTATCGCAATGATGTAGAATTAGAAATAGAAATTGTATTTACAAATATAGTTTGTGTTTTGAAATTGATTTTTTTTCCTTTTTTTTTTTTTTTTGGCTTGAAATCTCAAAACACAATAAAATGAATTGAATAAACTCGGCCGGGTTTTTATTGGTGTAAAACGGTGATAAGACATACCTGCCGGCAATGTTACTGTGTGTGGCTTTTTGTAATAAATTGTGGCTACAGAAAAATTTGAATAAACAAACGATTCCATTCCATACGATCAAACCACAGAATCTCAAAAGACAATGGCATGTATTCAATATTAAAGTCTTCATTCATCGCTTCATTTGAATGTCTGTCTGTCTGCATCAAAGCGTGTCGCTTGCAAATGAGTTCAGTTTTTAGATGAGAATGTCGATTTAACGTATGGAAAAAGGGTTGGTGATTAATTACAACTTTATTTTATACCGTTTTTTGAGCGATAAAATTCATAACATGACTGATAATGTAATCCATTCAATAAGGTTTTTTCTCTTTTGTCAGAGACGGCTGCCAATCGTCTTTGGGTTCTCTTTCTCTTGTTTGGTAATTATTGTTCGCGCGACGATGTGCACAATTAACAATCAGATTCAATGCTAATTATCTTGAGTGTATGTTTTTTTTCTTCTTCTTCTTTGGCTTCTATTTGTGCATTGTAAACAAAAAACGGATGATTTATTGCAACATAATAAACTATTCATTTCCGAACTAGGCATGAATTGAGACTAAAGAAGCCAAAACGTTGTTAACAATGCTGCAAACTAATTTTTTTTATTATTTATTACCGAAAAAATTCGCAATAAACCGGGTGTTATTGCATGGAAATGCAAAACAATACCATGTGAGACTTTTTGAATCGGAGAACTATCATTGGATAAAAGAGAGTTGGAATCTCTAACTTGGAGATAGTTTAATCTAATATTTGAATTGTCAAATTTGAAAAGACCTTTTCAAAAAATAAAGTTCCATACTTAAGGTTATTTTGTAAATCTCCTCAATGTGAGACCTAAATAAGAGTTTTTTTCGAGTTCCCAATCTAGGTCTGGAATTTCATGTGCGAAAATTCGAATACACCCTGTAAATTATATTTATGTTTACAAGTCATTCCATTCTTCGGTGCTAATAATCTTCTGCATAATGCAACATTAAGAATCTCATGCCATAGAATATTTCAAACGTGTGTATTCAATGACGTTGTTCATCTTATTGCTGTTGTTTAAAAAAAGAAAAAAAAATATTTCAACATGTGTTCTAATGCATGCTTCTTTTTCATTCTGTTTTGTTTTATTTTTCTCATTTTTTTTCACATTCGCCGAGTAATAATTTGAATTTTTTGGCTAAAATATGCGCGAAACGTGTTTTTAAAAAGAACGAGAGTAAAATGATGGTTGGAAAAGTAACAAATGAAAGGAAATAAAAATGCTTCGAAAACGAATGATATATTTGAGAAATGAGAAATATGATGCGATTGCAGGCGTTTCGGATATAGGTGGAATAGCATTAACATTTTTCATAATGAATCTTCGCGATTTGCTACCTTTTTCCTTTTGAATTGGCTTAAGAATGAAGAGAAGATGAAAAAAAGAACAAAAATGGATTTATGAATGAAATACAAGAAAAGGCAAATGAAAATGAAAATGCAATACGCCAATTTCTTTCTCACAGAAATATGGCTGTCAGTTTAAATATGAGCTGCTCTCATTGGTTTCTTGTATCGAGCCATTTGTAATTGAGTGGACCAAATCGAAATAATATTCAAAACATTCTCACTACATTAGACTTCTCGAGCAAATTTACAAAGGCAAAATGAAATGAACACGATTATTAAAAGAACAAAAAAGAAGAGAGAAATACTCCGGATGCAAATTGTTTCTTTTTCTCATTTTACATTATCTACACGAAATCTGAATGGGAAAGAAAATGTGTGCATTGAATTAGACGAAAGCTTTAATCGAAAAAGGTATTTGTATGCTAAATTCACTTTTCATTCATATTCCGTCCAGAAAATTTAAATTGCAAAAAAAGGCGAACAAAAAGAGGCGTAGGTTCACCATTTAGAAACGGTTCGATTCGTTTTTTTTACGACGAAATTCATTCATTAAGGATGTTCGCGCTATGGTCAGTATTTTATTGAGTTATTTTGATGGCACCAAAAGTCGACTTTTCCTTTTATTCACTAAATCTCTTGCTCTCTTGCATTACATTTATATTCAATGGTGGTTTTTTTCCCTTTCTAACGCCCTTTCCGCTTTTTATCTGATTTCATTTCACATAATAAAAAAAAGAAGGCAAAATTCAATAAAAAAAACCCCATAGGAAGACATAGCCCAAAAGAAGGAAATTAAAACTTATCAAAATCAATGGGCATCTTTAATATGGACATGGCCAGTGTTTTTTTTTTCTTCTTTTTCCGTCCCGAAAACTGCCTTTTTTCCCAGGGAAAACGTGCAGTTCATTATTATTGCATAGATGCGCATAGATTTTAATTTGGCTTCATTTATGTTACGATCCAACGTCAATAGATCCGTGGCGATGTGAAACGAGGCCCAACATCGTTGCCCGTATGTGCAAAGAATATGAATTCGAATATGAATATGAATATGATATGAGCAAGTCGGCGAAAAACCAAAAGGCATACACACATACACACACACATAGAAAGAGAGAGAGAGAGAGAGAGAGAGAGAGTGAGATACAAATCGTTGTACACGACATACAAGGACTGAGATCCTCACGGACATTGAATCGCGCTCACACTTGATCGACGACGCTGCACAATTCAAATTCCCTTACCATGCATTTAAATAGCTTCATTAACTCAAAACGATGAACGCTGACGATGAGAGCCAAAAAGATACGGTAAAAGAGACAGAAAGAGAACGAGAACAAGGGACCAAAATATAGATAAAGACAGAGAGAGAGAGAGATGATGGCGACAGTAAGCGTTGTTGCTTTTGTTTTTCGGTAAACATACTGCTGCCAAATCGATATTGTTGTTGGCATTCAGGCACGTTTCTAACTGCAAATTATATACATTATGAATCTACTGGTGATAAGCGATTAGCCATCAAAATAAGAATAGTCACATGAGCTTCTTCATTTGACTTGAGAGGATGAAGAATTGAGGGAGACCATCCGATGTATAGGAAAAATCAAGACAAACATGTTCACAACATGTTTTTCGCATGATTTCTGTTTGCTTTCTTAATCATTTCCACCGGCATCGTTGAACCGTGTAGCATCATCGGTGGATAGAATAGAAGAGCCAAGTATTGATCAACTATAGCCGCTTATCGAAACTTACAATCTTCGAAATATAAATACTCAATTTCATAAAATAATTGCAAAAATAGAAAAATGCTCAGCATTCTGATTAATCGACACACTTGAACGCCACTTTTCGAATTCACAATTGGCTGCAAGTCACTAAGAAAGAACAAAACGAAACCGCGGCGAGTGACAAAGGCCAGGCATTCGGTTATTTTTCTTATCTTCAACTTTGTATGAAATGCCTTGAGGTGATCGCAATTTAATTTAATTCCGACTTTTTCGCAAATTCAAAAGTTTATGTTAACACTCGATTTGAAGCGACCGTCTTTTTTCATTGAAACGACCATTTCGCATATTATTTAACCAATTTGTTTTTCCATCACTTTTATATTCACATATTTGCCACTCATGAGGCAATCATGATTCTTTTGCTCGATCTATACATCTCTCACTCTCTCTCTCGACTTTTGGCCAATAATAACTTATTACAATTTGGAAATAATCACTGGAGGGTGTGAGCAATATGTGTCCGCAAGATATCAATTTGGTACAATGTCAGTTTATCTGAATGGAGCGCGCGAGGCGGATGCGATGTAGCAAAAAAAAAAAGAACACAAAAAAAAAAACAAAAAAAAAAAAACAAAAAAAAAAACAAAAAAAAAGAACAAAAAAAAAAGACAAAAACTCATTTTAAACAACTGTTGCATAAAAAGTCAAGTAGGGTTTTTATTATGATTCCATTTTGCATGGAATTAAAGGAGTCATCATCAAATGAGCCTGTTAAAAAGGAGTTATGAATTTTTATAGAGAAAAGGGAAGAGAAAGAAAAAATGTTAGAACAAAATGAAATATAATTTAAACTACAAAAAAAAGCAATTTCAGTGAAAGTTAAGGAGAAAATTTGGTTTGGGTTGAAATGAAAATTGTTCAACATTGAGTAGTGTGCTTCTACCGCAGCAGGATATTAAGTCATGCAAAAACATTGCCATATTCGAAATGCTTTAGAAAAATTGAAAATAAATCGAATTTACGTAGGAAAAGAGTTCATTGAATTTTGCTTGTTACATCCATCACATTGCGTTCGGTTTTGATCTCTCCATCCTCCACCTCAACAAGTTAACAACAGTGTGTTCAGTGTTTAGACGATAAAGTGTGCTCGTATGTGAGTGTCAAAAAATCTTTGAAGTGTAGCCCTTTCAATGATTCCATGCTGTGTGCTCCTTGTTCTCTTGCTCTCTTCTCGTATCCACCTATTTTTATTTTATTTTACTTTTTTTTTTATCTAAAACAACATATCAGCATCCTGCCGATTTCCTTGTTTTATGTTCCACACGTTAAAGTATACAGACACGCATTCAATACAGTTTGCCTCTTAAATTGATGGTGTTCATCGCTTGTTTAGCCAAGTACATACACACATTTGTTGGGTGCAATAACGTTTAATCGCGATGCTTGTTATTGCTGTTGTGTTTTACGACAATCGGGATAGGCCAAGTGAAGGGCAAACATATTTATGGAAACTGTCGCCTCAAGATAAAAAAAAAAAACATCCCCCTGAAGTATATATACCAAACAATAACACAACGAAGGGAAAAATGTAAATATTTTGGTTTTTCTCCATCACAAAACCTTCTGCTTCGAAAAACAAATTTTTTTTTTTTTTCGCTTCGAGTGCACAATTTCTTCTTTGCTTTCGCTTAAAATTTTACTTCTTTTTTGTTTCAAAACTTCCCCAATACTAGGAAATCGGCCAAAATAGAAAAGTTTTACTTTGTTTTGGCGTTTCCAAGGAAATTTGGATTAAATTGTCGTTGCCGCAAAATGGTTTGAAAGAATAAAGAAATTCTAAAAATACCAACAGTAAATTGCTTTTTTGCTAAAAACAACAGAAATGACACAAGAAACTATTCTTTTTATCTGCAAATACCGAGCATGGTATGTCATTCAGTTGTATTGACAAAGTAAAATTAAAAGCCACTTCATCATTTCTGGTTAATTTAAAGCATAAATTCGCTTGTTATTTATCATAATTATTGTGAATGACATGTTGTTCGTTGTGAATCTCTTCAAATTACTGTTAAATATGCCTACATTTCTTTTATCACTGAATCGGTAGGTGGCTGACAGAGACCATTTTTTTCTCTCCCTTTCGCTCTATAGCTATTGTTCACATTTGCACTTATCGTCGCACTGCAACTGTGCATCGTGATTGAGAGCCTGAAGTTCCCTTGTGTGAAATTGGTTACATTTGTAAAACAAAAATTATAAAATAACTATTTATTAAGTGCGTGTACACAAGTGTTTTTTTTTTTTGCTCTGTTCAGCTATTGTTTGCCTTATGCACAATGTTCAATGTGCACATTGTAAGATACACGCAATCGTTTGCCATTACAATTCATTGGGGTTGCATTTTGAGTGAAAGAGAGCGAGAACGATAGAAAGACGGAGAGTAAAAGAGCAAAAAGGAACGAAAATGTTAAACGAAAACAACAATAACAACAATGTATCTCCCATTGTGAGCTATCGTTCAGGGGGGGTGGTGGTGGTGGCAATGGCATATTTTATGGGTCGACACAGTGTTCAGTTTGAAACTGATTCAAGTCTATTGGGATTTGAATCGGAGAAATCGGACGCATCTGTTCGCAAATAAAATTCGTTTTTTTTTTCTCTCGATCTCGTCTGCCGAAATGATAAATATTCATCGAAAAAAAAATAG
This sequence comes from Resseliella maxima, assembly GCA_029041755.1. Classification (NCBI taxonomy): domain Eukaryota; kingdom Metazoa; phylum Arthropoda; class Insecta; order Diptera; family Cecidomyiidae; genus Resseliella; species Resseliella maxima. The sequence goes on from JAQOWM010000106.1 coordinate 272,851, forward strand.
CAACGTGTTTTCTCTATTGTATTCTAAAGTAAGCACCTATCCGCGCCAATAAATCGTACCATGCTGGGTGCATGACAATTGAACACAATACGATTTTAAAGAGATCAACAGTGTTGCTCTATTTTGTAAGTATTTGACACATTCCAACTGGTATCTGAACGAAAGATTCTTGTGGTGTTAATGAATTGTAATTCCAGATTCGATGATACAAAATTCTTTTGAAATTTCCGGACAATGGCTAAAGGATAAATTTCGATTGAAACCATCACTTTATCACATTTTGCGTAAGCGTATCTTCATATTGAATTTAAAAAAATTTTCGTTTTGTTGTTTTTTAATTCACAATCATTGCGTGTACAAAAGTGATCCAAATAATTGTTTGTAAAACAATATCGAATTTGAGATGGATAAATATTTGTGTGTGCCACACTCACTCTCTTTGGGCAATGGAACACGTTTAATGTGTTTTCGCAACTCATCGAAAATGTTTGACACCATTCGTATCATTCTCTCCATTCTTGGTTGTTATTGCTACTGTTGCTGCTTAAACGATCAAAAAGAAACAATACGCACACACACACACACACACACACAAACATAAAAGACTCTTGTTTCAAGCGTTGTTTGCTCACATTTTTAGCGATTTAGACAAGTACCATGTCGCACACTGTACCGTTCAATGTTTCGTTTTGTTGAATTTATCTATCAGACCATTTTCAACTGAAAATGTTTACATTGTGCTGACGATCCTCATTTTCAGATAAACAACAACTGCACCAGAAGCAAGTAGGCGAAAAAAACATTGCATTGCACACAATGTATTTTGTGTGTGTATACACGTTTTGCTTATTTACATTACACATGTTATAAATTCATCGACTAGTTCGGTTGTTGGTTGTGATACGAGTGGCGCATTGAGAATCGACCCTTCTTTGACCTGTTCCCAAAATCATCATTTATATTATGAAAAAGAAAATCATCTGAAGGAGTCTCTTGGTACATGACAAACACTTGTCAATCTACGAAATGCTTGAAAAATCATAGAAAAATTCAAAAGAGATGAACAAAAAAAAAAGATTCAATGCCGTCTTGGATTAAATGGGATTCAAAATAAAGCATACAAGAAAACGGCTATTTGTTTTTCAATGGTTAGCTGGTCGACGGAGTAACAAAAGGACCGCTGATATACAGATAATATAAAATGCAACATTTGTAAAGTTAATACCTATTTTATATAGATCAATTCATGATTTGACAAGTGTTGAAACACGGAGACGCGATTTTTCTCCGTCCAAAGTCGAAACGAAATCGTAATGTTGATAGTAAACAATGTAGATCTATTCATTTTTTTTGGCATATGTGCATCGAATTAAGCGACTGAATACGAGAAGGAAAAAATTGGAGAGCAAACTATATCGAATCCCTTCTTCGTTGAAACTGTGCCGATAATTTCACCCTAAATGCAGTTCCAGTTCCAGTTTCAGTGTTCACCAGTGTAAAAAATTGTTTTCGATTCAGTCAACAAGCATAATAGTCTTGCACATCTACATATATTGTATCTTAACTGCATTTCACATAAAACCATTGGCAAACGTATTTGACACCGAGTTATGAGGGTGAATTTTCCACTACAACAAGAATACACAACATCACAAGCAATAAAATACAAAACTATTGTTTAGACGCAGATTATTATATTATTGGCCCATTTGGATTCTTGAGCATCATGCGTTTTTCCTGACTCAATTACAAATAAATTGCGGGAAAATTAGCAGCTGAATCTGTGAATGTTACAAATCGTCATTTCGCTATGCGTAGAATGACAAACTATGTGGAAAAATTACCGGCCCGAGATGATACGAGTAAACTAATTTCGTCTAATCGAATTGTTTCTTTTATTGTCGGTGGTTTTTGACTCTCTATTTGAATTCATTCTGTTTAAGTTCTTGTATTTTGTTCTTTGTTTTGTGTGGTATGTAAGCCTCTGGCTCATTCGGATCTCAATTACACATAAGGCAAACACCAAAAAATCACAAATTTCTCTTTTCTATGATTAAATTTAGTTCAGAAAAATCAATATTAATTTTTATCCAATTTCTGGCTTTATTTATTTAGAAATTCTTCAATTTTGAATTGTAAACATAACAATATCTCACTCACTTTCCATTGTAAACATCCCAAATTATGTATTAATTTTACAAGAATATTGACACAATTCAATAATTAAAGCAATTATATACATCCGATTCAATTAGATTGTCATGTTTGTCATGAAGCAAGTAATTAAAGTCCAACAAAATTGATCAGGTGATGAGCAAGTGAATAAATGCGCTTGGAATGACAAAAGTCGCGTAATTGGTTGAGTAAACAAGTTTTTCGCATTTACATATCACAAAAAAAAAAAAAAAAAAAAAAAAACTGGTAGAAAAAACAACCAATCAGATGAATTTCGGTTGCTCAGCAGATTTGTAGTTAAAATGGAAGTTACATGATTGTACTTTTTATTGGTTTCGATTAATTACAATTGTTATTTAAATTTACCGAAAAAAGGCGTCCCATAAAACAAATACCCATTTTCGAGTTGCTCCAAAACAAGAGAATCCAATTAATTGAGCAAATATTTTTATTTTACCTGTCGAATGGAGAAAAAAAATCGGTAATTATTCAGCTGTATTTGGAAAGTGTACTGGGGAAATACGAGAAAGAGAGAAAAACACAAATTGAGCATATTTGTAAACCAAATACCGTTTTCCTCAACAACGAATCTCACGAGAAAAAAAAACTTCAAAGAAAAACCAATTTGCAATGTTTTTCATACTGAAGGAAAGCGACCGAAATCAGAATGATTGAACATGACAAGAAAAAAATGCGACAAAACAGAAATTGAAAGAGGAAAAAACACTTTTTTTTTTAAAGTAAAATAAGAAATGAAGTCCCGAACACTTCTGTGACATTTAAATTGTGGTCGTGGAAATTTGATTGAAAGGTAGACTAGAGAACAAAGCGATCTGTTCAAAAAAAATAGTGATATTCATCGCACGCAATTATATTTTTTTATTCATAGGAAAGAGTAAGAAACCCGAGTTATCGAAGTAACTTGTAAGCCAAATGTTTGTTTAGTTTTCTATGTCATTCTTCGGTGCAATGTTCAATCATCAGGAATCACCGGTTGCGTTTGTTCAACAAAACGATTTTATGTGATTCGATCATCGTCCCCACGCGAAAAATATGTTTTCTTTTCTCTCTCCCTATTGTTGTTATTGCAGGCGATGAAGGACAAAGTAAATACGATAAAAATAGACAGGTTGAGTCACGAGATATGCCAAAATGGTAATATGCTTTCTACATTGACATGAACACAATACGACGAAAGCCGGAACACAAAAAAAAAAATCCAACTACGATGTATCACACCACGAAAATTTGCGTTTCGCCTTTTTCCGATTGTCAATCAATTTGCTTGTACAGTGAATGCGAACAAAAAAATAAAAAAAAAAAAAGAATGAAAACAACATTTCGTTTCGTGATGAGAAAATGTTTTTACCCCGTAATACAAACGAAATGAAAGAAAATAAGCCATGCAACGAGAAAGTAGAACGTCAAGAATGAGCTCCTTGTTTGTAACGATGTTAAGTTTCAATTGGTTTTCTTTCATTCATTCGCTCGTTCGTTCGATCGAAAGAAAATATTTGAAAAAGATAACAAACAAAGTAACCGAGTGTAATAAATGTCGAGTTTTTCACTTTATTTCTTCTTTTCCTCGTATTTTCATTTTAACACAAATCATTTTCAACAAAATGTATTTGTATCGACCTGTAAAGTTGTTTTCATTTTTTTTTTTCTTTTTTTTTTTTTTTTGTTCATGTACTTTTCAAATGATTAACTTGGAAAGTTGCTTTAAGGTCCGTGAAGTATATGCAGCTGAACTGACCGCTATTGCATCTTTCATTGCATATGATCTGCGTCTGACATTTGGATCAATCAACATCACAATCAATACATCACTGGCAGCTGTTGTTTTTTACATTTACTACATGCATACATTGAATGTATGTGCGTCCAAAAATGCTTTAGCACCATGTTTTGTTACAACCATTCGTTTGTAATGAGTTTTTGTTTTACGCGTTCTGTTTGATTGGGATTTGGTTTGTTCCGTGTTCACATTTCTGCACTTTTGACATTTTGATCGAATCGTGGATGAAAATGCCACATTTGTAATAATTTATTTGGAAACGGACAACCCTGAGTATGTGTGTAATCGAACCAAGTGTAAGAGAGTGATAGAAATAACAAAAAAAAAAAAAAAAAAAAAAGAGGAATATTGTAGCGCATTTACTATGGAAAGCGCATAAAAACGTCAAACACATAATCATTCAAACGATATAATGTCTAGACATTTTCACATGCCCTTTTCAAAAACAGTGAGCCATATAAACATACACACAAAATACAATCGGGATGGAATACCAAACTTCAGCTCAAGCTTGCCGAACGCGCGCACATTGAAATTCTTGTTTGAATGGCGTGAGTGTGAAATCTTTATGCTTTTTACTTTTTCAAAAAGAAGAGAGAAAAAAAGAACGAATTATGTGTATGTTTGCACGTATATCGATATGTGGTAGTGTACTTAGCGCGTGACGTTGGACTGTAGTCATCATCCGTATGTTTGAAAATGAGCAAACCATGGTTTGATGGTGCATTTATAAATTATACATGCTTCGGTATCGTTTTGATATTTATCACAGCCAACAGTCACGCCACATTCACGAATCAGTTATGCTTACACATTCGAATATTTAAAACAAAAAAAAAAAAAACAAAAAGGAAAAAACTACAGAAACATCAAATTCGAAAGGAAAAATAAAATAGCAGGAGAAAAAAAGTACGCGCAAATGTCGTAAAAAGACATTCATCGACGATGCGATCGACATTCAACATTTGGTATTCGATTGGACTATGGCCGTTTAGCGAAATGTCTTCGAGCAATCAGTTAATGTTTGAACGATACAATAAAAATGACACTTTAATGCCTTTTCACTAGATGTTTTTCATGTAGCAAACATCATTTTTGTAACCAATACAATACTTACCATTTTGGTCACAATTCAAGTCTTATTTTATCTCAATCAATGTTTCCGGCTTTGCAGTTATTACAAGAATTAGGAAAAAAAGAAAATTTTTCACGATTTGCTTGATATAAAAATGTTCCAAGACACGCTGTTACTGGTTACAATTTCATGAAATTTATTTATTTCCTTTCAATAAATCGATAAAATAATGCCCAAGATGTTTTGAGTTGATGAATTACATTTACACACAAATATGGTTTGCAATTTTTTTTTTTTGTTGCTTCATTTAAATATAAAAACAAGAAGTATTTGATACATTCATTTGTCATGGATAGGAGAAACAATAAAGTCTGTTTACATATTAAAACATTTATTTTATTCTTGAATTTGTTTGCATTTTTTTTTTCTCATTTTTGTTGTTGTTGTTCTTTCTTCTTCTTCTCTTTTCTTTTCTATAATGTTTGAATAATTTGCGCTGTATTTATAATCTAGCTTGTGTTTTGTTTGTTTGTGTTTGTTAAATTTTTGCTTCCTGTCGATGCAGTACTTGTACTTAATTCAATACATTGAACTAAACAATAACTTAAGATGTACCGTTTTTCACTTATTTATTAAATAATAAACGTTTATTTACCGTAATCTTTGTATTCATTATCAAGAAATGAAAAAAGAAAATCTGCTCATTATTTACTATAGGATCGGTATTTTGTGCTGCTGTTTTTCTTTCTCTTTCTCTGTATATGTGTGTGTGTTTGTGTGTCATTTGTGTTTTACCTGCGCTAAAAACTTATTTACAAAAACACATTTAATTTTAGATTTTGATCTTGATCGAAAATTATTTTGCTCTGTGTTGAAATACGTTGATTGAAATTGAGTTTACTGAAAATGATTTTAAAAAATAAATTCGAAATGCTCGATAATTTCATTTCACTTATTTATATTTATTAATAATTAATATTTGTTACCATTGTTGTTTTTTATGTGATTGGAAAATAAAACCAGATGAAAATGGACTTGACGGTTCATTATTATAAATTACCACATAGAAAATGCGTGTTTAGGAATCGTTTTGAAAGTTAAAAGCATTTACAATTTCTTCATTTTTTTTTTCTTTTTTTTTAATTATTCAACGTATTTCACTTGTAGCAATGAATTTGATTGGCTCATTCGAAATGAAAGAAATAAAAAATTAAAAACGACATCGATACTATCGTAATTTATGGGTTTTTTTTTTCTCTCTTTAGCTGGCTACATTCTGATGTTTTTGTTAAAAGTTTTGTGTGACAATAAATCTGTTCTTAAATTATGAGACGAATGTTTTTCTACGAAATAAATATAAATCGATTATTCTAGAGACTCTTCCATATATGTATTTCCACTATGTTTTTGTTTTGTTTACTCATCATTCACCTCCTGGGTTTCTTAATTTTCTTTCAAATATGAATGAGCTGGAAATTTGATTTTTCAAGCTTTATAAGAAGCGTTTCATTGCAAAAAAAAAAATTGTTTTTTTTTTTTGTTTTCTTATTTTCAATTTTTTTTCTTTTCAACGAAATAAATGAATATTATATTCGAAATTCGTGTGCATTTCACTAATGAGTGTGATTAAGATGCAAATCAATAAGATTTTGTGCTTGATTTCTTTTTTTTTCGATTAGTTTTACAATTGACAATGAAATATTGCCAATGCAACTATTCACTGAACGTAAGCCTAAACAGTTTCGGTTCATCAATCAACAGTTGGCGATTAAAACTACATACATAGCAATATCAGTGAAAACGACATAGTGTCGATTCCACCATTATTTCATATATCTATCAACATCGTACCATTCTATGAATTGAAGATCCTTTTTTTCTTCAATCTATCTCGAAGTTCTATCGCTTTCTTTCTCTCTCTTTCTCTATTTACAAACAAAATATCCACTTGTTTCTTCAATAAAATTGGCTGCGCTTTTATTTAAAAGATATGAACAGTAGAGTACATTTGTTCGAATTCTTCATTTCGATGATGCAAATCGCTTTTATTATGATATGTTAGCTCGAATAGGATTTGCAATTTGCACATGGAATTTACATGAAGAATTCTCGAGCAATTTTGAAATTTACGCGCATTTTAACTATCGTTCATTGAACGTTTTACCACACTAATCCTTCGCTTTGCATATTTTGCGGCTCAGAAAAGTTACCCGATCCCATGAATTCAGAAGGTGATGCATTTCGTTGATTGTTAATTATATGATCTGGATTTACACCATTTCCGGGCCCATTCACTCCTCCGCCTCCACCTTGATTTGATGCATTTTGATTCATGAAGTTTGATTCCGGTGTCATACCGCCAAATTCATTCACATTCATGGGAATTGAGTTTGGATGATCTATTGGACCTATTTTTTTTGAAAATGAAGAAAACAAAAGCGAATTCATAAAATGAGTTAAAAAAAAACATTTTCTTCAGAAATATTTGTGCAAACATTTTAAAATATTATTTTCATTGTTTTTAAAAAGAATGATAAAAAAGTTAATCGGGAATTGAAAGTAAAAATCGAAACAAATACATTGAAAAGAGAAAAACACCAATTTTAATGAAAAAATTTCAACTCACCTGATGCATTGAATGGCAGTGGACCAATCGGATGGCCGGGAAAGAAAGGACCGTCACCGTGTGAATGAAATGGTGGCCCACCATATCCAAACTCAAATTTTCCTTCGTGACCAAAGTACGGAAAACCGGCTTCGTCTAGGCCGCCCGGCGACAGATTCATCGGAAACCCGCGCATTTTTCTTGCACCGCCAAAGAATGGTCCACGACCCATACTCGTCAATTGTTTCATTCGTCGTTCTTTTGATCGTTTATTTTGGAACCAGACCTAGAAACAAATTTAAAATGAATGTTACAGTAATTGTAAATTGTGTTTTTTCATACAATAATCTTTAATTGCAATAGTAGTACAACGTTGAAGATTTTTCCAATTTACCACTTTCGAATCATGACGATCTTAAAATGTTATCGCAAAGGTAAATTATTTATTTGAATAAATTACCGATTATTTCGTGCTATTTTCCCACACTTTGTGATTGCATAGAACAATTGTTAAAGGTTGAGAGAAAAAAAAAAACTCACACAATACATACACACACACACAACCACTCACATCAGCCACATTCGGGCATTATGTTGCGCACTGTGATCAATACGACATGCTTACAATACAAACGAAACGTGCAGAAACCAATCACACGGTCTGCCATTAAATATATTCAATATTGCTTCCAAGAAAACTAATAACCAGCAAATCGAACACAAAAATGACGAGAAAAATCCGCCTGCGTTTTCATTAACCAACACAATCGCTTCTATTTACGGAACAATTTTCTGTGCTAATCGTTCGTTTTGTTCATCTGCGAAGTTGGAAACATTTTTACGGCATTCAAAAACGGCCCAAACACACAATCGCTGCATTTGCTTCGCAATTTACCCATAACGCACTCCGTTACACACTCTCACACCAAGTCGATAAAGTCGTTCGCTACGCTACACGGAAATTTTACGTGTTGTTTTTTTCCCTCTCGCTTTGCTTTCTTCAGATTATTTTTCAGAGTTTTTTTTTTTCTTCTGTTTGTTGCTCTTTCTCTGCAATAGTTAAATTTGGTTGTTTATCTACAAGTAAAGTAATGAATACATGCATAAAGAAGCTCCATACAAATGGGTCAAAGTTCATTCTACTTCATTCTATTTAATTGTGGTGGAGAAAGAGTGCTCTGCAATTGATGGTATTTGATGATTTAAAAATGGTGTTTTTAACGAAAAATTAAAATAATTGAATGTTATTTCATTCAGAGCACTTGATAAAATCTATAATTTCCAAAACATTCAAACTAACTGTCTGAGAAATTTTGTGAAATGAATAAGACAAAAAAGAATACCAAATATAAGAGTAATTAAATCATTACTTAAAAATATACGAATTTTGTCGTTTTCTTCAAATTCTTCTTAAAGTTCAGTAGACGATTCGTTACCCTTGATTTTACGAGCACACTTAAATGTGACCAACAACTGGGTCTGGTGGCGAAAAATGAGTAAAAACAGGATTATCGGCTATAAACGAGCAAAGAGTTGTCTCTGGATTCTTATGACCAACGTATTCAACTACTGCTGAATTTTTGTAATGAAACTCATGTATATTATATTCGTTTCGTACTTGATTCGTTCATACATAACCAGTAACTGCTTTTTCCTTGTCATTCAAACTAAATTGAGAAACAATGCGCGGAACAATTTTATTCGAGGCCATTTATTTGCATTTTATGACTCATTTGCATTTTCGAAAGAAGAGAGAAAAAGAAAACTGCACACTGCATTCGGCGGCATTATTCGGCTTGCCAAGAGCAATCCAATATACTTAAACTGGCGTATGACATCAAACTCAACAGTGTTTTTTGCTTCGAAAATATAAAATACAAAATGATCGCATAATTTTCGCCTTATTGAACTGACATTAGTCGATCAATAAAAATGTTTATGTGATTGCCATTTAAAATCCGTACCGTTTTTTTTTTCGTCGTCGGATCCTTCTTTTATGTGGATTATCATTTTGGTGGATTGACATCGATTCAATGATCTCGACGAAAAAACATTTAGTCTATAAAATTATCATTTCTTTATAGAAAAAAAAAAGATTTTTCTGCACGAAATACACGAAAATTACAAGGAATATGAAAAAAGCAGATAGAAAGAAAAATAAAAAACGGCGGATCACAAGAGAAGCACTATTAACACATGCCAGAAATAGAATACGGTTGCTGAATGAAAAAGAAGAGCATTTACGATTAAAACAACGAAGGTGCGCATCGATATCGTTGCAAATTAAAAAAATGCTCCGCAAGCAAACAAAACAAAAGAAGAAAACCGAAATCAACCATACGATATGATATGAATATAAATGTAGAACATCGATAATAACTATAAAAAATAATAGCTGTAAAATATGTGTACGTACAAGACGTCATGCGGTGAAGGGGCGGCGCCGACAACTGTCATTGCATTCGCTTTGTTTTTAAAATGTTACCAGTTTGTTTTTGACTTTTGGTCATAGATTAACCGAAAAAAAAAAAATATATGCCACGGCACTGCATACAAGAAGAAAAAAGAATGGAATAGAGAGAAAGAGCGGGAAACAAAAAGAGAAAGAGGCAAAGGGGAGAAATAAAGACAGAAAAGAAGAAGCGTAAAAAAAGCATATAAATAAAATGCATGCAAATCGTATTCAAGATGAGGGAGGACATCATGCTGTGAGTATTTTGTACCTATGCGATTTTATTTAGCCGTATTCATTTGTTTTTACTTAACAAACCACATATTATGGATATATTATTATTATGAATATTTTGATCATGCGAATTGAGTGGCTTTTGTGTATGTGCGGAAGAATTGAAAAAGAAGCAAATCCGCATTAACAAAGGGAGAACGAACATCAAACCGATGCACAATACAATTATGACTTAGATATGTGCAGAGAGTGAGAGAGAGAGAGAGAGAGAGAGACGAAGAAGAATGTATTAATGAGCTTATGTGAATCGGTTTTCGGATATGATTTAGACTTTTTGGAATCCTCCACAGGATTGATGGTGTGATCTAATTCTCTCTTTCTATCTTTCTCTTTCTTTGTGTGTGTTTTTTCGTGTCCAATATTGTTCGCATTTATCTAACATCAAAAATGAAATATGAAATATGAAATGAGAGTGTCTAAAATTTCGTTACAAATGGTCGTGTGAAGAAATCGAGTTCAACAATGATTATTTTATTTTTTTTTTCTTCGCTGTACAAATCCAGAGCAAAAGTAAACTTCCATTTTTCTTGCAATTTATCCCATGTCATTCCCAGAACCGTATCCATATATTTTAGCTACACTTTTGCTTCATTTTCTCTGTTTCCAGCACACATTTCATTTTTTTTTTTTTTTATTTTTTTTTTCATGTGGATTTTTGATTTTGGCTCTTGTCTCATTTTTCAAGCCATCAATGAAATTGAATAAATACGAGAAAGAACCAATTCACATTTCAAACTGATGAAATGCGGTGCGCTTGGTCACTATGCAAAATACCATTTGAATCGTTTTGTAATTTTCAAATAAAGCCACAACATTTAAACTTTTTGGCAAGGTGCAGATCGACGGCCACATGCAGAGACACATTCAAAAACAGTTAAATCCTTTTTTTTCTCAAACGTTTTAGCATTGCAAGCCAATAAAACTCTTTCTGTTTTCTTTTCTTCTTTTGCTCTTGGAATTTCAGTTGTTGCGCTTGTCATTTTGCATCAAGTCGAAACAATTTTGTTGAGAATAAATCGTTTTTGCTTGAAATATGATGTTTGATGATGTGTAGACGTCGTTTTTCATGATTAGCGAAAGATTGTCGGTTTTTTTTCGTTTTTTTCTCAATTTTTTTTCTTTTTCATCGCTTTTTTTCGTCGTCATTTAGGATGAATTTGGATCGGTGATTTGCACGCAAAACACGAATTTACGGTTAATTTGCTACACCACCCAAGTAGTTGAGATCGATTGGTGTTTGTGCCGACAAAACAATGGCAATCAATAGAGACAATTGAATGACAAAAATAGAAAAATAAACTAATCATTGTTAAAATAATGAAGCATTGCAATAGTGTGTAAAATTCGCTTTTGACATTTCAAAATGAAAAAAACAACAACAACAACAACAACAACTTAATGATGTGGGCAGAAGTCATAAGGTTTTATGCATTGTTTTCCACTATTCATACAATTCGATGAAGGTTTGGCTATGTAATTGAGTTGAGAAATACAAATCTTGAGTCAAATGATACAGACGAGCACAAGTTCAAAGTGTCTTCATCAATACAAATGGGAAAAAATATGAATATTTTTATGATAAATTGCCGGCAACTTGTGCGCACATTGATCATTTAATCATAGACTTGAAATATAATTTTTTATTTTTAAATGTTTTGCTGGTGATGCATGAACCCTCCGAAAAGTCATTGAATGTCTGGAAACAATGGAAATAACTTGATTTCACCACAAACTAGAAATTTTGGTTGTTGTTCAGCAATTTTGAGGGAGAAATAAAATTATATTAGCTCATGCACAAAGCAATGAATGGAACACAAAAAAAAAAAAATTTATAACAAAATGTGAATATTGAACAGTGCAGTTGAATAATGGGAGCTATTTCACCCTCGCAACTTATAGCGATTCCTTTTTTTCATCTGTCCCCGAACGATTATTCTGCACAAATGTTTGACACGGTCATAACAGAATGAGCAGGGGGCGGTTGTCGCAATTTATTTATGATTTTTATTAGCAATATTATTGTCACTGAAACAAAATTGAAGCACTTGATGATATTTATTTTATTTGTCATATACAAGTATGAAGGAAAATGTTACATTTACGGCAAATATTATTACAGTTTGTACTGAAACATCATACAGTTTATATTGAGACAAGATGATTTGTTTTTGATAAGATTTTTCGCTTGAATTTCTATTTCTCTGATGAGGTGCAATGCAGTTAGATGTTTTCCGTAATCAAAGTAATTTTGTCAACAAAATGAGTTTCATAATTCCTGCGGCTTCACAAAACTGATTGTTTGTGATTCCGACAATCAAATTGACAAAGACGGTAAAACAGTTTTCTATTATAATAGAGAAACCACCATTTTATGGTTGGCTTTGATACACAATTTCATAATAGACCTAAGGAGACTTGTATGTATACAATTTCAAATGGTTCGAACTAGTCTGTGAGAAAATTTGATTCGAAGAAATCAACAAAACATTGAGCATGGAACATTGAACATTGAGCTCCGCTTAAATTGAACATGAAACATAAAAAACATCAAACATCACAATAAAATATGATCTCGTCATATTTTAATTGGTTAAATTTTTATTATCATCACACTCTTGAATATTTTGAGTCAACTTGTTTTTCATTTGATGCTCGCAGCCAAAATCTGTCCAATTAAAATTTTGTGAAGAAAATAAATGGTATTGAAAGGGTGGGTTGGAGTGGAGTGGAGTGGAGTGGAATGAGGAAGAGAAAACATGTACTATGTAATACGTATTAACACTTATCATGCATTGACTGTTTCATGTTTAATGTTTACGGTTAACTAATCAATTTTATCGAATTTGTATCATCTTTGAAAAGGAGCAAACAGTGAATTCTAGCATGAAAATCAACTCTTGTTTTTGTGATATGGAATATAAATGAATATAATACCATAATCTGAGAGTCTCTATCGAGAGTAAGATGAAAATAGAAAATGAAGAAAATCGATTTCGTTGCAAGATTTGATTCAAAATAAATCTCAAAATGTTGCTGTCAGCTATTGGTATGATATTGAAGTGAAGCAACTTATTTTATACATTGATTTTAGTAAAGGATTACTGCGATCTTCAATTTCATTTCGAAAATCGTTTCTTTTTTTCCGTTGACAATGAAATTGGTGAACAGAAATTCAACGATGCACTAGATTATAATCTCTTTAGATAATCAATATCTACACTTCTGTTGGCTACGGAATTATCGATGATGTACCAAAAAAACAATGTTTCTATGATTTCGATCACTGTGTTTTTTTCTTTGCTTCATCTTCTTCTTCTTCATAACTTTTTTCCGAACGTGGCTTTTTTTCTGTATATTCCACGACACGGTGGAGAAATAATAAACAATGCCCGACCATGTCTACAAAATGTAATGTAATACAACAGAATGCCAACGATTCAGAAGGCAGAAAAATGGAAATTGTTAAGTCATGAACAGCAGTTTTTCATGTTGGTAGGTGAGCACGGCGCAGAAGCGACGCCATATGATTGGTTTTCTCAAGTCTCGCACTCTCTTTCACGATCGCTTCTCTCGTTCACCGTGTGTATATTATACTTTACTAAAGCAATAACAACGGAATAAAGAGAAAAAAAAAACCAGCCAGAAAATACAATATCAAACAAATGGCGAGAAAGGTAAGAACATCGATAAATGTACGCTCGCTACGTTTACCGATGAAAGAAACAAACAACAACAAAAAGACGAAAAGAAAGAGAGAACAGAGATGTTCGCTTAACAACATCGGTAACAATAACAACAAAAAAAAAGTCATTTTCTTTACACTTGAATTCGAAAAAATTGATTAGTCATCTATAAGGGCTGGGTTGTTTCGACATTCAATTATATGTAAGCCATTTCGATACTTTTCGAAGCACTCATGCCTTTTACCTCGTGAATCGTTTGGATCATGGACGATTAGAAAAAATAAAAATAAAGTACGCGCACACTGAACGCGATGGACATGTCCAATAAAATTGAAATTAGAACATCCCAGTCATTTTCTTACCAACAAAATGAAACCAATGACTGTTCAAAGTGAATGGTCGTTGTTTTTTTTTTCTTCTCTCTTTGTTTTTTGTCTTTATCGAGTCACATTTACGTGTGGACGTTGAAAAATGGCAGACAATAACAACAGCCAATGTTAACAGCAATAGCAACAGCTATAGCTATAAAACATTTCAAAGGCAAAAGCAAAAACAAAACAGCAATTACCAACAAAAGTTGGTAGCATTCGACGATGTGGCTAGCTTTGAAAACTTATGAAGACATAAAACGATTGGCGTTGTTGGCTTTTTTTTTTCTCTCTCTCTCTATCTCCACCACTGTCTGCCTCTCGCTTTTTCTCTTTATTTTTATGAATGGCAACAATATTTTCTGTCGAGATCAAAAGGCCGCGGTTTCTTATCATAGCTGTAATCGGCTAGTTGCAGTGTTTATTAGCTAAAATCTTATTGCAAGCTATTTTTTTTTAATGACACACAACACATAAATTCATACTTCAGTCAGTTGATTTGTTGTGCGGCTGCTGCTTTTGCTGCTGATGATGCTATTGTTGCTGTTGAGAACGCGAACGTTCATTCTCTTTGTCGATTGATACGAAAATGGTTTCTTTTAACAACAGCCCGTGAATATTAAGATAATAGCGCATAAAATGTGCTCAGTATGAAAACTCGACAAATTCTTGTGTATAATATGAACTTTGTGTGTGAAAGGCAATGGTCTCGCACGAATCGAAAAAATATAAAAAAAAAAAATAAAAAAAAAAAATACATGAAATAAGAATGATTCGAATACGTGAAAATGGGTACAAATAGAAAACGGCACCGAACAAAATTGACTTTTTGACGAGAGAATCAATGGATAAATGAAGAACATCACATACACAATGAAACCAATGAAATTATCATAGAGAGAAGAAAAAAAAAAATCGACAGTCAGCCAAATCGACAGCGTAAACAAATGCGCTCAATGACTCTCAGTGAGTTTTCTCGGTGCGGTTTCACTCGATCGTTTTTTTTTTTTTTTTTTGTATTTTTAATGATTTGTTTTTCACGTACAAAAATATATGCTACGCTGTGGAACGAATTAAACTTAAACTCAATCACCTCCTGTATGCGTGTAGCAAGCGCGTGAATATGTGCGAGCACTATCTCTTTTCACTCAATTCTCAAACCAAAATCGAATTCATCTTCTTTTTCCTACGTGCTTTTTTTTATGTTCGAGTCAAATAGTTCGACAAGCATAAAAAAAAAAAATTATTCATGTTTTGCCTATCTATTTTCCCGTGTTTTGTTCAAAGTCAATGCTTGAGGTTGCATTTTCCTGCCCCTGACTTTGCAATAAAATCTCAATGTTTTCCAGTTGGTGCATTTATAACTTTTTTTTATGTACTCTGACTGTTTTGTTATAGCTGTTAAATGTTGTTGTTCTTTTTCATTCTTTCACTCGTGTCTTATTCGTTTCTTGATATGTTTCTTTTTTCCACTGGTGTGTTGAAATAAGCACGATCAATCGAAGGAATCTAATTGTTGTGATGATTTTTGGTTTGATTGACCTCACAAATAGATTGATCGTGTGGCGATCACTTGCTGCTTTCCATTCGATTGGCTGTCTTTTTTCATTCGATACTCTTTTCTCTATTCATTCTCATTCTCTTTTCTCTAAATGATTCGAAATGATTAGGCAAAATTTTCGATGATCGGAGGCAGTTGTAATCAGTTTTTGTTCACCGTGTATCTAAATCGATGGCTAATAATGTGTTTGGTACTCAAAAGGAATACAACAACAACAAAAACATAGAATATTCCGTTGAACAAAAGAACAAATCGACGGCAGGAAAAAAACAACAAACAAATCGACTTTCACACACGATGAAGAAAGAAAAAAAACTAAATTACAACTGAATGATAATGTAGCTATGAGCAAGCAACTTATTTTGGCCGGCACAGTGAGGTGAACGCGGTAGTATGGCGCGTTCAAACTCCATAAAAAATATGATATATTTTACGTCATATATTGTGTGACTACAAATAAAATGCATATGTTTGTGCCGACACGGACAAGAAAAATACAATACAATACAACACAACGTACGGACGAACTTTGGCATTTTCTTTGCATTTCATGAGGGAAAAAATCGGTTTTTGTTTTTGGTTTGGTTTGGTTTGGTTAGGCGGTAAAACACTGAGAATGAAGAAAAAAACCATCCGCAAATACTAACCGAATTGATGAATGCAAAGAGAACAACGCGTACAAAACACATTACATCGATAGGTTGTTTTTTTTTTTTTTGTATTCTGATTTCATCAAATGACAGCAAAAAAGCAATTAATAATCTTTGTGAGAGTTGAAGAAAAAGAAGAAAAAAAAACTACGGAGCCAAACCGAAATTTAGGAGCATGATATGGTTCCAGGTTGAAAAATTAGGCTCTTTCTTTACCACCGACGGCATTACATGGCAAATTCTCAGTGTTTTAATGCAAAATCATCAAGCCAATATTTGTATCCAAGCAATTGGGTTTCCGTTGGCGGCATAAAAAAATAAATGCTTTGAAGGTGCACATGTTCACTGAGTTTCAACATCAAAATCAAAATTCCGTTTTATCGGGCTCATTTTCAAATTGAGTTTTTTTTTTGTCGATTCAAATGAGATGAAAAAAAAAAAATGATTGAAATTGAGGAGTCCATTTTAATGTCTTAACTATCAAATTATTCTCGGTGATAAATTTAAATTCGTTTGACAAAAAACAAAACCAATAACATTTGTGACAATGTGTTCAACAGTTCATCAACACGTGTTTTCATTTAAATTGTTTATGTTGTTCGTTTCTCCAAATTACAAAATGAAACTGTGTTGATGAAATAAAATTGAATAGACGATGAAAGCTTTGAACATACTAGTTCCTAGCATTTTTATTTGTCATTATAACAGCAAAAACAAAAACAAAAACAAAAACAAATACACAAAATATCTATTTTAAACGATTTACCACTCATTCTCCAATTTCATTGACAGATTAAATTGATGCGAAGCTGGTATTTTTTTCACCTCTTTTTTCATGTTCAAAGACGAATAGTTAAAAAGGAACCAACTCATTAAAATTAGGATCATAAAGTAGATAGTTAAATACTTGTTTCGTGTTCTCATCATCGTCAGGGTGTCAATTTGATTGCTATTTCAAAAGAAACGATTCTAACATAATAAACTGTACACAGTTTTAAAAATACAATCAAATTTAATTAATTTTTTCTTCTCTTTTTTGATGAATTTCTACTGCAAATTCTATGTCGAGAGAATAATATATGTGTCAGCATGCGCGAACAAGACATTCATAATTATTCCATCTATTTTTACTGTGCTCATTAAATTAAGCGCAACGCGATCTAATCAATGACAGAAAACGATTAGGAGTACAAAACAATGGTAATCGATGTTGTGCATAGGTAAAATATCAGTTTTACCGCGCGATATAGCATCGATGCTTGAAGTCGTTAAGACCAAATAAATTATCTAACGTAATATACATAATTCGTGTATGTAAAATGCCAGACATTTGGTCGTTTTTATTTGATTTGTGTTTTGTATATGAAGGTACTGGTGCGGTGTGCGGCAATTCATCAAAGACCAAAAACCGAACTGAATAAAATGCCACTGCAATGGGAACAAAATGTGTGTCGTGTGTCAAGTAAAAAGATTTTTTTTTTTTTCAAAGTGAAACCCATAGGGAGTGAGAGAATTTATTGAAAATGAATATGATATGGTGTCGGTCAGACGTTGCCGTTTCTTTCGACATTCATTACATTTACGTTTGGATAATTCTTTTTTCTCCTCTCTTTTGGTTGTCTCGGTTAATTTGTTCGGTTTTGAAATGTGTGAATATTGTGCACGCCATGTCAATGCATTAGGCACCGAGCAGTGAAAAAAAAAAATTATTTTCATATTTGTCCGAACACCACACAATTTTTTTTTTTTTTTTTTCAAATTTCAATGGTTTTGGTGTCCCAGTGTACGATTGAAATGATGATGATGTCATCGGCTACTTAAAAATTCTTCTCTGTGTTAATGTTTTATGATGTTTTTTTTTCTCATTCATTCTTTCTTTTGTTCAATCAGCCACTTATACGGTCTCGTTTTCAATGTCTTTTCATTTTCGATTTATTTGTTATCTTGTTGTTTATATATTTGTTGCGCATGATTGACGTAAATCTTTGTCGCACCTCTAACTGCCTTTGAACCACCTTACAATATTCATTGTACACAATACACGCCCGTTTACGGCATTCAATCCACTCAATTGGTATTATTATTATTGAATAAAAAAAAATGACAGCTTAATTGTATCATTCACTGTCCTCTTTGTGTTTATATTTACAAGTTTCTTGGGTATCATGTATTCGTTGATGATCGATATCAAGTGACTTTGTAGTCAAACAAAACACTTGATACATGACAATCCTTTCCAATCTGATCCGTGAGATTGAATTCATTAAGTATCACTCAATTGATTGATATCTTGATTTTCCATTCAAAATTCAATTTCAACTAGTCTATACATATCGTTAAGTGAATTTTCTGATCGTGAAGAAACAATAGAAGTGTTTTAAACTCGATTTGCGATGCAGTTAAATTGCCGCTGAGCACAGGACATGAAAATATTGAATATAAATAATCTACCGTATTTGCATCGAACAATTCTGTAAATCGATAAAAATTTCAAGTTTTTTTTTTCTTTCTTTCGTTCATTTTGCAATGTATAAATGGTTTAAGCACATCTTGAAGAATATATATATATATATATATAAATTTTTTATCACCAAATGACTAGAAATCGCATTAAATTCATTCAATGAACGTTCTCATGTATGTTATGGGCTACATTTGATATTCTCGCTCGTTTCTCGAGCTTGACTCTCTCGAGTGCAACGAGTCAGATGATTTATTGGCTACGGTTAAACATTAGCAAAGAAATCATTTTCGGTGTATGATGTGAGAGAAAAACAGAAAGCAACTAAGAGAGAAGAGAAGAAAAGAAAAACCACAGTGATTTGAATCATCGATTTACTGTATGCATACAGTCGACTGTAAGCATTTCTGGTGCGACGGATGAATGACGATGAAAAATTATCGATAATTCGACTTTTTGTTTTGAACAGCAGTGTTCATTTTTTCAGTTTCTCTTCTCTGTATTCGCTTCCTCTCTCTTACACTTTCGGTTTCATCCCTGTCTTTACTTTCTCTATCTCTGTCTCTATCATGCTCTCAATTTTTAGTCCCTAAAAATTCGATATTCAAAAAACTTGAACAGCCTTCAATATTTTGCTTCTCATTCTCTAAGTTGGAATAATTTAAAAAAAAAAAAAAAAAAAACGAAAAAATATGGATAATATGCGTAAAAGTTACGAACATGATTTATGTTGATATTTTTGTGTGTTCGTTTATTCATTTTCGTTCTTGTCAGAATAATTTTTGTTTTACTCTTCGTGGTGTATTTTATATTGTTGTTTTTGTTGTATATTTTGGCGTTAACATCATTTTACGGTGCCAGTGATGCATTCAAATTCAAATGGCCAGTCAATTCAAACGAATTTCCAAATGTTGTTGACCATAATTTAGGTTTCATGAATTATAATCATCATCATAATAGTTGTTGTTGTTTTCGTAAAAAAGAGAAAGAGAGAGTGAGAGAGTGAGATGAAAAGAGAGAGAGAGAGAGAGAGAGAGAGAGAGAGAGAGAGAGAGAGTTAGAGACTACATAATACTTTACAGTAAACGGTTGATAGAGGCCACATTGCGAGAACCAAACAGATCCTAATCGTAATCGATTATTATTGTTTCATTCAGTGCAGTTCGACATTTTGTCGATATGGTGAAAATATACAAAAACCGGATGAAAACAATATGAGTTTATAATAATCATAAGGGGATTTAAATTGTTTTGTTCATGTAAAATATCTCCCGACTCAAACGTAAAATGATGGGAAATGAAAGTCGAAAAACTACTGCTTAAAACAAAAGGAAAATTTTCAAGAAGGTTCTTAATACGGCCTAGGTAAAGGTCATCTGCTTATGGGATAAACTGTCTGCTGTAAACAAAAATCCCCATGTGCTTATATGGTTCGACCAATTGAAAAAAATCAGACAGATTTTTTTTTTTCTTCTCATTTTTGTTAATTCTTGAATCCGTTTGTGGAAGACAAACATTTGCATTTGTAAGATTGTTGCATTAATTTTGAGCCAATTTGCTGTTAATAATGCATAATAAAATGCCGGAACAACATGCACGCAACTTAGAATAAACATGACGTAAACAAAGTCCAAAAGAATAGTCATCATAAATTAAAATTATGGATAACGTGTGCGTTTTGTGCAGTGCATTAAACTGACTAAGTAGACATTGAAACCAATTACCAATGCCTTATTGCACAATTATATCCCATATTAAATCAACGTGCATCTCACTTTGAAATTCCACGATTTTTTTTCCGGTAAAATATTATTGTGATTATGCAATTCATTTTATTACTTCAACGTTGTTCACTTAATTTTTCGGTAATAATCTCTTATTTTTTTTTTCTTCCTTTCGTTCGCGTAATTTCGTTCCAGGTGATAGCCGAAAATACAAATAAACATTTAAAAAGAACAAAAATACAACTACTCACTTGTATCACTCTCATCGGTAAACCGGTTTCTTTAGCTAGCTGCTCACGGATGTGTCGTGTTGGTTTCGGCGTTTGACTGAATGCATTTTTCAACACATCTAGTTGTTTGGCTTTAATTGTTGTTCGGGGACCGCGACGTTTTGAACCATTCGCACCATCATCAGGACTTTTATTTTCCGCTTGTGAATCACCGCGACAATCTGGATCACCATCGATTGAGCCCTTTAATGGGAAAATAAAAAAAAAAAATTTCAAAATTATTTTCCAAAAATGAGTAAAATTGCAAAAAGTAAATATTTATTTTAATTATTTTGATTTTAAGCTTAGTTATTAAGAGGAATATTGTGTTGAAACTTACTTGATCGGAATCGTCTTGTGTCATTTTACCATCGCTATTCGTACTTTGTACTGACATATCAGATGGACCTAATGCAAGTGAATCTGGACCGTTACCACCTAATCCAACTAACGCCCCCAATCCTAAGCCACCTCGAATATGATGCGTTGGTTCGTCTTCTTCCTCATCTTCAGAGCCGGAGCCTAATAATGGATCTAATCAAAAGAATGAGAGAGAGAGAGCGAGAGAAAAAAAAAAATAATTTCAAGTTGTGATACTTCAACACCATGAAAATAGCTTAAAAGTCAAGTGCATAATCCAATTGACTGTTTCAAATCAAATTACATTTTTTTTTTGTATTCATCAAAATTGACGAGTCGTTGTGTGCATACGCTTAACAGGAAGAGGTTGCTTTGTCAATTTTGGGAGTGAAAAGCAGTTATTTCCGAAGCATAGCACTTTATTATGAAATAAATTCATTCTGTATTTGCTTAGGTACTTGTATTCTATGGTTTGTCCTATCAACCGTCGGCAAACACACAATACCAGTGACTTTGCAAACAGCACGTAGCAGCATCAAAATAGAAGCAAAAGAAAAAGAAGAAAAAAACTGCATCCCTCGCTTTAGAATGTTCCCTATAAAATCGCGTGTTTATTTCCGTCCTAAACATTCAGATCTCGTGCCTATTCCACCCAATATTAAAGTAGAAGGCATACATGAATGCCGACCCTTTATGATACACGCTGCTGCTACGCACCAATGTTATAAAATATTACCCGGAGAAATAACACTAATTTCTCGGCGAATGTGTATTTTCATTTTACACCATCATCATTCATCATTTATCAGACGAAAATCGACCCGATTTTGCGTGTGCGACGATGACGACCAAACACAACCTGAATTATTGCATACGCATAGCATTTTCTCCGGTTTCAATGTCTTTCGTGTGCGTTGTGTATTTGTTAATGTTTTTGGTTTTCAAAAAGTTTATTTCGAAAACAATAAAAAACACGGTGTTATTCTAAACGGAAAATAAAACTGGTTCTTTCATTCGTGCATTAGAGATTGTACACCGTAACATTACGTTGTATATACTGGATACAACTGAAGAGTGGCACAACCAAACAATCTCTAAACTATGCAAACATGAATGCTCACAAGGAATGCGTAGTAAATGGTGAATGCCGCTTTTATTGAGTGAACGATTGAGATTTTCCAAACCATTTCTCATAAATGCCCTTCAGCTGAGTTTATTTTATGTATTTGCGTAAAATTCAGAAATGCATACGATTCGTATGATACGAATAATATCGTCTATTTTTGGCTTAGAGGGTATTTTCTTTTATTATTGTTATTGCTATTATTTGATACTGATACGGCAGATTTTTGTTTTTGTTGTTGCTGTCAATGTCGATGTCGATGTCGATGATGTTGTTTTTGTTGTTGTTATTTTTTGTTGGATAAATCAGATCTTGAATCGTTTCCTTCAATTTATTTGTACCCCCGACAAAGTATTTCCTGAAACATTGCAATCGCTTCGCTACCTCTTCAACTTGAATTAATAGCGAGCAAATAATTTGACCGATATGTTTGCATTTTTCATTCGATTTTGGATCGTAATTTAAATCGAATCCCAAATAAGCCTCACTTCACAAACAATTTGTTTTTTTTTCATACTAAACTTTTATGTGCACACAATTCAAAAAAGGAGAAGAAAAAAAATCCAAAGAAAAATGAAGCGAAAGAATGTCAAAAATGTGAATTTGACACGATAAAAAAAATAGAGAAAAAAGCATCACAGTATAAAGCGATGATGCAAAAGTGCGTTCATTTGTTTGTGAAGTCGGTGCGAGAATTTCGTTTGCTTTCATTCTTTCGTTCTTTTTTTCTTGTGTTCTTTTCTCTTGTCGAGGTGAAAACGGCATCACATATACCACAATTTTATATCAGCACCACCATTATGTCAGTCTTCTGCAGATGACAGAATGAAAATGCGCGTATTCAGGGCAACTGCGAGAAAGAGCATGAAAGCCAGTCGGTGGCGTACATTTTATTTTCTCCTTTAAAGTCACGTGGTGATATTGCTGTTATTCCGTTTGTATGCCTCCTTTGTCATTTATTTATTAAATGCGAATTTTTCATTTGAACATGTCGTTGTCGTGAATATGGTTGTTGTTACGTGCCGAGAAACGTATGTATTTATGTGATATGATTGTGTGTGATTAAAAATCGATTTTTCTTGTCTCGGTTGGATAGACAGAGAGAGAGAGAGAAAGAGAGAGTATGAGACAAAAAAAAAAGAGTATGAGCGAGTGAGCGACCAAAATCGAAAGCAAATACACAAACACACTCGTATATATTTGCTTGAACTGAATAAGATTATGAAATCGAGATTGCGAGCATGCGGTCCGTGCGTAGATGGGAATGTTTTTGATGGGATTGATCATGCTGCAAATGGCATGGCTGTGGAGGTCTTTGTATTTCGGATATATAAATATATATGTATATGTACAATGCTGAAAGCATTAAACGGAAATCCAAACGAGCAGAATAAAAATTCTACGAGCAGTGTAGAACAAAACTAAACAAAACAAAATAAAAAGAAATGGAAATTTTTTTTCTTCATTTCCATCGTTTTCGTTGTTGCTTTTGATGTCTGTCAATGTTAAACCATTGGTAGACATTCCGTGAAAGATTTGCACATGTATAGGCGACTTTTTTTTCCACATTTGTGTTTATGTTGAATTTTCGTGCGAATGTTTCAGTAGATCGCCTTTTATTTTTTATTTGCAACAAATTGGTTGCACGATTTTCCATTTTGCCGACATTACATAACTCGGTTGGTGAGACGTCAAGATTGGAGAAAAATATCCCAATCAAAAACGAAAAAAAAAAAAAAAATAAACTCAGTAAAAGAAAAGAAAAGAAATGAAAAGGAAACGTTCTCTGCGGATCTCTAGATTTTTAAAGAATATTCAATGTGCGATGAATATACGCGCTTTTGAAATAAATATTATCGACTGAGATGCCCCGTGCTGAGTGTGAAATTCATTGTGGGAATATTGTAGTAATACACACTTCTGACTTTAAACAAAAACCAAACCGAACAATCCGTGTTTCAGTGCTGATTCCTTGCGCTTCCATTTTCATGGCTGGTTTTTAGCAAAGCAAATTTGCTTCATTTTTCATGTATTTTCTGGCAGAAAAACACACACACACACACTTTTTGGCATTTTGGTGGTGCCGACTTTGATTTTTCGTCCATCGATACAATAATTCTTAAGCTTTTTAAATAATATTTATTCTTTGCATTTTCTACAGCCCATCGACGCATATTTGTTTTCTACATTTATTCCTTCGATCTGTTTAACGCTATCGTTGTGATTATTTATATATGTTTTTTTTTTTTTTTTGAAGGAAAAGAGGAAAAAAAAACCAAGCGTATGATATAAATTATTTGCATTGTGATCGCAATGGCACGAAATCGCTGCATTGTCTATTGATTTGAGTTATTTACTGTTGGCAAATGGTTTATTTTCTTCACAATATTTTCCACTTGAATTTATTTCTCTTCAAAAATTCATTTTTATTTATTTTTGTATTCAATGAACATTGTTCGTGTAGCGTACAAACCGAAGGTGTTAATGTGTTTGATTATTTGTAACAATCAAAAGCAGGTTCACGCTTTATGTTTTGTTCCAACACAAAAGATGTGTTGAATAAAATAGTTAATCAAATACATTTTTGAATGGCGATGGAAAAATGTCCATTTCTAATGCTCAAAATCGATTTGATTAATTGATATATTGCATGAGATGTATGTTATCTCGAGTAAATGTCTATTTTCTCAATTGTATTTTTCAAATACTTTTGATTTCTATTTGTTACACCGTCAAATGTTAGCTCCCATATAGTTCGAAAAATATACGATTGCCGTCGCATTTTATTTGGAAAAAAGAAAAAGAACGAGAAAATGAAATGCTTTCGCCGTTGGACCCGTATGATCATCATTATGATGATGATGATGATGACTCGACGTGCAAACGACATACGGCAATATTTATATTTTGTAGCCTGTGTTTCAATTTACCTCTTTTATTATTTTGGCATGTTACAATTCAACCATAACCTGAACTAATCAATGGTTCCTTTGTAATTTATTCTGCGCAGCAGGATGCATCCATTCAATGGCACAGCTATTGACAAGAACACAAGGCGGTCAATGCGAATACAAAGGCCCGAGAGTGAAAAGAATGAACATTTAGCGCACTTTAGATTCTCTCTCACTCACCAATGTGCATATCATGTTCACATACTTTGTGCACAGCTCACACTCTGTGCGTATTTGTGTGTGTGCGTGTGTAACATTGTACAATATGCACTATGTGCATCATCATCATATGTACGTAATGAACTACACACGTTTTCATCGTTTGATCATTTTGCTGAGCCGCTTCAATAGTTGAAGGTGGACTATAAACTCTGGGTGATCAATGAAATACTACAACAACAGCAAGAAGAAAAAAAAAACATTGTCTCTCTATTCAATGTAGTAACGACTGTGTTAAAATTATTGTCAATATTGCTATTGTTATTGTTTATGTTGGTTTGTGGTTTGTCAGTCATAAAAAGTCATAAAATTAAGCTAAAATTGGTCACAAAATGCAAATGACAGTTTTAGTTAAAGGAAAAATTAGATAATTAATATTTGTGAGCACATGTTTTAGATAATCAGTTCGTGGAAGAGATTTAATAATTCTTTTCTCATTAGATGTTAATTTGTTTTATTTTAGGATGAAAAAACGTTTTTTTTCACACAATGTAAAAAAAAATTCTTGTTTTGCAGAAAAAATTCCTGTTTTTTTTTTTTATTTCAATCTCAAGCTGAATTGTGTTTCTTTGAAAAAGACTACACTTTCATAACATAATATTTGGTTTAAAGCATTCTAGTTACTAAGAAAAAGTGTCGAAAAAAATTGATTCAATTACCAAATAAACACGTGAAGTAAAGAGAAAAGAAAGAAACGTACAGCTTAAAACCATACAAGATGGCAAGTGATTGTCATGGCAGAAAATGTGATCGGCAACCAACTAAATTTCATGCATGGACAAAAAACATTTGTACATTGAAGCTGTTGAAAATCATTCATATAATATGAATTCAATGACAAACACCATCTTCGGATTGACATCCGTCACAGACCAATCACATTGGTTTTATTTTTATTTTTATTTTTTTTTTTTTTTTGAAAAGACCGGGACAACAGTGGTGAGAGAATAAGACAGTGTACAGAATAAGGGAAAAAGAATATATGTAAGAGATAGAGAAATAGAAAGAGAGAGATAGAGAGAAATCTGTGCGTGTTAGATTAAGTTAATCCTAAGCCATTTCGGCATTTGAAATGCGTGTATTTTTCTCCTTTATGTTTGTTGTGTATGAGGAGAAGCAAAAGGCATCATTGATCTATGTTCTGAATCGTTTTTAACTAGGTATCAATTTAACAACGTTAATCTCGGCATTGATAACTCAACTCAAAATCTGTTCAGTTTGATTTTTACCTGAATATCTATACCATCGGCCATTGTACCGGAGTGTGTGAGTGAAGAAGAAAAAAAAAAACAAAATTTTTTTTTTTTTGCAAAAAGCAAAACATACAGTACAATGGAAACCAATACCGAACAACGATACTGACACTGATTTGCGCACCGAAAAAACAACCATTGTAAACATTTTGTGAATTATATATTTTCTTTCATTTTCTTTTGCGTACGAGATTTTGTATTTTGTTCGCAATATGTTTTCATTTTTGCTCAATGTACACGAATACATATGTACACGCACGTCCATACAGTGTACTCTTTACACCCGATTGAAATGTTAATTGTTTTGGTTTTTGTTATTTTAAGCACTTAGCTGTTTTCGCAAATACACTCTCACTTTGCCCAAAAAAAAAACACACACATACACACATAAACGGGAAGAAAAATGGCAAACTTCAGCGGTTGATGTGTTGTTGTTTTTCTTTTTTTTTCTTGTTTGTGTTATATTTCAGTTTCGTCTTATGTACAAGCTATTTATACACAACAAAATCCATCGAATGGCAAAACATGAAACTGAGTAAAAAAAACACACGAAGTGTTTCTCTTTCATTTTGTCTTATTCTCGCTCTCTATCTTCATTCTGTCTCTTTCGCATTCTCTTTTTCACCATTTGTTTCTTTCTTCTTTTTCACTCTGACAAGCAAATATTTGAAGGCTACATACAATGCTTGAATTTGCACATTTACATTCATATGATGTGTATTTGTATCGGTTTAACTTTACCGATCAGTCCTGCAATGGGATTTAATGCTTTGTTTTTGGATTAAAATTTTTCCACATTTATCTCTTTTCCTCTTGTTGTTGTGTTTTTCTCTTCTACAATATATCAATATTTTTTCTTTCAAAGTATTTTTAAGTTAGTCTTATTTTTTTTTTGCCTAGTTCTTTTGTACAATTGATGCTACTAACAAAAATGCGAGTCTTTGTGGTGGCATCCGTTTAGTTAATTTTTTCTATTCATTGACCACTGGCACAAATTAACAACCATTCAAATTTATCGCATATACACTATTCACTAAAGTTTTTCTTTTTCACCAAACATATCGAAATAAATAATATCGTTATTCATTGCACTGTGTGCAAAGCTAATAAAGAAATTAAATAAAGAGATAAAACGATGGAAAATCTAACGAAAAATTTGTATGCAATTTGTATAGTTTTGCAATAAGCCGACGCATCATTGTTTTCAGTGAAAATGGTGAGATGTCTTATTGACATATTGAATGAAGTTGTGCGTCAATGAGCGGCTTTTTAGATGTTTGTATGTGCAAATTTCGGAAATAAAATACAATATTATCACATCTCAAATAATGTTGTATGAATTTTTTTGTGTTTTTTTTTTTTTTTTGTGACATTTTGCATCAATAAAAACGGCATGAATTACTTGATTCGTTCTAATATCGTCGCCGCATTTCACCATCAAAATTTTTGGTTTCGGTTTCGCCTTGTTTGTTCTTTATTCTTTGTCTCAGGTTGAGAGTGTGAGAACACACGACTGCATCAATTACAGATATTATGGTGTAAGAAATAAACATAATAATTAATGTCGGACAAAATGCTAACGAACGATAAACCATTCATATTTTTGTTTATATCATCTTTTAATAGTTCAAGTTTTTGATTGTTCTACTCTGTCTGCCTGTCTATCTCTCTCCCTCTTTCTAGCTGTATCTTCCCTTAAATGCCTGTAAACGTTTTTTTTTTACTTTTCAAACTGTTGTCAGTTTAACACACATGCTTGTTTGTCCAAGGAAGATGTTTCTTTGATGCCTTTTTCTCTTTCTGTGGTTCGTTCGTGCATATTTTAATTTTTTTATTTGTATCGATGTTGTTCCATATTAATGAGACTTGTGTCTTTGATACAGGTCGGTATATGCTAACAAGTTTGAAGGCAAATGTTCGCGTCAAAATTATTATTTTTAAAGTCAAAATGATTTTCGATTTCGAAAAAAAAAAACACACACACATACACTCGGACCATTTAACGTATGTTCATCATGCAGTTTAATCGAATGGTTTGTTCTTTGGTTTCATCGGTTTTGTTTGTTTGACGGCTGCCGCTAATGTCTTTTCAATTTGAGAGAATAGTTTTACAAATCGTTTGGGCTCATTCATTGATAAATTAAAAACCACAAAATTTCTGTCAATTTGCGTTTAAACGATGAACATACGAAGAAATGGTGAAGTTATGTAGCGGCCAATATGAAAGGAACATTTCGTTAAACTTACATGTCTGATTTCATCTCAATATGACTCAATTTTTCTCTGGTGATATTCAATTGCACTCTGGAATTGAGGCGAGAGTTTGTTTTTTTGACATTTCTAAATTTCAAAGATTTTTTTCAAACATTTTCACTCAATTGGAAACATTAAATGGACCAGATATAGTTGTGTGAATGGATTGCATACGAGCAATGATTGATATCTAAACAATAAATCGTGTGAGAATTGGGCATTGACTTTTTATACCTCGATGGAGTGTGGCCTCACGATAGCAATGAATGTTTATTTACACAGAGAAGCCAAGTAATATCACTTGGTGCCGCCAATCTACCCAGCAGCCTTTGCTTATCAACTTTGTCAATGCATTGGCAGGCTGATTGTTTTCAACTGATAATGCTTGAAACATCGAAAAGAGGGTCTATATTTTCTTGGGACAGTAAAAAAAAAAAATCTTCAATATTTTGCACTCTCTCCCCCATTAAGATAAGTTTAGTTTTTATATTTTCCGACTCAAATGCTTTTTAAATCGATATAAACTGTTTGTGTATAAAGATATTGCACATGAATGGAGATAGTACATGAAAAAAGTCTTCATAGAAGTCCAAATGTTTCAGAGAAATTGTCGGACAAATAGTTATCTCACATCTTCATTTCTTATTCAAAGTGAATAAATTAAAAGTGAGGAAAAATTTGGATAGTTTTTTTTTTTCATTCTTATCGCCAATGGCTTTATTCGTGTCAAAACTAATAAAGATGATTCCAAGCATTTGCATAATCATTTGATTGGTTCGTGAGCTGTGACATTTCATACACACAAATTGATTTAAATTAACTGGATTTCGGTTTTTTTTTTTCATTCATCTGCAGTTTAGTGACTGAAAAATCATAATTCAACAAATTAATTAATTAAATTAATACAGAAAAGTGATCCGAAGAAATACCGTGACAAAATTCGCAGAATCACATCAAAGAAATGATTTTTTTTTTCGCTCGTTTATTTGAATAAAAGACAAGAATGTCAGAAGTTTTTCTATAAATCATAAATTATTTAGCCGAATAACTTGACGACACATTCAACAGTTCGACATTGCATTGAGTATATGGGGCGGCATCTTCAAATATGTAGAAAAGATGAAGAACATCACTAGACAAAAGTAAACACTTGTTTATGTAATACATAAATGTGTGTATGTGTTTGTGTGTGTGTTTGGGGGGTGTGTGTGTTTGTGTGTGTGACAAATACATGGGGCCGGTGTTACATACAAAAATCGAATGTACATAAATATATCTTTATATCCATATTTTGGTGATTCTTGTCGTTGGTTGTCACGTACGAGGCTTAAGTGAACATTGGATTTATTTGCAAAATATGATTTTGCATCTAAATATTTATACTGAATGGGGTGACTTGCGCAATGGCACTTTTGCTCCAAGCCAATTCAATCAAGACACAACCGTTGCTAGTGGCGATGAAAGAATACAATGGCAGACTCTTGTGAGTTCTTTTTTTTTCATCGTCAACAAGCGCCACACTGAAGATTGGTGAATTTTTACTTCCTAAATTTCGTAGTGGAGGCCAAGTGTTTGATTCTGCTTTTGAATTCGGAAAATTTGTGCTTCGTCAATGCTCTACGTTGTTTGTTTTTCTTCTTCTTCTTCTTCGTGTTACAGCATCCGTCATTTTATCTGTATAAAATAGAGGAATGTCGAATTCAACACTTTTGCGCATGATACATGTACGTTATACGTGCATGATGAGAGCCATTTTTTCACTTTTTTCTTTCTTGTTTTACTTCGAATTCGCGTTTTTTTTTTCATTTCTTTTCTTTTCTTGTTTTGCCCATACTTTTCTTCCGCTGAAGTGAGTTTTCAATTCGTCGGACAAATACATTTGGAATTATTTATTAGATCGGTGAAAAAACATCTGGCCCCAAAAACAAGGCATTTGCAATTGATTTTTGAAACCATTTTTGCCAAATGTTTAGTCTACGATGAACGCGAACACTTTTTATTTCTTTCAATGATAAAATGTGTGTATATGCTATGGTAGACTACGATAAATTCGTTCGTGTTTTTGAAAACATAAAGCAAACACTTTATGTACAAACATTTGTAAGCACACTGTATAAATGGCTTGGTTGTTGTATTGCAAAATTGTAAGTACGCGCGTTATTATGTACACACCATGTCTATAAACTGCTTTTGCCATGCTGATATCATCTCAAACATCGAACTCGAAACATTACAGACTCTTAATATTTATGTGGATATTTCTTGTTGTCATCCTCTTCTTCTTCTTTTTTTTTTTTACTGTGGCATTGTTGTTGTTTTTGTTGTATTTGCACTGTGCACTCTGCAATATTTATGGTGAATATTGCATTCTTTTTTTCAGTTTGCTTCTCTCGGAAATTTATTGGTGCTTTTCGCATCGCAAAAACCTTGGGGTTCGTGCAAGAATACAGTTATCGATTTTATTTTGTATTTGCTTGTATTTAGTGCTCTTGCTTGTATGTGTTTGTGTGTGTGTGTGTTTGTGCCGTTTAGCTGCTGTGTCTTTCAATCGGTCTATGTAATACATAACCCGAGAATAACTTTTTGAAAAGATTCTCCTCGATTTATGTATCGACATTCCAACCCAGTCACACGATACACTGAAAACCATGCATTGGAGTGAAAAAAAAAAATTTTCGTCGACTGTTTTCACAAAAATGATGACGAATTACGGTGAAACTCATAAACTTCCTGGTAGAAATATCGATCTCTTAATAGCTCACAAGGCACAACCGATTAAAATGGTCTTGCTTTTAATGGATTAATGTCAATGAATCCGTATAATTCAACGGCACAACATTTTACTCATGGAAAATGAATGTGTTTTCATAATTACTCACCTGAAAACGATGGATGCTGACTATGCTTCACGTAATCATCTTTACACAAAAATTTATTATCATCTACTATATATAATTGATCCCCGGTGCTCAATTCTTTTCGGCATATAAAACATGTGAGACAATTTAAATGGAACACTTTATTATCTCGCGATTTTCTGACTAATTCCGACGGTGAGATTCCTTGATTGCATCCGTTGCATTTGGTGCCGTAACGCCTGCGTTTTCAAAATTTTATTGAATAAACAATAAAAAGAAAAGAAAAAATAATGATCATCAGTTGTGTATTGATGTAACGAAAGAGGAATTATTCTCTTTCTTTTTATTAATACATAATAAATTTAGCAAATTGTTTGTGATTGACTTAAGAAATTGACTTTTTGGGCGTTATTCTTTGATCACTTACCTAAAAAAATCTTTTTTACAGAATAATTTCCCATCTCGGCTAAAGCATTTATCGCTTAAAGGTCCGTTACAATCACTACACCGAACACAATGTTGGTGCCATCGTCGTTCGCAAACATTTAGAAGAAATTTTTCTAAAATGGGTTGATTGCAACCGGCACAATGGTCACCAACACCAACTGATGGCTCTGCATGACCTGTAAAATCATAAGGAAATGTCAGTTACAGAAAATGAAAATTTCCATGCTGTTGCCATTATATAATGAGCAACACAAATAGGTGAATGGTTTAAAAACAAAAACAAAAACAAAAACTTTCATTCATATTTTCAACTTTTCAACCGAGTTTATGGCTTCCCATCAGAAATTTTTACCGGGTCATATGTATGTACTGCATACGCATACATACACATACATGCCGAAACCTGGCTAAATGAAATTGTTGCAGCTTGCTTGTTCAATCTAACCAATTTTAACTGGGAAGTGCACAAATGCTTGGATGCATATTGTAAAACCGTTTATTGATTATATGACAAGAACAGTTAATGACATCTTCGTTGAATTACGTGGATTCATTCGTAACTTTGGTAACGCGCGCCGTTCATGTGCACCACATGTATGCTCATAAACGAAAAGTTATGCAATTCGAATAAAGGTTTATTAGTGAAAACGTTGAAATGAGCATGCTTAAAACTTTGGCTGCTATTCAGTTTTTGGATGATGATGATGATGATGATGTTTCAACTATGTATTGCTTATTTAAATCGATATATTGTCGGCATCGGTGTAGACAGTAAGAGGTCATTGAGCGTTATAATTTCTCAATTTATAAATGATGGATAACAAAAACACAAGTGCTAATACTACTCTCTATAGTGCATATTCGAATATGCTGCCAGCGATTAGATTGAATATAGAAAATGTTCAATAGAATTGATGATGACGGCGGTGATGGTTGTTAATGATATTTTTGTACTTTTCGCTGCTATTTTCGCTGCAATCGATCATGACACACTGTCGCAATGGTACATTTCAATTGAGTGCCAAAAGCATGAAAACACTTTTACATTGCGCTGCGATCAAAGTGATGTTTAGACAAATCATTGCACTTTTCTATTTTAACCACTCATTTCAAGTGTCATCAATTTCAATCGCTATGATGTTTTGCGACAAAACCACTTACGACTTAATTCATTTACTTTTCATTGATTAGAATTGACGTTTATTCTCATAATTTATCGCGGTTTGCGTTGCAATTCAAATGGTTTCTCATTTCAAAAATTTCATTTTTGTTTTTCCGATAAATATTGGGAAAATGATCTGAACGAAATAACATCACCATCGAAATAAATAAAAAATACATATTTTTTATTTTTATTTTCATGCTTTTTCGTGCGGTCGATGAAAAATGAGTTTCAAAGAAGAATAATTTTCATACAAATCATTTTACCGCCAAAAGTAAAATGGAATAGTTTTCTTTAGTTATTTTTTCGCGTAAAATTTAATTATCAGAAGCAATAAATATTGTGAAATACAATTTCCTAACTTTCGTCGCACGCGTTCAAGAGAGAGCGAGAGAGATAGAGATAGAGAGATAGAGATAGAGAGATAGAGATAGAGAGATAGAGATGGAGAGATAGAGATAGAGAGATAGAGATAGAGAGATAGAGAGAGAGAGAGAGAGAGAGAGAAAATGAGAGAAAGAAAAAAACGAGAAAAATGTTGTCGGTACAATAGATGCTTTGTTATGGTTTTATTGCAACACAATAGCAATAAAATGTCAACCAAAAAGAGTTTTCACTCACAATGGATCATCACCACCCAACCGCAAACAAATGAAAAAGAAGCAAGAAGCTTCTGGAATTGAAAATTGTGGATTTGATTAATTGTATAATGTGTACGACGACGATGAAAAATTGCTGATTGCCACACGACCTTGCCAAACCGCGCATATCAATTTATATTCGTTTTAGAAAAATCCGATCTTTTTTTTTTTTCCTTTTCCAATCCAAACACACAAATTGCAACTCGTAAATAATGTAATTTAATATAAAAATGTTTTATTGACAGAATTTGTTGAAAGTAAAATATTATCTTATCACATACGAGAAAGATGTGAGCGATGGTGCAAAATCATGGAGCAAAATCATGGTAATTTATGGCAACAAATATTCAACAGAAGCTGTTGCCTGAATTGCAGTTTACTGCATTCAGATAATTGATACGTGCATGTGATGATTTTGTATGGGGCTGAACGTGGCCGCATATATATCGACAAGAATATATGTGATTATCTGGGCCGGCCAGACGGACGCAAGCATGTAAATATGTCTTGCAGGCATAAAATGAACCAAGCAATCAAACACAAATGAAGAACACACATCAATTCACTTCATATTTTCTACCATCGTTTATTTATATTTTATACAATAATTTCATTCATAATATTCTAAAATTTTTGCACTATGGCTTTCGATTAGAATGGAATGAATTTTTGGTTATATGACGTAAGAAATACATTAAAAATTTTAAATTAAATCGTTAAACGATCGAAAAAGAGAGAGAGAGAGAGAGGGAGAGAGAAACAATAAGCGAGCGCGAGAGAAAAAGGCGACTAAAAATGAGCATCACCTGAGGCGTAGCGGCAAGTAACTTGTTAAACATAAATTTGAGGTAGCACAATGACCTAATAACAATGATAGTAGCAGCACATGGAAACAGGATGTAGAAAATGCATGTACCTCGAAATATTATAATAAAATTGCAACCATAAAACAATTAGAATTATAGCCAAATGCCGTTGCCCGGCTATATTCTGTCTTGTATTTTATTCTGTTGTGTTCTGTTGTGTGTATTTGTTTATATGTATGGACTTGGTCATGTACTTGTGCAAGGTGAACGATAGCGCTAAAATAAATCAGTAGCAAGACATGATGATTGATACAGTTGACGGGAATATGCACAACAGCACAATTATGTGTGACAACGGTTAATACTTTTTTTTTTTTCTTCAAGTCAATGAGATAGGCTCATTTAAAATTCTATGCCGTAAATTATCAGGTCTTGGCACATGTTCGACAAGTATTTGAGAAGCGTCATTGAATTGTATTTGAAATTACACCGATTTTCGATCAACAATTTCCATAATTAAACGGTTTTCATTCGTAAACGCCAATGTTTAAGACTTATAATGTTGAAAACATAAAGAGAGAATGTGTTGAAAATTAGCAGATTGTTTATTTGTTTGTACCAAAGAATTGACGGCATACCGTTAACTATGGATTAATAAGCATTTTTTTTATCGTTCTCTTCATTCCTTCAACTAAAATTTTGATTGTCTACAGCGCATAATTAGTTTCTCATTTATGCTCAGCATTTTCGTTGTTTTACAAGTGATTATTGGTTGTCGAATTATAATTTGATTAATGAAGAATTTTAACTTCATCACAATCTATCTTTTTTGCCTTCCCACAGAAACTGCATACGGTCTTTTGACACATTTCAACACAATATAATTGTTCAACCAAAAAATCTCTCGTGTTAGGTGTGAAACAATTTTCTTTTTTTTTTTTTAATTTCTTTTCAAAAACCATCAAATCGTAATTAGACACATACTGTTTCAGTTCAAATTAATCGACCAATTTGTGGATTATGAAAAATGAACTGAGGAAAATGGTAGTTTTTCTCACGTGTGTACTCATTGCATTGCAAATGGTGAATGGATGAAAAAACATCAATTCGACGATCATTTTGAAAATAGAAAAACATCGAAAATTATACAGATGCGATTGATTGAAATCAAGTTAGACTACTCAAAATAATTATCATATCATTTTCCATAATTAATAGTTGGCATTTTAATCATTTTGCAATTGCACGGCACTTCCAAATCCAATTTGTTTTGTGATTTAATTATTTCAAGTAGTTTTTTTTTCGGCATATTTGTTCATCATAACAATCAGAATGAATAAATCGAAATGAATGAATGGTTTTTGTTCTTTTTTTTTTTTTTTTCAGATTATGGTCAGTGTGTTGGAATTAGATGTTATCAAATTGAATCATACATACCAATGTTGTGTTGGGTATGTTGTAGCACTGAACCAAATGCCATTAAGTCTTTTGCAGGCGTTCGATTCAGTGATTGTGGGTATCCTTCCCCCAAATATGACGCCAGTGCGACAGCTCTGGGGGGAGCTTTGGATATTTCGGTCAAAATTGTTGTAGATTTTACTTAAAAACCCAATCGCAAGAGGGAACACCTTTCTCTTGCAATTTTTTTCTCTCTCTATTTTTCACTATATATCTTCACGATACAAACACTATTCACCAGTTGTTCGTTATTTAAACACTTTACTAAAAATATCTCGTCGTCGGATTCAATTGAATTTTTCACATTTAATTTGAAATGCACGCACAGACTCTACGCAAATATTTTGCAAAATGTTAGCGCTCCTACAATAAATGTTGAACTGTAACAAATTTTCAATATTAGATATATATATATATATTTATTTTTTCAAATTTAATTTTCGAAACGAAAATATTTTATTTTTCTCAAAATCTCGCCAAAAAAGCGAATAGCAGTTTAGTTGAAAATACGATTAAAACTTTTTACGTTTTTAGCGGACATGAATAAAATCGAACCGACACCGACGATACACAACCGTTGACTAGTTCTTAGTATTTAGTTTGAGCGCTTATCCAGCCCAAATCGCGTAACATCGACTATCAACGAAAAACAAACTAAACCCACACAAATACAGAACAGCAGTCACTATTGCTGCGTGTTAGTCAATCAACCGAAGTAAAATACACATACAGCAACGATCGAGAATGGTAAAGAAAAACCATAGCAAAGAATAACTGGGCAATATGTATGTGTATGTAGTAAACAGTAGTACGCGTTGATTCTAGTTTGCTGCTTCTGGTGATGGTGTTGCATACAAACCATTCAGTGAGAATGCGTGCTTAGAATCAATGTATACAGAGGGAAAGAGAAAGAGAGTATCGTATTTCAAGAGGCGTTCTCAATCCACATTTGCTCTACTGTTCCATCCATGGCATATACATTCGCACACACAAACACAATTGCTGCAGGCCAATCACTGGCACGCTCACCATGGCATCGCAACAATTCCGTGCACGCCCATTTTTCTCCGATTATTTTGGCACGAGGTGTGACTCTGTGAAAATCACTACTGAGATTTTAATACTTTATTCATAGGCTGCTGTCATTGACTGTGCTCTGTGCTGTCTGTTGTGCTCTTTGTTGCATTTGCTTGTTGTCGTTGTGATGTTGTTGTTTTTTCTTCTCCTTTTCTTCTTTTTCTTTTTGTTCTTCAGCTGCTTTTTATTGTTTCCATTTGTTATCTTTTCGATGTCTGTCTAAAGGTGTGTCAATACATGTATGCGTGTATATGCGATTAAGCAAGGTTCAACATGCCTACAGTCGCCCTTCACATCATTTGATATCAAATGATACCATCAATTTCAGCCAGATTTTCGTATGTTTATACTTGAAATTCGAATCGGAACTGGTTTACTGTATTCAGTCATCGTTGCGCTTTGTTGTGCTGTATTGAACGGCGCGAGAGTATTATATGTTGCTATACAACACATTTCATTGAATAATACATGAAACGAACTCTCGCTCTTTCTCTAAAATTTGTCTCGCTCGCTTTCGCATGTGTCTGTTTGTATGTGAATGTGCGAGAAAATGCCTTTTTTTGCGCGAATAAAACACGAAATGTGCTTTTCCAAGTTTTACGGCCAGATAATAAACAAAGCTACTTTGCCTGTTGGCATTAAATTTTTGGAAATTGGATGCTCTAAATTGTGTGCGCTCGCATCTTTTCTTCCTTTATTCATGTATAGAGCAATAGATAGATTTCAAGTCGATTATGCAATTGTCAGTTTTGACAACCGCATGAAAGGCATAGGTGGATAACTGGGTTTTGTTCAATACAGTTTCTATTTTGCTTTTTGAATAAATCGTGTGCTAAACTTAAAACATGATGTGTAAACATTTGACGCATTTTCATGTCTGATTCATGTCAATTTTGATATTTCTGGTGTTCATTTAACGTTGAAACGAGCTATATGTCCATCAAATTATTTGTGAATGTTTAGTTATATTTTAGCGGTCAACAACAAACCATTTTGACTTTCCATAAATAATTTCAATTTCTTTATAAACATTCGTTGCACATAAAATCTGATGGCAAAAAGTGTAAAATTTTGCCGCGCGCATAAGAGTGAGCGCGAAAGGAGAAGAAAAAAATCGGTCGGCAAACAGAATCAACAACATAAAATTGAAGAGAGGAAAATAAAAATGGGTTTACGGTATGGCTGCTAACCAATAAATGTAATAACAATGGGTAATAACTTTCAGATACAAATAACCGCAAAACAGAGAAGTAAAACGGAACCAATACAGCGCAAAACCATTCAATGTTCAAATTACTTGCAAGCTCGACACAAATCTTGTGGTTGACGGTGCTTTTGCAAAATCATGAAAGAAATATCATAAATTTGTGAAATGCAACAGAAGAAAAACAACGACGACGACAACAACAACAACAACAACAAAAAAATGTAACCAGCGAGACATGCACTAAAAAAATATACCCGGCAGCCGCTTCTGTCAACCCATAACTTTTGCTTTTATAGTTACTTTGTGGTTTCTTTAGAATTATTTCGGAAATGCCGCTTTATTTACAACACACAAACATTTTTTTATTCCTCTTTCTATCTCGTTTCTTGTAAGAGAGGAATTACAAGCAATTTTTTTTTTTTCGTTTTTTTTTCGATTCTGCTTTTCTTTCTCTTTCCATTTCTCTTTTTCTCTCTATGTTTTTTCACTTTTTTCTCTATCCTTCTTTTCTAGGCTTTACTTGTCTAGGCTTTTTCTATCAATTCACCATTATTTCCTTATTTGTTGTCTCTTCTTCTTGTTTTCTTTGTCTCTTAATATAAATTAATGCGCTCTTTTCTATTTCAGATATTGTCATTTAAAAAGTCTGTTTTTGGAAACAAAACAAATTTAAATTAGTATATTCAAATGGAGGTTTGCTTGAACCATTGGTTTACAGATGGCGCTTTTGAAAGAAACCTCGTCAAAGGTATCAATATATATT
Organism: Resseliella maxima; assembly: GCA_029041755.1. Classification (NCBI taxonomy): domain Eukaryota; kingdom Metazoa; phylum Arthropoda; class Insecta; order Diptera; family Cecidomyiidae; genus Resseliella; species Resseliella maxima. The sequence continues at coordinate 312,544 of JAQOWM010000106.1, forward strand.
TTGAGCATTTAGAATCACAAATACCGACCACTAATAATTTTTGGAAAAATGATATTTCAAATGGAAAAAACAAATTTGATTTGTTAGTGAAAAATTGTTACAATTTCCTATAGAGGAAATTAGATCGAAAAATAGAACAAAATTCTACTTAAATTCTAGCCACAAAGGCAGCCCATTTTATCAAATTATCTGTTACAGAAAAATCCTTATCTCGAGGTATTATTCAATTACCTTATTTTACGAAGATAATATTAGGATATTCTTCATGTCAAAAAAAACCGTTAACTCATTTCGGTTGTTATTCCGCATCCGTTTTTTACGTTAGAATTACGAATATCATTTTAGCTTTTGTTTTGGTAATCGCTTTGTAGATGACGCTGTTAAAAAAAAAACCTATCAAATACTTAATTATTAATTTCAAGTTTCTTTTAGTGATCAGATTTTTCATAAATTGTAAAATGAAACAGAATGAGAAAATTTTTAAATTCACATCATTTATTGACATCTCTTTGGTTGTGGTTTGAAACATACATTCAATTGTTTTTGTATTTTTTTGTTTTTACAACATTAGCAGTAACAAATAGAATATATAATAATAAGATATACCAAATATATAATATCTTAATGGTACACAATTTGTTTCTAAAATAGCAATTTGAACTTTAACGAGGAATAGGAAATTGCATCGTTTTGAAATAATCAAATCTGTATGCGAATAAATAAACTCGATTAACACATTCATTGATGATTGATATTTGTAATACATTGTCATTTGGTGCAAGACCATTTCTGAAATGAACATGATTTCACTATTGGTAATGTTTAAATATTGAAAAAAAAAAAAACAAAAATAAAGAAAACAAAACCAAATTTTAAATCAATTGATTCGATTATAATCAATTAAACATATTTTCATACATAGTCAATCGTGAAAACATAGAAACGATGAGAAATGATGATTTGGAATTAGATACTCGTTTTTAGTCAATGTTTCAATAGTAATTATAATAAATGCTCTTATACACAAAAGTCTTTCATGATAAAATACATAAACATTACATCAACAGCCAGTTTGTAAAAATTTTTCATTAACACCATAGCAACAATCCGACAATCAATTTCACTTTCAATCGATTTTTTTTCTTTTTTTTGTTTTTGTAAAACTTTTCTATTCATAGATTAAATTGTTATCGATTGTGTTTTGAAATTCAGGTTCAATTCACCGGAATGAAAGTGAAATTTATGAGCAAGGTGTTTTGGTTACAAATTTAGATTCGTCGCATTTTTTCTAAGTGTCATTTGATTGCCGGTATAATTTATTTGGAGATTTCTCCATACACAGGCCAAAATTTATTGCAAAACATTCATTTTGAATATTAAATGTCATTACTGGAAAACTTAAAATTTAACGTATGGAAAAATGTCGGAAATTTTCTAGTACATTTTTCGGATAAATTTTGAATATTTTTTTTTATTTTTTTTTTTGAACAAAACGCAATTAAAAGATTATAAATTAAATAAATTGTTGTTCGGTGGAAAATGAACTTAGATAGAGAGTTCCGGTGAAATTTTACAATATTTGAATCGATCATTCATTTTTTTTCTTTAGAATAGAAAACACGCGGATTTTGTTACAGACTAAATGTGTATGTGTGTTAGACAAAAATGTGTTAAATTAATGGGTAAATTCAAAGTAATAATTTCGTCAGAATTCATTGTATTTTGTAATTCCATCAAAAATATCGCTAAATATTTGCCTATCAAATCACGTTTATAGCGAATTTTGTTTGTTTGTTTGTTTGTTTTGATATCATTTTAAATCATCTAGCTAAGTTGTGTGTATTTTTTCAATGGAAAAAAGCACATAAAATATATCCACTATATACATATTAGGTTAATATACTATCATTGCAATGCAATTTGAGGGTATAAAGTTAGTTACGATGAAATGAAAGACGAATCAGAAGGAAGAAATCCAAATTATATAACATGATATCTGTGCAACATTTCAGATTATTCGATGTTTTTTATTTTATTTTTTATTTTTTTAATAAAGCTTGAAATAGTTTATCAACCTAATAGACATAAATGGGGAAAAAACAAAATGATCAATCACATCGCATCCAAGTGAAGGTGCGATGCTTTAGTCATTTGAATACACCTTGTGCGATTATTATTTTTAAACCCTTTTTTTTAAGACCTTATAGGTGAAATGCTTTCAATTACTTTTAGAATTATTTGAAGACTGTAATGGCACCATTTAAAACTTATTCACTACTATAATACGAAAAACTACACACAACACATGTTGGGTTCTTTACTTATTTATTCGATTTAATTATAAATTTCATTATCGCGCGCACAATTGCAAATCAACTTTCATTCTGAAACACAAAAACGGTTGTCGTTTGCAAATTTAAATATCTTTGCAATTAACAATACTTTCGAAATGAAAGTTTTTCCATTTCATATTGCCAGAGCGATCCGATTGTGTTTTATCTGATTGACATTTGTTTTTTTTTTTTTTTTGGTTTCTCTTTTCTTTCTTTTCTTGGATAAATCATAAAAAATTACATTAAAACACAAAAAGCATACGAATAACTCCATTCGAGTAAATATTGTTCAGTGAATACAGTACAGTGAACTGTCGTAAAATATTGTTCAGTCGACAACTCAGAGTGGGTTATGTTGCAAAATACTATAATCACTTCAATCGATACGCTCAGACAATACTTGGAGCCGACATGAGCCAGCTATATAATCGAGGTGACATTTGTCAGCTGGATATCGGTAGCAGATACATTTGCGTCAATTTCAATCAGAATCGGTGAATGAAGCTGGCAATTGACAGGTGGTATCAAATCAAAATGTCACACTAAATAATTCGGCCATTTTTTTTTTTTTTTGGTTTTCTTCTTTATCGCATTCGGCAAAATATTCAATTTAAATATCCGAAAATATAAATACAGCTAGTTATTAATAGAGTTCACAAAAATGACAAGACAAATCAACAAAAATATATTCAAAACATCAGTCATGCGAAAAGCGACGCATTGATTGACCATTTCACATTGATTGCCTCCATTCCTTCATGTTCACGTCATGTACACGCATATCCGTCTGCACACAATGTGGTTATTTTTACATTATTTCGTTTACTCAAGAGGACGTTTATTTTGCTCAATTTCCTTTGGAGAAACTCAGCACATTTTCTTCCGAAATTTTACTCGACATTTGTATCGTTGAACATTTTCTTCTCAAATCGTACTGTACTGACTTTAATAAAAATGAATCGATTTCATAAACACCTTATAACACACGACAAAAGGAACGGAAGCAAAATATATTGACTCAAACTTAGTTCACTGTACGATTTACACACAATTTTTTCCATTGTTATGTATATATAACATCAATTTTAAAATATATTTATAGACTTTGAAGATTATTTTTTGTTTTGTTTTGTTTTCTTTTCTTTTTGGGTAGCTTTTTGCTAGCCATACTGCTTCCACTTCACTATGTTTAGAGGCCACAATCAAAGCTTTCACCCCATTCACTATATCTTGAGTCTTGCTTTTCAATTTTCTGTTGACAAGCTTCGAGATAACTATCTTGAATGCGATACATGCCCGAATTTGCTTGATACATTAATGTATCCAATATGCGTTCGTTTTTGATCGCTTTCGATGGTAAAACCACTTTGATGAGTTCCTGTGGTGAAATTCGGTGTAGTTTTAAATCACGTGTTAAACGTTCCATAATGCAACGAAATTCGACTTTGACATCAGTTTTCATTGGCATTTTTTGTTTTATTTTATTCTTTGCCCATGCAAGCATCGCTTCAAATTTCCGTACTTCGGGAATTTCTAAATTCCGGCACATAATCATTTGAACCATACTTTCGCTTAAATTTAGAAAATCAGGCAAATGAAACAATGCATGGGCTTTTGTTTCAACAAATGCTAAAATCATGTTCACCAATTCTGATGCAGATGTATATCGCCAGTAGTAATTTTCCAACGATATTAACATTATACACACAACATCGATGCGCAAAAATTGTTTTGCATGATGAAAGCATGCCTGCAGCAATTCCGGTAAATCATAATGTTCAGCGGCACAAATCAAACCTAGAGAAATGATGAGAAAAATATAAAATGAAAAATGATGAAACATTTTCATGCACTTTCAAAATTGAAACAAACGAACGAACGAACGAATAAATAAGAATAAAAACGAACAAACAAGAATGGAAAAATAAAATACCTGGAATTGTAACACAAGTCAATGGACAACTGCCTGTATGCAAATAATCCAGTAGAACGCGAAATGTATCCGGATCAAATTCAATGATACTAAATTCCGTTTGAGCCAATTTTGCACGATCCACCTTTTGAGCATCCGCACATACAGACAACCGTGGCACAGCCAACTGATTTGAGGATTGTTGTTTCTCCTTACTTTCCTTATTATCTTTGTCTAATTAATTGACATATGTCAATCGTATGATGGATGAGCATGAAATGAATGAAAAATGATAGAATTAATACAATGAACGATGGATTTTAATAAAATTGTTTACTCGAACAATCCTGTGATGAAGCCCATTTCTTTTTATCATCAGCATGTAGTGTGGAATTTTGTCGACTTCGTATTGATCGACCCCAGCCAGCTGTTATTGTTCCCAAGCGAGAGAATGCCCGTTTCACCATTGGCGATGATGGTACACTTTTTGGACGTGGTGATTCAATATCGGGAACTTGAAGAAAGTTTGAGCTTTTTGGCCGTTGACTTTGTGATTGTGGTGACATAAGTGTTGGTGCCGGACGTGCTAGTAATTCTGCTACTGGAACTTGTGGTGAACCAAATCCCGTTTGGATACCATACAACATTTCCTATGTGATGTAAATTGAAAGAAGCGAAAAAAAAAAAAAAATTCGGATGAAGATTAGTTGACGAGGAAAAAAAATGTCGGTCGTTATAAATAGGCAAGGGAAGCCTTTGAATGAATCTAACTGTTAATCAAACAAAATGTCAAATACATACTTGAAAAACGCGACTTCGTACACCCAATATTGCACGAACACCAATAAATCGCGCTTTTTGCTTTGATTGTCCAACCAAAAAAACAACATCGAACAGTTGCGCATTTTGAAGGCAGGATGGTTCCGCATTTAAGAAAACACGGGTAAAGTCTTTTGCTAGTTGATCATAGTCTTCGAACTGGTCTCGCACCGAATCCAATAATGGTGACGATGGTCGCATGTGACCTATAACAATCAAATGAAATTTCTTTTGTAATTTTAATCCATTTTATCCGAAATTTTTGTTGCTTCTCTTTGTCAACTTGCCAATTGGTCGCCATGAGCCTCTTCGATATGGTTTTGGTATTTGTCCGGTTTCGGCATGATTTGCCAAATTAGCAACAATATCTTCAAGCATTTGTGATCGTGTTCGCTCTTGCATTCGAGCAAATTTCGGTGCTGAATACGATGCTCGTTCGCCATTTACAATTTTAGTGAGTAACCATTCTCTGCGAATGAAAATGAATTAATTAATTAATGAAATGCGAATGCGAGTTTCATATTAATGGAAATTTATACTTACCTAAACATCGGACCTTTTTCAAAAACCGATTGCTCCCAAAGGTGAGGCTTGTAGGCTCCAACTTCATCACGAGTTACAACAGACACTTCATATCGGGTGGGCTTTCGTTTGATGCGCGCCGACACTCGGACCTGTTGAGTGTCAAATGAGAGTTTTATATCTTGCGCCTGGGTTGACAGAGGTCTTACCAATATGAATGTATGAAGAAAATGACTTTTGATGCAGCTAAAATTAGAAAATGAACCAAATTAGATGAAAATTCAATGGAAAATATGTAAAAAAAAAAATATGTGGTTGCTATTGAAATTAGAATATACCTTGGTGAGAAGGGCGTATTATCAGCTTCCAAAAATACAACGCACACAATATCATTACCGATATGCCGTTTGCGCTGCAACTTTTGTGGATCATGTTTCTCATACGGCAGTAAAGTGGAAACATGAAACATTATTTCGATGCTTCGCCAATTTGTGTACACAGAATACAATCCTGAAAATGAAATTGATAACAACCACAAACACTCACAATTGGACAAACACACAAAAAAAAAAAAAAAAAACGAATGCACACAGAAATGACGCAACAAGCAAAATAATAGAAATCAAAAAAGTACAATGAATGTTGATCTCAGTTTTTTTATCACCATTAAAAACATTCATTGAATGAAGAGAAAAGAAAAATGCATGAAGCGACTATGTGAGTGGTGATTGTCAGTTAAATCACCTGTTAAATCATGGACTGTATCAAGGCCGCCTTTGTATTTATCGAAACCGCGTAAACGAACTTTGTCCCCAAGCACTTGTAAGAATTCATCGAATGCGGGCGAATTATCATTATTGTCCAGAATTTGCTCTTCGCTAAATTGATTCTCTTTTACATAGATGATGCCAACTTTCAGTTCGGATTTGATGAAGACCTATGAGCAAATATTCAACATCGAATAATTAATAATAATAATGAAAATGAATAATAGCATCATCATCATTCAAAATGATTTATAACAATGAAATGCGAACGCTCACTTGATCCAATTTCAAAAGTTCTTCAGGCGTATCTGGCAACTGACCTAACGTCAGAGGTGGATTCAAATTTATTTCTTTACCTAATGACCTAACTACTTCTTCTCGGTTATATCTGTAATGGAAAGGAATCAGTTAAAATATCAAGTATACCATTTACTCTCCCCTCTCTCTTTTCTCTCTCTCTCTCTCTCTCTCTCTCTCTTACCTATCGGCAAAAACGCATGACGCTGGTATTAAGCCATGCACTGTATACGAGATGGCTCTAACTAAAATTCTAAATTGATCACGACCATTTAAATTTTCTTGTTTAATCGATAAAATTACTGGTCCTAAGTCTTCATCGTTTGTAAAATAATTCCAATGTTCCGTGGAGTAAAAATACTTTTCGTATGTTTCTTGTTCAACGGATGTTAATTCGAAACCTTGTTGCATATCCCATTGCTCTTCAATGGCGCTCTTTTTCCTAGAACTGAACAATTAACAAAAATATTATATTTTATGAAATTAATTTAGTTTTTAATTTTTAATTTATCGTAAATTACATTGGAGCGGCTTCTGAATCTTCATCATCTTCGTATAAATCACTACAGCCACGTTCTAAATGTGATTCTGAATTTCCACGTCCGGAAATTTTTGTTTCAACTTCCTCCTGTTCGGAATCGCTGTCTCCACCTTGCCACATGGCCAGGTTGTTCATATTGATTTTTTGTCGAGAGCATTCTACCCAATAGCCAGGAGTTGGTATCAAATTATGTGGATATTCCTCACAAAATTCGTCTATATGCATACGCACAATGGTCAAGAGAAAAAAAAAATGAAATAAAAAGAAAAACCATTGATTAAATTAATGTTTAAATATCACATTTCAATGACACCCATCTCATCTACACATTTTTCTATATAATTTATCTATATTTTCTTTCTCTCCATTTTTGAAATTGGCATAACAGACTTCCGTTGAAAATATCGACATTCGGCTCACTGTAAGATATAACACCAAGCAATTTTCAAATGGCAAGCCTGTGATATTTCTTACAGCTAACCAAATAGCGCACAATTTATTTATTTTTTCGTTTTTTCTTTTTTCTCCCTTTGGTCATTTTATCGATGGGCATATTATCGATGGACATTTTCAATAGCCAACCATAAATTTCATGCTAGCACTCAGTAGTTTCGAATTTAGAATAATAAAAAAAAAAATGCGAGATAAAAAAAAAGGGAAGGATGAAGAGAGGGACAGAACAAATATTTTTCAAAGATTTGTGATTATTACCTGAACATGCTTGTGGAGGCAATGGGAATATAAGCGTAGTTGAACTTTTCCGTCTAGCTACTGCACAACCTAACGATTGTGGCTTAAAGCTACGTAGCTGTTGCATAAAATCTGACTGTAAATGAAATGAAAAAGGAGAAAAAAATGTTGAAAAAAGTGAAAAAAACGAAGAAAACTATTCGTTTATTTCAACGAATGTTAAATCTAACATAAAATAATCGCTAAAGGGTCAGCAAAATTTTTTACTTTTTTTGTGTTTTCTTCCCCACAAAATTTACTATTTCGAATACCATTTATTATATCAAGTTCGGTATCCGGTGTTGCTTGATAAACAAACATCAGTTTCCTTCAACTACTAAATTCAGAACAAAATAACCTTACGTAAATTTCAAAACCAACCCACACTATGAATGTTCATTTTACCCCTTATCTCAAACACATATTCTTCTAACATCGACAAAAGTTTCGTTGTTGAAAAATCTTGATCCGAAAAAGTAACAATGGAGAAAAAAAAAATTAACATTCAAATTGCCCTAAGATATTGCTTTTGTTGGTTCGAATCTCTCCATTTATCACATTCATAGAATAAACATGAAAACGAAACAACTGATTTCAATAGCATGTGAAAATTGTTTATTCAAGTCAGAATGTATATTAAATTTTAAAACTAACCAATCCACTTTGATTTTATTACAAAACTTGTGACTAAATGACTTGGAACAGTTTTTTTTTTTCTTGTCTTTTTTTTTTAATGAAACACTACACCACGATTATTGACACAAAAAGCTTCAATAGAATCGAAATAAAAAGAAAAAGAAGATTAAATTTACAAACCTCAATCATTAGAGCCACATCCGCAAAATGTAAATCACATAAAATTTGATTTTTAAAGCGTCGTGCACGCTTATGATTTTGCCCCGACAAATTTATGCCGCACGAATTGCAACGCAAGCATTCCTCATGATAATGGTTATTGTCGTACAATGGCGATGGTTCTGTAAAATATATATATAAAGGAAAATTGAAAGATAAATTATTGTAATCAGAGAGTATGAGAAATGGGTAAATGGTAAAATTTAAAGATATTCCGCAAAATAGCAAACAATGCACAAAAGTGGATCGAAACAATGGTTCAAAATGTCAACATTATGTTTCATTTTGAGCTGCTAAATGTTTTTCTTTGATTAAGATGGAACAAGTGGATTATTTTTTTTTTTCTCATCGTAACGTGAAAGCTATTTCAATTTAACGTCCAAAAATGTTGGTAAGATATACATTTTTTGAATCAATGTCAAACAGTATTGATTTCATATCGACTATCCTGGAAACATGATTGGGGATTGGTAACAGGAAATTATTGCTTCCACCAAGTAATTTAAAAGTCAATCAAAATTTCGAATGATTGAGAATTTTTTGGGTAATGCGATGACTCTGTTACAGGTTTTTGAATTTAATTATTCAAACGCTTATCACATTGTGACATTTAATCATCATCGTCGTCGTCGTAGTCGTCGTCGTTATTGTTATCATCATTGCTGTTATTGTCTTTGGGGGAATGAATGAATGATAACGTAAATGAATAATATTTTTCATCAAATGAAAAGACTCAAGCGAGCTCTAGCAATAAATATTCTCTCCATTAAACAAAAAGACGATGAAAATACTCAATTCAAAATTGTATAGTTTCATTAATTTGTTTGCGTGAATAGATACGAGTAAATTGATATGAATGGTTATATCAAATCCGTTTTATTTCAGCAATGTGTGTATGTTTGTTTTTGCCCTTGAATTGTTGATTACTCGTTTAGTTCATCAATTTTTCATTCAGCAAATTGACCATTTGTAACATGCGTTTCACGCACGGCATAGACAACTTTTCAAATAAATACGATGTATGGCATACGACGAATTCGAAAGTCAACCAAAAATGAAATATAGCCACATGATTGAATTCAATGTCAAGCGATTACCGAAAATGTCCACAATTTTTCTGTTCGTTTCCTCTCTCTCTCTCTCTCTCTCTCTCTCTCTCTCTATGTATGTATGTTTTCCTTTTGTTCGAACTAGAATTAAATATCATTATATAATCCCGCTATTGAATGACAGATATAACGTACGTTCAACGCACAAAGACGACAATTCGCTTATGGAGGCGACGTTTAGATTATTTATTTGATGGACCATGAACGGAAACGTATATATTGTTTGAAGCTAGTAAAAGTAACGATTCGCGATAAAGCTATAATATCCACCAAAGCAGATACGACAAGAAAGCAATTACACTTTATTAAAATTGACGCAACGGCAATAATATGAAAATAATAAAAAAGTGATTCCGTCACCTTCGTTAACACACATGAATAAAAATGAAAGTATGTCATAAGCAAAGCATGACAAAAATAATACAATTTATTCAAACTATGTGCAAATGCTGATTGGTATATGTATTTTATTATTTATCAATGTGCTAGATGCTTCGGGTACATATTGAAAATGAAGCCTTTTGCAGCGATGCCGTCATCATCCGTATCATATGCTAGCATTATTTTCTGTTTTTTTTTCTTTCTGATAATATAGAAGCCTAGATGGAGTTCCAATTGTACGCCCCCATGTGTATGATATATGAAAATTGATGAGTAGCTGTCCAATTTATCTATATTTTCTGGTAGAGGCTACAAAATCAACAACAACAACGGCGACAACGTCCCGCTTTTTCTTTTTCTCACTCTCTCGGTGTCTATAGCATTGAGATGTTAGACCCTTATTCAAAATGATTCATATATTTTTGGTTTCAAATACACATATGGAACGGAGAGAATGTCAGAGATGTGCGCGTTACCTGAAGTGACACACCGAAATAAGCTGTGGGTAAACAATGGACTTTTCTACATTCGGTACAAACAGTTTGCACAACAAACGAATGAATGGTAAGTGAGTGTTTTCTCAGTTATTATGATTTATAAATATTAAAATAAAAGACTTCGCATATACTTTGCAAGAATTTCTTTTTTTTTCGTCAGCACAATACTGCCAAAACAATGTATACTCAAGAAATCGGATTTAAGACAAACAAAACATGAAGAGAAAAGAAAAAAAATAACAAATTCCGCCGAACTCAGCGCAAACCACGAAAGCGAGATTGTGAAAGAATGAGAAAACAAAGACAAACGGATAGAGAGAAAGAAAGAGAAAAAAATACACGGGAAAGCTTTTCGTAATAAAAGTTATGCGTCTAAAATGTATCCATTTATACGATAATAAAAGTGTTATTACGATCAAATGGAATAAGCGATGACGGCTAAAGCTTTATATTAAATTTAAATGAATTTTCTTCACTTGTTCTCTTTTTCTCTCTCTCTCCCCTCTCTCTCTCTCTCTCTCTGTATGTGTATTTTTATGCTATCTTTTTTGCTCCGTGATGGAATCCAATGTCTCTTCGGTCACACACAAATACATTGAAATGCGCACGCTGAACCGAGCCGAACTGAATGTACAATATATTTCGTCGTTTCTTATACACAACGTAATTCATTAAGTTTGTTTGCTATGAAAAAGTTTGTAATCGCTTGCACATCGCATCACATCACATCACATCACACACCTACTCCATCTCTCTTGTGAATCGGAATATTTGAATCGAATTTCTCCAATTTTACTTGTACATAGAAAAATGTAAATGATCAAAACACACCGACACAAACACTTTCTATTTTAATATCATCGTCGTTGTTGTTGTTGTCGTCGTCGTTGCCGTTAGTGTGATAAGCGAGGGGGCAACAAATAAAAAAGCGAGCAATAAAGCTCGAGGAAAACATAAGTTAAATTAAGAAAATGAAAAATAAAATGGTAAAATGGAAAAGCGATCAAAACACCAACGGCCATTCCATTTCACTGATAAAAATGGTATTTTTGTATTCAACAAAATGATTCATTTTGTTAGAGGATTGTTTACATTTGTCAAACCATTGCCAATCACATAAAATATATAGATATATGAGATGAAATTCGATCCAAAGACTACTGTCTCCACTCAAGAAAAGTGCTATCTAACGCCATGGTGAACGCATTTACACAACTACGTCTCTTCTTCTGTCTACTTAAACATTCTCGATGTTGTTACAGAAAAACGAGAAAAACGAAATCAGAAAAAATGACTTTTCCCATTTGTAGCGGATAAAATGTCAAATTCATATTGTCTTACATCGTTTGTTTTTACTTTCTATTTTATTTTCCACTTTAAAGTAATTTTCACTTTGATCACACACCGAAATTGATTCACTTTCATTCAATTTTCACTTGAAATTACTGAACAAAAAAAAAAAAAAAAAAACAAATTGTTTTTTTTTTTTGTTGAATTTTTCTCACAGATTATGAACGAGCGAAAAAAAATTCGGTCGGTTAATATCCAGTGTTTGTGAATGTGTGTCGCCTCAACAAAAGAATGTATCAGTCAGTCAGAACTGTTGAATTTGTTGTTTTTCCTTTCGATTTTCCACATTTTCGGTGTGTGTACTACAGAGAACGCGCATGATATGTACAAATAGCACCGTATTGCGTATGTATGTGAAATAAACTGGCTGGTTGATTGTGTGCGTACATATTTTATAACATGAAATTGAGTGTTTGTGTGTCAGTACGTCGATGCGTTCGTGCTTTTTACTTGTCATACCCAAATCAACAGACATCCGTTTGTGCCAAAGCATTTTTGTCGTCGTTGTCGTTGTTGGTGCTGCTGCTGCTCTTGTTGTTGTTTTGTTTGTTCGTTCGTTCATACATTCGTTCGTTTGTTTGTATGAATAAAATGATATAGCGCACTTGCAATTGTATTGAATACAATTGTGTGACTGGCTGCTTTCATTCAGATAACGACACATGATAATGGACACACACAAAAAGGAAAACAAACTTGACTGAAATGGATTTAGGATATGCGATGCAGACTAAGACAACAACAAACGATTCATCGTTGTGTTCATTGTGTGAGCTTGATGTGTCATGGCAAGCAACATATATACTAGCCATATCGCACCCCATCATCCGCATTGAATGCAGGTGAAAATAATGCATAAGTAATAAAATCATTCACCAAGTCACGCTCATTTTATCCATCAATTCGAATTTTCATTCGTTTACTCTCTTGTTCGCTTCGCACTCGTTTATACCAATAATCCATTTGACTTTGTTTTGTCTGTGCAATTGTGCGTACAACGATGTTTCCCATCCATTTCATTTTATCTGTTTTTCTCTCTTTTATTTCGTTTCTTGTGCTGCTGTTGTTGTTGTTGTTGTTGCTGTTGCTGTTTCTGTTTTCATAATATAGAGTACATTTGGGAAAAGTTTGTCATAATTTGTATGAAATCGAAGTTTGTTGGACACTTTCGGTTCAATTCATTTGCGATTCTTTACGAAAACTTTTCTACCTTTTCTCAAAATTAAATATTTACTATTTTGCATAATTTATTTGAATTGGGACTTTTTCTTCTTACCAGTTTGTGTGCTTGAATCGAAGAACGTACTAGTTGTTTCAACTGTCATTGTACCGATGGTGCCGTCAGTGATTTGTGCGCATGAATCTCGTCGGCCTCGATAACTGAAAAGAAAAGCCAAACAAATGATTTTCCATCCAATGAGCTTTATGTATGTTTTTTGAAGCTTTCACCAGTGAATTCAAAGTTTTCAGATGGTGTAAAAGTTAAAATGGTGCTTAAATGTTGGTTGTTTTATTTGCTTACCGGCATGTGTCATCACTTTGTGAGCTTTGTCTTCGAAAGTTTCGGCACCGAATCATTTCTTCCGTTGTACTTTGTCGGCGAAAACCACGTGATATCAATATTTCTTCAGTTGTTGATTGTCGTCGAATTGCTGGACGTGGTGCACATTCTGTTGGTAACGGAGGTGGAGCACGGGCACATGGACTTGGATCTCTGTAATAAAAACAACGTGAAAAATTAAAAAAAAAACTTTCACATATTCGAAAATATACATTCTTAAACGGTCGCAAAATACAATGAAAAGGGTCAACGGAAATTGAAAATGTACCTCGATGAGCAACAGCTGCTCGATTCGGGTGAACGTGGATTTCGTGCTGCAGATGATGATTGTCTACGAACTTTTGACCTTCTTCTCGGACTTCCGTCTCGATCGTGGCTGCGGTCTGGCGATAAATGTTGTCGTGAATCGCGTCTACCCCGCGACGCACTGTCTGGCGATAAACTGTCTCGTCTCGCTCTACGTTCATTTTCATCACCGTCACCACCTGATACTGGTCCAGTGGGCGACAAGGCTGGTTGTGATTCACGTCTATTGCCTAATGGTGGACACGATTCATCGAATGCTGTTGCTTGCCGTTGTAATCTTTGTAAGCGTGGTCGTTCTGGACTAACTCTTGAATCTCTTCGATTTACACGTCCACATTGTGTCGTTGAATCTCTTCGACCTGATGGTGGCGCTGTTGGACTAGTAGCTGGTGGTGTGACACTGCTAAGTGAAATCGTTGGCGGTGGTAATGCTTGGCAACCTGTATCGGTACTGTTTACGAAATATGGCCCGGAATCTGATGCGGTTGAACTTGTTGATGGTCGCTGTTCTTGTCGAAAATTTGGCAATTCAACCACCGTTAATGAATCACGACGTTTTTTTGTAGCACCAACAACACGTGGCGGTGGTGTTATGGCACGTGTTATCGTTGAATCACGTCGACCACTGCGAAAACTTTCACCAGAACCGCGTCTTGATCCATTTCGTGTACCATCGGTTGATGCGCCCGTATCAGTATTTTCTTTATCACGATCTCGGTCACCGGGACTCTCTTTTCGTGGCCACATTTTATTAAAATCGGATGTATGTGATTCACGACGTGATCGCATACTCTTAATACCTGAATCTGCACTCGATTCACGTCTTTTACGGTGCGTTGCATGTGATTGATTGTTATGCGAACTATTGTCTGCATTTCTACCCCATGGAAGACTTCTTGCTAGATCAGCAAGTGTTTCACGTCGATTTAATGGTGCTTTTTGACGTTTTGAACCACCGCCGCTCCATTCTCTCAAAATATCAGTTAATTGTGCCAACGAACTACGACGACGTCGTTGCGATGGCGGCGGTGATGTACTAGGAGGTGATGCAGCTGATATTTGTGCTGCTGAATCTCGACGTCCTCCTAATCGCTGTCTTATTGTCGACTCTTCCAACTGTATTTTTCAATTATATTAAAATGGTTTTTATATTTACGCTTCATGTTTACAAAATCCTTTTTTCAGAATAAAGGAAATATAACTTGTTCGCCTAAAACGCATTGAACGAAACAAACACAACAAACATAATAACGAGTCAATGAAAATGAACCGGGACATGTTTACATGATTTGAATATAAACTAGCTTTGTTTACCAAAAGTGAAACATCATTGTGAAAACGGTTAGGTAATTGAATGTGACGCCGATTTTAAGCAAAATATAAAATGTAACATTTTCTTTCAGTTTTTCAATTTAAAATCGTCGTTCGATTATTATGTTTGTTTGTGTGTGTGTGTACGAGCAAATATATCGTTTTGACGTTGAGAAAATCTCGGATTTCATGATGGTAAAAGAAAAAAGATTATTTCTTTTTACCTGTTCGCGAACCATTTCGTCCCAGCCATTTCCGCCCTGCCACACCAAACCCACTTGATGTGACATTATAGGAAGGTTGCAGACAAAGCATATTGACGTCATTTGCCTATTAAATATTTTTTTAAAAAAATATATATACAAATTTCCTATTTTATTTTCATCATTTAAAGAAAAGAGATTTTTTTTTTTTTTTTTTTTTTGTAAACATAGTTGAAAGAAAGAAGTGGAAAAAATGTATTGATTCGCTTTCAAATTAAATTTAAGTAACGATTCATTCAACGGTAAGAATATGACATATTGAAGGCTATGAAAATATGCACAGTATTTACAACATAAAACATAAATCGAACAGAACTCGCAACATTGTTACATGCCAACAGGTATAACGATATTACGTTGAAATTCAATTTAGCAGCCGTATCTTTTGATTCGTACTGTTCCTCATTCTATTTACTTTTTTCGTTTTGATTTCAATATTTCATGCTCTGCCATTGCCATTTGGTAGATTTCTGTATTATCTGTTTTGAACATGAAGCAAAGCGTAAAAACCATGCAACGTTAAAGTATGAAGAAAACATTTCTGATGAAAAACGAATCGCTTGAGAATCGAATTGGAATGACCTTCGCAAATGACTTTGTGGAAAAACGCACGTCTGAATATTCCGTTTTCATTTCCATTTCCATTGAAATAAGTTTTTTTTTTCTGTTGCTTTTTGGTTTTTATGCTCATTCTATCTTATGATAGAAATGCTCACATGTGAAAAATATTCCACGTGCAGAAATTAGTTATATTTTGCATGCATGATGTCTGATGAATATTCAATGATGGAACAAAATGTACCACATCAAACATCATAAAACCAAAATGAAAATGAAAATCAAAACAAAACTTTGCATAAGTTTCATTGGTTTTATATATTTTGGGCTATGTGTAAATACAATGAATATATGCATATTTATATATGTAAATATCTATGTGGAAAATGGGTAATAACATTGACAATAATTGAAAAAATAAAAATTAAGTGGTGACAGAAAATACGCACATTAATAGCTCAACAATTTCAACAATTTACATTTATTTAATTAACATGAACTCATACAAATGGAAAAATTACAAGTGAATTTGAGTTATGAATTTTCCGACCGAAATTCGTTTGATGGACTGATTGTTTGTCCTTCAATTATATCTGGTGGCAATTTGATTTATTTTGCTAACTAAATAACGTCATAATAGTCGAACGCAATCAACGAAAAAAAAGAAAAAAAAAAAATGAAAAGAGAAACGCACATTTTCTTCATGAATCTGCGAGCAAATAATTAATCTAAAAACAATTTATGGAGTAGGCATGTAACAAAGCGGAATCAATGTCAAAAATACTTCAAAGCTAATAATTGAATTTATGTGAGTATGACAGAATGTTCGCTGTTGTTTTCGTGTGAAATGTAATTTGCGCACATTCCTCATCAATTTTCATATACACTCACACACACATATATACTTGAAACAAACTGGGCATGGAATTTCAAGAGCGGTTTCATCTTTAACATTTGTTTAAAACATAAATAACAAAAATGATTTCATCTTCATATAAATCCACAACAAACTAAATTTGGTTTTTCCACCGAAACTCCTCAATTCAATCATTTCGCTTGCATTTGACTGAAGTTTCAAGTGCCCAGTCTATTTCATGTGTGATATGTATGTATATAACTGGTTGAAGACTGTAAATTCCATAGGTATTTTAAAACTATAAAAATGAACTGAACAAAGCATGGATTAGATAGACGTAAATTAGATAGAAAATGTGGTGCTTTGCATGAATAATAAAATCGTTAGAGAAATGTTGTGAAAAAGAGAATGCATTGCACTCATCGTAATCACTTGATAGTTTGATGGTGCTTGAATTTCAATGTGAACAATTTTATGCTGTCACCACTCCCTATTGTTCATGCCAATGTAACGCATCCACCCATCCATCCATTTTTACCAACCAAAACTAAAATGATCGTGACATACAAAGCAAGCCCGAATGCAGTACCATTGAATATAACAAACTCAATAGCAGTCAGTATTCTGTTGCTTGTAAAACGTTGAAATTTCGTTATTCAATTTGAAAACTTTCATTGAATTGTAGTAAACAAGATAAATGTGCTGATTATGATGCCAGAAACATTAATTAACTGCGAAAGTGCGAAAATCCAAACCAAAATTACATTAAAATAATATATAAGTAAAATACATTTAAGAAAACGAGATACAGATATGAATGCTTGAATGCGAGAAGATATATTTGATAGAATTGAAAAATGTTTATCAGTTAGAGATACTTCGTTGGGGGAACTTTTTCATTTGTAAAAAAAAAAAAAATTAAATTGCAAATTTCTTTCACAGAACTTGAACAATGACGATTGGAAAAAAACGTGAAGAAAAAAAGGATTCTCATCGCATTATTTGGCTGTTTAAACATTTCCAGAATTAGATGAAGAATCCTATTTTTAACTTCAAATGTATCAAGAATATAACTGTAATGCATTTTAATAATTAAAAGATAATCTCTATATGGAAACAATGAATCTGATTTTACTCCCAATCGTTACCATTTGATCACCCATTATGAATTCAATTTAATTTTAATGAAGAAAAAAAAAAAAAAAAAAAGAAATAATTCCACCCACGTAGCATCTCAACCGATTTCAAAGCCATGAAATGAATGCGATAGATGCAGTAGAAGTGAAAGAATTTTGAAAGCTGAACTGACTCGGAGATGAGTCATTTTGCATTTTGAGGCGCAGTCAATTTAAATCCAAGTATTCTTGTTTCGTTCAACACCTGTTTTGCCGATGTTTTGCCATGTTTCATATCGGAGGCTGTACAATCCTCGGATCTCGCGAACCGTAAAAGCTGTCCACGTGGTTCGCGCTTCCTATTGCTATAATGAAAATCGGTCAAAGGGTATCGGTTAGGGATGACACATATACATTTATATATATATTTATAAAAATATAGACCGTGAATATGATTGTGAATAGAAATAGAGATATACAGAAATATAAAATCAACACAAAAACAAAAACAAAAACAAAAACGAAAACAATGTTTTAATAAAAAGTTCTTATATTTCAATTCTCATATCTAACTTTGTACAGTTCTAATCAATTTTTCTTTTCATGCAATTGGACTGACTTTTCTAAACAGGATCTATGAGATATATTTCACTTAAACTAATAATATTTACAAGTTTTTTTTATGGTTTCATTTCTCCTGCAATTTTTTCTACAACTAATGTCTATTATATGCTTTTTGTACAGGAAAATATAAACAACTATACAATGGTAATACAATGTATATATACATATATGTTGAGCTCTGTTTTTTTCATGTACAAAATTTGATTAACTTCGTTGCATTGTTTGCATTATGCTCTTCCGTTAATTTTTCATCTCGATTCAATAATAAAAGCTTCCCATGTCTTTGCTATGCAAGGGGACAATAAATGCATAGAGATTGCAATATCAAAAGAGAGAAAGAATGCCAGAAAAAGAGAGCGAGAGAGAGATGAAAAGAAATAAGAGAAAATATAAGTGGCTTTATTCACCTGCTGCTTCCGTAAAATGACCTTATTTTTGAAATGGAGACAACAGCAGATGCTTCAATAATTGAGTGAGTATTCATTCGTGAAACTGAGTGGCTCTTTTCAAACATGTAGTTTACTTGTTTTCATATTTAAATATCCCTCAACATAGTTAAAACCACATGCAAAGCAATTTAGCAGTTAAATTAAGTTTTGCAATGAAAGTTTAGTTCAACACCACCACCATCACCACCACCATTATGCCACCATTTAATATACATATCATCCATTTTTCTATTGTAATATATAGTTTTTGTATGTTGATTTCTTCAATAATGAGTTTCGTTATTACTTGATGGGCTTCAAAGTTTTGTTGAAAGAAAGTTTCATATTTCAATTTCAATTTACCTCAATAAACAAAGATGTTTATTAGATAATTTTAATTATGGTAAAACGCAACATGTTCAAACCGCATACCAAAATCAGAGAGAAAAACGGTTTAATCCAATATTAAATTGGAAGGTAATTCAAACAGCATAAAATATACAATAAGATGAAAAGAAGTTACCGTATTAGGTGGCATTTTTGTATGACGATTTTACCCGCATTTAGTTTTCATTAAGAAAACTCAAATGCAGACGTATGAACATTAATGTAACCATAATACCACAGTGAATACTGATTTAAAATCTCTGCTATTTTGCTTTCAAGCTTTTATTAAGGAACCTTTGGTCCGCTTGCCTTATTGTAAAAAATTAAATTCTGAATTTGAATAAGAAAGTATGATAATACGTATGAATGGATGAATGGAAATGAAAAGTCTGACCCATTCTTCTTTAGCTATAATAAGATGGTGTAGAACTTTTGTATGCTTAAAAATACTCCTTTCTTCCACCCTCATTATCTTTCTTTTGTAAATTATTTTCGGGAATAAAACATAAAAATGTTCATTTGGAATTAGTTTCTGTAATATTTTCGCGTTGTGGAGAATTGTGGAAAGGGGGAAATAGCTCGTACCAATTTCAAATCGACCGAAACAAGAAAACCAAATTAATCATACGGATGTTTGCCATGTAAAACAATATGGTCTATGGTTTCGGATTACAATTACATACAGAGAGCAAGAGAGAGCAAGTGAGAGAGAGTGAAAAGAAAGAGAGAGCGAGAGAGAAAGAGAGAAAAAAAATACAGAAAAGAGCGAATATCCAGTGTGGCAACAAAAATTGTTTGTACAATTTACGTGAGAATGTGATTATTTATTAAATGTCCCATCAGAAATGGACGCCATATTTGATGCATTTGTAGGTATTGTTGGTATTGTTGTTGTTGTTGTTGAATTTTTTCCACTGGCACAAATGAGCAAACACAATTTTGAAATAATTGGACGTTATGTGCATATTTAACATGCCTGGAAAGCATGAAATTTAATTGTTATCAAATATTTCATGCGATGAAAGGCAAATCGAATCATGTAATTCAAAACGTTTACGTTTTCTCATTTTATATTTCCTCGGTTGGCATTTAACATTTTACGGACAAAACATAATTCAATGTTTGCGGTATGTTGCACAATTATGAACAAGCGTATAAATTCCAAACACAACCATCGCACAGCTAATAGCACTTTTCTACTTTGTATTTTATTATAATATGAATATACAGAAAACGATGCTCTAAACCGATGCATAGTAAAAGGATTAGAAATTTGTTTATATTGTTGATGATGATGACGATGGTACAGCAACATTTTTACGTGCATGAAAATGATGTATTGATAATATATACCTGCCAGCGGTATTTCATGAGATTTCATTTTTCTTGTTTATTTATTTTTCTTTCTTTCATTCTGAATTTTTTTTTTTATTTTTTTTTTTTTTTTGTGCGTTTGTCACGACAATCTTCATTTATTTTCCTTTACAATACAATACAATCGTGCGTACACAATGTACATTGTTCATGTGCGGCATTTTTATGAATTATCATGTTTGGAAGTGAGAGCGAGAGAGAGAGAGAGAGGGAGAAAAAAAAGCGACTCATCCCTCCTGCCCAAATCGTTCTTCATTTGTTTATCATAATTTTCATGAGCAGCTTGAGATTTTCATTGCTTGAACGTTCATTTTCCCATAGACACTTTTATAGTGTGTGACACAGTACAATCTCCCGACTTATTTTCTATGCCAATTTTCTCGCTTCGCGATATTGTTTTTCACTTTTTTTTTATTTTGTTGCTTGTGTGTTGTTATCATTCCATTATTTTTCGCATTTTTTACACAATGTTTTTATTCAGTTATGTGACTGATGGTGAAGATGATGATAAAAATGATGTATACACAATAGAGTGAAAGAGATGAAAAAGTAAAAACGGGCGATAAAAAAAATGCGAAAATAATGACAAATACCTTGAATGTTTGAGAGGGAAACGCTTTTTGTCTTTGGAACGAACGAATTTACTCTTTGGGATAATGCTCACAGAGCAACGTCTCATTGAAATTAATTTCAATTTTTCCGTTTTCGTATTTCGTGCATGCGACATGAAAGCAGTTCACTGTGAGCACGAGGCATGAGAGACAGTAAGCGCCCGATGATGCTCATCCACAAATAAGCACCATTAAAGAAGAAGAATACATAATAATGATGATGTTAGATGATACTTCAGGTAATTGAAAATGATTTTCATAAGCCTAGTTACAAATATAAATCCCATAATTGTTTTGATTCCTTTTATACTGAGTCAGCACAAAATTGTCTGAAAATATCTTAACAATGTCAAAATAACACCTACATAAACATTGTCTTGAACTCAAACTCAAACATATGTATTTTACAACAAACTATTGACCGTAACAATCCTAATAGTTTATTGACAATATCTATTTTTGAAGTAAAGAATAAAGTTTGATAAACACCCACACACACTCACTCACTCACTCATAAATATACACATCTAAGCAAAACTCCTTGAAAATGATTCAGCTCAATGACAAACAATGGAATCAATGGTGAGTGCAAACAAAATGGGTAACAAGCAACTTTGCTGAAATGAATGTGATTTGAAATTAATGAGCAATTTTGTGTCACCTGGTGACTGCTTAATCAAATTCAATAATAATAAGTTTGAATGACTTTCGAATGTTTCGATACGTCAATTGTAACCATATTATATCATAAATCAACGAAACAGACACAATAAATTCCATTAATGCATGAATAATATGTTGAAGTCGTTGACTTGTCATTGGGGTTTTCGTGTTGTTTCTTCTTCTTTTTTCAAATACTTTATATTTTTCGACATAGCGATAAATCTTTCTAGCCACTTCCATTACGAAGAATTACCGTGAAGGATGCGAAGCAAAGAGTGTTTTTCGTTTCATAGCGAGAAATTCCCCCTTCAAATGTGTGCGTTTTTCTCTCGTTTCTTTTTTTTTTTTTCCTTTGCTGAATGCTTTTGCCTTGTTCCACACGCATCGAAGTTTGACCAACTTTAATTTAACTCAATAAACTGAGTTTTGCAAAGAAGATGAAATCGAAACTCTTTTGCCTGCGTAAGCAACGAGTGCTATCAACTCACGTTTTGCATCACATATTTCTCTTTCTCTCGTTAAATCGATGAATAAAAGCGTAAATAAAATACTTGAACCATCTTATCTTTTGAAAGAATGCCAGCTTGCCAACACATAAATGAATAGAAATAGAAATACCGGACGTTTGAAACCTTCACAAATATCTCTCGCACTCTTTTATATTATTCGACGGTTTTTTTCGCTTTTTTTTCAAATATATTTTAGTTAAAAAAGGGGAAAAAAACTCGATGAAAATTATGTGATGGTAACTGATTTATATCGAAAAGTGAGGCGCATAAATTTTGCGGTGATGTTTTCCATTTTCAATCCGTCGTCTTGAGACTTCATTTTAAAGTTGAAGTAAATGAAAAAAAAAGAAAATAAAAATAAAAAAACAACAACAACAACAAAAGCACCAACAACTTGCTTTCTCACAGTACATTTTATCTTCGCCTCAATGAAGCGATATCATGATTCGATACGGAATATGTTCGTGTATGTGTGTTGTCTTTAGCAAAACGAAGGACGGTTTGATGGTAAAAGTTAGTTAATAAAATTGATGAAAGCGAAAAGAATTTAATATCTGCTGATAATCATTTCATGGTGTTGAGGTTAAAAGTTTTATAGCGAGAAAAAAAAGACCGTTCTCTTCGTATCTTTTTTGTCGCTTGTGAATGCGACAAATATACGAAAAAGAGAAGATGGAAAAAGTGAAAAAAAAGTACTGAAATTATGTGTCAGATATCAGGACGACAACAGTCTCTGGGCAAATTTTGTAACGCTCTTCAATTGACTGAGCAATTGCGCTGTTTCATAATTTACTGGAGTTATTGGGATCACAAACACTTGTTGCAAGTATTTGTACATCATATAAATATCCATGAACGTGGAAGCGACTAACGAACACCCAACCGATACGTCAATCAATTTCTACGTGCCACAGTTTCGATTGCAAATTTTTTTTTTTTTTTTTTTGAAAATTTTCCTTCAGGATTATTGGATGCGCAAAGAATTTTGTTATCATGAATTTTTCAATTTAAGAATATTTGAATCATTTTATCGACTTTTATTTTTTTTTTGTTTCCGATCAATACGTGTTTGAGTTTTCTCACGTTATGCTCGATCGAAATCATCATCAATTCAACGATTCGTGTCTTTGTTTTCTTTTTCTTTTTTTTTTTTTTTTTGCTTTCACGCTTTGTGTATTTCGAAATATGTATATCGTTTATCGCTTTTTATTCAAGCTCGTTCACTTCATTGTAGCAGTTGATATATGAATCATCGATTTAATCGTATCGACAAGTTTGTATCACAACTTATTTTATTATTATCTGAACCAGTTCGAGAAGTTTCCATACTTTTATGATTTTCATATTCAGTTCTTTTTTTTCTCTTTTGTTCTTTTACAGCTATTCTCATTACTTTTTTCTTTGGCTTTGTATGAAAGAAGAAAAAATAACTTTTCTTGTGTTTATTTTCTTCTTTGTTGGAACAAAGTTTCGTCGCTCTTTTGTTTCGCTACAAATCGCAAATGGGAATGATTCGCCCTTAAATTGAATGCAAGCAGCAGTTGATTCTTTTCATATAATTTTTGTTGTTGTTGTATTCTGATGAAAAATTACAAACATATTTGAGATTGTATGTTTTATCGAATCAAAGCAAAGCAAAGCAAAGCAAAACAGACGAATTCATCTTTATTTTCAAATGCACAAAGTGGAAAAAAAGTAGCACACAGGAATTGAAAATAAATACAAATACTATACTCACGTCAAAAAAGGGAAAACAAGAGTGAGAGAGGAATGAGAAATTGAAAGAGAAAGAACTTTCACGTTAATACAGTTATTTTTCCTTGTCTCTCTCTCTCTCTCTCTCTCTCTCTCTCTCTCACTCTCTATCTCGGTTTTTGTGCTATTCGGTTTGATGGCAGAACGCATTATTCTTCGGAATTTAAATCCAGCAAATTGAATGAGTTTACTGTAAAAGAATTGGTATTTTACCAGCTTTGAATTCTACGATGAGCCCGTTTTGGAAAGCAACTAACGAATTTTCTTCTGCAATTGAAGCATTGAAGTCTTCATTCGTCATATTTCGTTCATTCGAAGTGCGCATGAAATAACAATTAAAAAAAGTATTCGAAACTTTTGTCATTGGAAAGAATGCTTCAATATCGTTTGAAGATCAAGGATTGTATTACTTTTTTTCAATTTTCCAATATATATTTTTCATACATTTTCTGGTAGGAAAATTTCAAAGGAATTCCGGTAAAAAATTCATCGTGCAAATATTTATCGGTGCTCTGCTTTCACTAATCTTGTTACATTGGACTCGAGAGAAAATTCGATTCGATCTTGAGCACCAATCAATGCTCGACTTTATAATATAAAACTGTTTTCCCATCATGGTGAATGATTTACAAAATGAATGGTCTTTCATGCACGCACACATACACAAGAAAAAGGGTAAAAAATATAGATTATGTGGGACAGAGAAAAAAAAATCATGTAAGCAGTAAATATGAAGTTTGGGCCTGGGATCACATTCCAATTATGCGACATATAAGCCAAAGGAATTTAAATCAGTACGTCACACACGCAATCGGTATTCAATAATGGGTCGCATTTTTTTTTCTCCACATTTACCGCACAACTGCCCATCATTATAAGTTTGGTCCAAATCAAATGGATTCACCATAAGCATCCATCGATTTATCAAAGTCACGCACGCACAAAAAAAAAAAATAAAAAATAAAATAACAACGACAAAGCCCACCTGATCGTAACATTATTGAATTGTATAGTTTGGACAATATTTATGGTTTGAAATAAAGAGATAGCTAAGCTTGGATTTGATGCTTTCAACGCATTTTCAAATGATTCAGGTCACATGTGTTGATGCATATCGTCCCCAATTATGAATTGAATATAATTCTCTTCATTTGCATTTCAGTCGCTTTCATCAGTTGATGTACAGTTTGACTGTACCAGAGAATTAAACAGAATGTAAACCATGCAATTCATTGAATTGATTGCAGAGATTTAATTAAATTCGTCATTTCACTTGACAAACTCCCCACGGAATAATTGCCATGGTAATGGGAAATATTTTCAATTGTAACGGGAAAACGGATGGTGGTGTTTTTTTTTTTTCATCTTTTCAATGTCAAAAAGTTTATCAGCTCGTGATATTTCGAAAAATATTTATTGTGATTCACAATATATATATTTCAAAACCAACAATAAAATAAAATGAATAAAACGAAATTGAATGAAACGCACAACAATTTTGAGCTCAACACTAACCAGTTTGCAACAAACATTCGTTCAAGTCGTATTTATCATTGAGTGGACTTTTAAGCGGTTTATATAATAATGTAATATGGTAAATGTAGAGTTTACTGTGGTGCAATGGTACAGGTACACGTGTACTGTTTAAGCGTGGCCATGATAAACTACTAACTAATTTATTAAATGAAATTCTTCAATGCACAATAACAGCGTAAGCTCATTTTTAATGTAGTTGCCCGTTTCTGTGGTGCAAAGTTCGTCGGTTACAAATGAATGCAATTAATTTTTTGTTCGTTTGAGAAAATATGCTCAGAAGCTTAACCGCAGGAATATTGTTGGTTTGTTTCGGATGGTTTGGAGGATACACTGAAAAAAAAACAACAAAAAAACAAAAGAACGAGCCTCACTCTCACACACAAACCCACCCGTGAGACAAGTAAATAAAATGAACATTTGCAGACTGTAAAATAACCATAACATTTCCTACATAATTCAATAAATCGACAACCTGGCTGATACCTGACGACATTGTAAACACCACAAACTGGGTAAACTAACAAAACACAAGCATCGTCAACATCACCATCACTACTTCAAAATCATGCTAGGTGCGCGATTTTCTTTTACTTCATTGCGCGAGAGTGGCCGTTGTTTGTTGAAAACAAAACAAAAATTGCTACTAACGCAATTTTTTCGTTATTTCGTATGGCCTGTATGAATTTTGTAGTACATAATTGGCCAGAGATGTTGAATGGAATCGCATATTTATTAAGTTAACTAAAAGCAATATTTGATGAACGGACTAGCATTGGGGTGATTCACGAAGAAAATTTTCATGGTTTTTTGTTTCTCGTTAAAATTCTTGGAATTTCAGTTAGTTTATCGCATAAAATTGTTTTAGTTTTTCTTTTTGTTCGCGCTTGTGTGCTAGCAAAAATGTATGAAATTTGTTTGAAATTATTTTGTATACAAAAATGTGTGCAGAAAAGAAAAATTCAAAGTATTCCACAAAAATGATATTTATAAAGTTAGTAAATAAAACGTGATTTCATCATCCAATACAATATTATGTTTAGTTGCGTGGATTAGCATTGAAATCGCTATAAAAACAATGTAAAAATTAGACTTCGTGAATCGCCCCATGATTGCTTGGCATTAAGATCATATTTTCACGACATGTTTTTGGGAAATCTCGATGGAAAAGAAAACATTGCAAAAAAAAAAAAAAAAAAAGAAGCCCACCGCAAATGTTGTTGTGCGCTGAGTGAAGAGAGATAGACACGAATATTTATGGAATCTGCAAAAGCCAAATAGCTTATTATACAAAATAATAATATAGCAAACAGACCTGAAAATATTTATATTAACTTTTACAAGGCCTGAGAACTCTCCTCGTCCTGGCCATGATTGTCTGTCTCTAACTTCTCATTTGGTAAACGAAACCTCTCTCAGCCATTTTTGTTATGATTATTAGTATATTATTATTATGATCATCAGTTTTGTTCGTCGCCACTTGGTTGCTCCATCATGTTCTTTTTCTTGTTGACTATGTATCGGCCACTACATTGGTACACATAACATCTAAATTATTCGTTGAATGGTAAATAATTCAATGTTTATTTTTGCGAAACGTGTGCAAATAAAGTGAAGTGCGGACAGAAAAAGTAAGCAATATGAGATGCGTCAGAAAGTCTCTCTCGAATCAATTGAATATGATTATGTATATACACATGTGGCACTGAGAATAACAAAGGCACTTGATGAGAATGTTAGCGAGTGGTAGGCAATGCTCACAGAATCGGAAAAATGATGGAGAAAAATGAATTTTCACATCACATGAAAAGAGAATGATAGAAGAAATAAAAAATAAAACAAAACTCGGCCAAAGTAAAATTGTGTTGGTTGCGTGTATAACCGCATAAACAACTGACGACCACCGCTTTTTTTCTCTCCGCCATTGGTTTGAATATGAATAAAAACAGCAAAACATCTCCCACAGATATACTCACTCATACTCATGCTCACACTCACACACACATACACTGTGCAGTGTGCACACTAAAAATGTTCTGCGGTTACGATTTACCGCTTTAAAATCTAATTCGTTCTAGTTAATCTCTGTTTCTGCAATATTTTATAAACAGAACTTTTACTTGTATATCTGCGTATGCTTTCCGGCCGTTTAAAAGCATTTGGTTGCTTCAGGTACTAGGTGTGAGTACTATGTCTTTCTTTCTTTCTTTCTCTCTCTCTCTCTCTCTCTCTCTCTCTCTCTCTCTCTCTCTCTTCCTGTCTCTTTTAATATCACACTCGCCTACTCTCACCTCTCTTCGCTTCCTGCAGCAATCTCCTGTTTCATTTTAGCATTTTTCCATTGCCTTTGTCGTTGCTTAGCTTTGATTATTGAAATGAAAAATAATGTTTTAGGTGGAATTCTTTCTCGTTTGTATTTGCTTGTTCTACACATTTTGCAAGTGATTCGAACAGGCATGAAAACACGTACTAATGTTTTCTAGAGAAAAGATCGAATCGAGATTGAGGTTCTCTTTGAATAGGGTTTTATAGATAAATGCTGAACGGAAACAAGCTTATTATTTGCTGCACCAACTGTATAAAAAGGCTTACACACGCGCGCCCAATTTGCTTGCTGGATTTGCAAATGGTATTTATATGTCTATGCGTAGAGATTCAGCTCAATGATGCTAATGTTAATGTTTATACGGCTACCTAGTGCCTGCTTGGTGCTGCTGATGATGCCGCATATCTTGGGCATGTCTTTGATTCCGTTATTCTGTTATTGGATTCCATATATGTGTAATATAATGTGAAGCATAAACGATACACGCACACATACTGACATTGCATTAATGCTTGTATAACTGACTCGATGCTCTGCCGATATTATCTCAATGGCATAAAATGTATGTGACGCGTTACTATCGTTGTCATTCTTACTCTCCGGATTCACATTGAATGTGTTCGTATCGATAATGCTTGTTCGACTGAATTGCGTAAATCATTGATTTGAATGGAACCGATGTCAGGCAATTATAAATAGATACATGTTAGTGATGCGAAGGTGAATAAAGCAAAAAACTGTTTACGAAAAAAGAAGGACGACGAAAAAAAAACTATCATCCACTTTAAGTAGAACGAACACACACACACACACACACACACACACACACACACACACACACACACACAATTTTTGAACCATCCCTCACAGCAATTAAATGGCAAGAAGATTTTGTAGGCCAACGTATCTTAAGCAAACCACTTTTGCCCTCCATCTAATCAACAGCTTGATTTCACTACCGTTTCGTTTTTATGACGAAATAAACGCTTAATATACCAAGCTTAAAAGGCCGTGCATATAAACAAACATAGTTATAGTCCCGTTCTTTCGAGAGTGATCACGGTCACACACTAGCTCGTTTCGTCTTTTTCCCATCATTGAGAATGGAGAAGCGGAAAAAAAAATAATTCAACAACAACCTATAATCTCTAGAAAATACTTTGTAGCTAAAGTAGCAAAGCGTACGCACACTTTTTGATTTCATTTTTATAATGGACGATATGCCATCTGTACCACAGCATGATGTTAAATACTGAACAAATGCAATATAAATGGAATGGAAAAAAATGGAGATGAAAGAAAAAAAAAAAATCAAGGCGAGTGGGAAAAAAATACACATTGACGCGATGTGAAAAGCTTTCAGCAAACCTCACCATTTTCCCCCTCACAATAATAAACGTAATATTTCAAAACCACTGTCCATATTCATTTATAATGTTTTGTGAGGCTTTTATATTCGTTGTTTAGGGATCAATTCATTTTGTTATATTCAACCAATAAAAATGATTTTAGTAACACAATTCATTGGATGCATAAAGAATTCACCAACAGAATAGTCATCGTTAATCAAATTTTTCGTTATCTCTGACACTATTGTGGCTGTCGGCTGTGTGAACTTTGCCAGCGAATATTGTGGAATAATGGTAAAAGTTACCTTATTATTGTTCCCAAAATTATTTACACTGTTCCAAGTAAAAGAACAGTACTTTTTCGGTGGTTCATCAAAACATAATTCATAGTATTTACATAAATACATATAAATCCATCAACTATTATCTCGTTGTGGAGCTTTGCATAGAAAAAAAAAGAAACAAATAAAAATCCTCATTTTTACCGGACTCCGCTCACACCGAAAATAAAATGAGGTAAAAAATGAAACATAGGCGACGCAAACGAACCATCAAAATATGCTCAAATGATCTAAATATTCATCATATTTCTTTGGTATCTATGGCATCTATGGCAATATGCATATCATGTATATAAATGTATAATGTATATTCTATCTGTTGACAATGATTTCAACATGCAAAATATATTTTTTTTTTTGCAATTGGTGTTGCTGTTGCTGATGTTGCTGTTTCTTTGGCCCATACTTTGTGCCCTGGAAATTTTCAAGGCAAACGCATCGTACACACTACACTAATGATGAATTGGACTGAATATGAAAATGGCACATACTGTATATACATAAACAGCAACAGTGGGTACAACAAAGAGGCAAAGCAAAAGCAGTAAAAGCGTGATGTTGTATGTTGACGGCACTGACGACGTAGATAAATGCACAAAGAACAGCTCACTTAACAACCTTTTTCTCTTTCTTTTCCTCTCTTTTTCTCTTTACCTCTCTATGTATCTCGTCCTCTCTCTCTCTCTCTCTCTATTTATGTCGCTTTCGTTCTTTGCTTCTGTAGTGAAAACATTTTATGGCTCAACGAAGTGGTGAATATATATTGTTATATATGGGTATTTCAAACGATTTTCCGTGAAATCGACGAGCAAAAAATAGCTTAATATGTTCATTTTTTTGCGGACTCGTGTTAATGCCAATATGTGCTGAGTTTATTTTTTTTTTTCTTTTTTGTATGTGTGCGCTTACGTTCACTCTATTTGTACAGTCCCATTTGTAGTTTTTTCTCATCTTTTATCCTCTTTTTTTTGTGTGTTGTATTACTCTATTTACTTAAATGCTTCCGCAGTTTCTATACACTCTAATGAAATTTAAACTGTGCGCTATTGCGTTTTGACATATACAATCAGCACACGTTGAATATTTTTTTTTAAATTGCTTTTTTATTCGCCGCGTATACACTAGGCCCGATATCTTTTCGTTTTAAATCAAAGCTTTCGAACGATAAAGCGAATGAAAAAAATGTCAAATTTATTGGAACATTTCAAACCACTTTAAATATGCAAAATTAAATAAATAAAAAAAAAACCATCACCGATTTTCTGGCCCAATTTAAAAGCTATTTTTAACTGGCGTGGCTTTTGCGGCCAATTCGAATGAACATTTCAATCCCAAAGAAAAAGGGCAAACACAAAATGTAGATTATTAGCATTTCGGGTAAATATTCTTTTTTTTTTTTTTTTTTTTTTGTTGAACGGGACAAACCGAAACGAAACATTATTTCAATATTCTTCTCTATTCAAACACCCTTTTATCAACCAATGTTTATTTTCAATATTATTGAATTGCGACTTTGTGGGAAAAATACAAAGCGAAAGGGGAAAAATAAAGTTGAGAGAGTTGTTGTTTGTTAGTTTGCATTAAAGTAATACATCACAATCAAATGTAGATAAGATAAAGGGTGGTGAAAACAAAGAATAAAAAGAGAAAAGATGAATTGAAGGGAGAGATAAATAAGCGAATGAAATTGGCAAGTGAAGGAAACAAAGATGGATAGATAGAGAAAGAGAAAAACCCATTATCAATGCGATACTATAATATTTAAGCAAAAATTGATTGCATCTAAAATAAACGGGTCACTCAATTTAGTCGATTTTGGTCAGTGCTCTTCGTACGTTGGCGCTATCATCACGCAAACATAACAGTTACGGTTGCTCTTTACGTCACACCAGCAAAACATTCAATATTAGCAAAAGCGTTACTGATCGATACTTGTTGGCTGTATGTTATTTATGAATGTGAATCCACAAATTATGTGCTACAACGGATTGGACGGTGTTGTTGTCGTCGTTGTCGTCGTTCCTTTAATAGATCAGCACTAAACGTGTTATGTGCTCATGCGAAAACGATAAAATTGCAAAAGGTTATTGGAGCACTTCGTTTACGAGACAATGCGTGGGGGCTTTGCATTAATTATGTGTTGGCCATTTATTTCGATTTAATTATAAATTGATGCTAATTTTAGGGGTTGCACAACTCTATCGAATGGGATTCAAATCGATTGGAATGGAAATAGAAAACGATTTTCGGTTATCTTTTGAAGTGTTTTTATTGTATCTTTAACGTTACCGTTTGCCGTTATCGTTATCATTGTCGTTGTCATTGCCATTGCCATTGTTGTGTTGTCGTGTATCACCTGTCAGCTATTGACAAATTGATTATATTGTTCCGTATAATTCCAAAACATGCTTTTGGCTCATGAATTCCGTTTCAACTGAATGAATTACCGCAATTTGTAGTCAACAAATATAAAATCAATCGCTTATTGGTTGACAGATCAAACGCGCGCACAATGTTTCAATCGAATGGTATAATTTTCAATTTTTGTTCGAAAATTCAATTTTATCGTCCATATTTAACTCTCTCTACCTCCCCCCTCTCTCTCTCTCTCTCTCTTTCTCTTTCTTTCTTTCTCTCTCTCTCTCTCTCTCTCTCTCTCTCTCTATATATACATATATATATCTCTTCCTCTCTATTCTGAAGGTCTCATGCATTTATAATACAAAAAGCCTTTCCATGGGAAAAATTTATTTGAATCTCAAAATGCGTTCAGTTATGAGTCTTCAATTATTTGTTCAACGGAATGTATTTGTTTGAATTTGTCGTTTCCAGTAAATTTCACAATAGAAACCTTGAATAGGGAATTAATTTACACAAGCAATAATGCGACTCAATTGTTTATGTTTTTAAACGAAGATACATTTAGTATGTTTAGAAAAGAGAATAGAATGAGACAGACAGAGTGGAGCGAGGGAGAGAGCTTCGAATATTATTGAATCACTTGAAATCCGATCTATTGCCAACCATGTTGAATTTCAATCAAGCTGAAAATTCGTAATGCCATTGTTGAACAGCTTTCTATGTGCGCATACAATTCACTGTATAAATTTATATGTCAGATGAATTTCCAAAGAAAACTACTTGCGATTTACATTGAATTCGAATCTCTTGCATGTATTATGTTTCTACGTTTTCACGAACAGTAGACAGTAAAATACATTGGAATGATTAGGATTCAAGCACGAATATACAAAACACTTATAATTCGTATCATGCCGACGACCACACTGCGTGATCTGTGGATTATTTTTTTTTATGTTGGTCGGTTTTTACTTTTTTTTTCTTGATTTTCCACAATTTTTGAATGCAAGCCTCTGAGCATGCTTATGGATTTGACAGTTTATTTAAATTTACAAACTGTGTCGAAATATTCCTCTTTTCTTCATTATTTTCTACACCAAATAAATAAAGTGTGGAAAAACACAAGAAATTGCTTACGTTCGTTTTTGTTCATAACTTTTGTCAAAATGTATATCAAAAAGCAAAATTTTTCCCAAAAATATTACAAAATTTAAATATGTTAGATTATGATCTGATGATTATTAGACATTATCATACTCAATCGAAAATTATTATTATTTACATTTTAGCATTGTACATGTTGTTTCTATGTTTTTCTTGTACGATGAAGTTAACATATCTACAGAAAATGATGTTTAAGATGAAAAGATAGAAGAACTTAACAGTAGAAGACAACTACTTTACTCGTCATATTGTTCAAGTTACTTGACGCTGAAAATTCGCTGAATCATTCCAAAACAAATTTAGCTTCTGCTACCAAAATACTACGTACAAATTTACTGCGGCGTACTTTGGGGCGTTAAATTCTATCTTTGATTCCTTTTTTTTTTTTGTTTTTTCTTTCTCATAGAATATTCATCTCATTCGTGGCAAAAAGGAAAATCCGACGGAAAAGATTAAAGTATCGGATCGGAAATATAAAATGGAATCAAAATGATGAATTTGAGTTAGATTTTGCGGTTGCTCTTCTTTTCCATAGCATACATTTATATGACTCGCGTGCCGTATCTAAATTAACATGCAAATTTACAAACGATTCACCTTCAAGCACTTCATTTCATTTTGGCATTTGTAATAGGTATTTCACAACTCATCATTCACAAGTGACTGAGTGGGAGAGAAAAACGAGTGAGTGAGTGTGAGTGTAAAATGTCGATAGTAAATAGAAAATCAAATGGGAATGTGAAAAAAGAGAGAGAGAGAGAGAGAGAGAGAGAGAGAGAGAGAGAAAGAGAAAGGTAGGAAGAATAGGCAGCCGAGCCTCAAGAGTTGAATTGAAAATGATTTTGAAATTGAAACATGTTTTCGAATTATGCACAATATCTGAATTTTCATTCTCAATCCCCCACCCACCCACTTACATTGCAAGCAACATCTATTCCAAGCCTCGTATTTTGTCTATGTTTATGTTTACTTTTATGTTGTTTCGATCAATATATTCGCTTGATTCAATATGTTCCTTTCCATTTCCTTTGCTTCATCTCTTGTGCTTGCGTTTTTGTTGTTACATCGAGATTGTTGTTCAGTTCAACTTTTACGTTATTTATTTTTTATTTTTATTTGCTATATCATTCATTTTATTTGTTTAGTTGTTGCCCTTTCAATTTAATGTGACGCATTTGCCTCCATTTCAAACACTTTTGTCACGGGTAATATTGATTTTATTGTCAAAAATAGTCAGTTTTAAAAGATTGTTTTTCTCACACTCTGCGTGAGAGAGAACGCTTGCTGAGAAAATAAAATGCTGTCGAGTGAATAGCAAAAAAAAAAAGAAAAAGAAAAAGAATCATTGACGGATAAAATGCGAAAAAAGATATTGCGCTACGAAATACGATGAAAAAGTAAAAACTCGCGCATTCATGCGAACACGAAAAAAACATTAATATACAAGAGCCGTACATGTACTCACAAATTTGTTATTTGTAATAATTGGTTGTCAAGTGTATAAATCCGAAATCCATAGAGCACAGAGAAAATACGGTCTTTTCTATAAATGTTCTAATACCATACAAACTGAACAAGTGAACAAAAAAGCTTTACGTTTTTATCGAAATCTACGCACGAATATTGAAATCAGGAATAATTTCTTCACGACCCTTCGCTTAATGTTTCCGAATCAGATGAGATTTACCAAGTAACACAAAATCCATCTTTTTACACTTGAAACGCGCTCATTGCGTGATTTGAAGAATTTTAGGAAAAGAGAAATAACAAATGATACGAGACTAAAAGAAAAAAAAAAACAAACAGAAATAATCGATAATCCCTACGACTAAGAATCGCAATGAATTGTACAGCATTCAAAATGTGCAGATTTTGACATGTTGCTTTCCATACTTGATGAAACCACGATTATACAGGTTGCTAGAAATAATGGAAAACAATTCGCATAAAAACATAGTACGCGTTCACAATTTTACACATAATCGATTGTGAGTGTCTATGAACCAACGCACCAAATTCATTCGAAACACATTCACAAATCTCATTCGAAAAGCTCTCACATTTATTTACTTTTTAATCGGTTCGTTGATACTGATTGCGTTTGAATGTAATTATATTATGGACCGAAAATTGAAGAGCATAAAACGAGATGAAAAATCAGGCAAATTCCAAAAAGGCGTACTGAAATAACTATGTTTAACCACATGAGAAAAAAGATGCGGAAAAGTGATTATTGATTTAAATTGAAATGAAGCACAAAATTTCATTTGAAATGCTCATTGTTATTGTCGCATAAATACGAACCTAATTGCCGTTTTATGGAGGCATTGAGCGAATTTTTTTCTTCTTTGCAAAAAATGTGCAACGCAAAAAAAGCATCGAACCGAGACGCATCTTATTTGGTTGGTTGGTTGTCCCACCTTCATCAATTGTTTATTGAAGGAGATTTCTTTTTTCTTCCATATAATAATAATTCAGCTTTTCAATGCCTTGAGCCGTATTTCGGGAACCAAAAGAAGAAATGGATCAATTCGACTAAGAAAGCCATAAACAATATAACGCACCGTTTGATCGCATATCGGATTATCGCTTTTAAACCTTACTTTTTTTCCTATTAAGCTAAATGGAATGAGAATGTATTTTCTTCATGATATTTTGCCATTCTTTTTTGCCTTTTTCTTTTCCTTTTTTTTACCGTTCAACAAGGAAGATTTGTCCTTCATTCGATTTTTGTCCATTTGTACGAATATTTAAGTTATTTGTCGTTTTTTTCATGGGTCAACAGTATTAGAGTATTGACTTAACATTCTCAAATATGTTCTAAGTAGTGTTTCCTTTTTGTCCATTTTATTTTCTTTTCGTTACCACATGCTTTTCACATTCAATTTGTGGATATAATTAATTTGAAATCCAAGTTGATCACCTAACTAAGCTGTAATTATTTCACATTCTAGAATGCGTTACATTCCATTAATAAAACTTTTTCCGTTTTAATAGCATTCGGCCGTCGATTAAATTGTGAATTTCGTAATTGTAATTGTAATTGTAATTGTTAGTGTATTTGAAATTGCATTCGTGTGAAGTCGGAACTTATTTATTTAAGCGTAACATGAGGTGATTGAAGTGAAAATGAACGAATACAAGGTATAAACAATAAAGACAGATATTCCTTTTTCTGTAGAAAGAGATTAAGGTTGAGAGTGGGGGAGGTTAAGAGAAGAGCGGGAAAGAGAAATTGGAAATTCTATCTTACAATGAACGAGAAATGAAGATGAAGTTCGGAGAGATAGAATGGGAAAGAGAGAGAGAGAGAGAGAGAGAGAGAGAGAGAGAGAGAGAGAGAGAGTGAAAGAGCGCGTGAGAGAGAGAGAGAGTGAGAGAGAGAGAGTGAGAGAGTAAGTGGCAGATAGAAATAGGTAAAGTCGGAGGTCAAATCGACGATATTTAATTTGTTTAAATATCCATTTTCTTTCAATATTATCATATATCGACAATGATGTGTCTTATCTCTAGTCCCACAGCATCTTTACGACCATACTGAGTCAAATCAAGTATCCGAATCGAATATCGATCGAAATGAGGGAATGGAATGGCTTTTCACATCAGGTATTCAAACATACACTGCAACCTGTTACATCTGTGCGCTACGTGATATTGTGTTAAAACAAATACATAGTGCTGGCATATCTTGAGCAAAGTAAGTGAAGAGAGAGAGAGAGAGAGCAGAAGGAGAAATATGTTGAATCACAACGACAAATGATAACAACGACCCCAGCTATTTTGATGGTAGCTTCAAGAATGCGAACAAAGACAAAAGACGAATAAAACTAACAACAGAGTGTCTTAACAAAAATGTCCATGTCGACTATAAAATATAAACAGCCAATGTTACAAATGACACAAAATTCGCAGACGTCGTAACTACACATTTCTTGTTGACAATAGAATCAAAATCGGATTAGTAGAGAAGCAACACTATGGTGATGCCAACGTTTCTTTAATTAAGGCGACATAAAAAGAAAAGAAAAGATGAGAAAAAAAGCGTCACCATTTTCTTCTTTTTTTTTTTTCTCCATTTGATGGAATTAATGTGACATTTCAAGTACATACATCTTCACTCACAGAGTTCTTGGCATTACAGACACGGCCATCAAAAATTTCTGCTAATTAAATGGTATTTTCGAGATGTAGTTTTTCCAAGACGACTTATCGTCGTTGTCTTCATCACCGTCGCCGTCATCGTCGTCGTTGTCAACGTCTTCGTTTCTAAGAACATATCATTGAACTGATAAATTATTTATCATTGGACCGTTTATCATGTGATTTAAATGTTGAAACAAGCCAAATGTTTTCCCTGGAGTTTATCAAACGAACATATTCTTTCGAATGAAAAAGCGATTCGGGCGAAAGGAAACTTTTCAATTTATATCTGATGAAAAGAAAAGGCAGACCCACGATATTGAATGCGGTCACGCACCGTCCTTATGGGCAAACATTCTGCATTTTCCCGGAACAGCAAAAACGAAAATGTTGTCCTAATTTGTTGTTGGAACAAGTTGAAGAAGGAAAGCAAAAAAAAAAAAAAAAAAAAATGAAAAAAAAATTGATAAATAACTTGAAGATTAACTGAAGTAGAAAGTATGCAAAATGAGAAAGTGTTGCACAGCATGCATATATATTTCCGTATCTAGGTAAATCTTCATGTTAAAATGTGATATTAGATGCCACTCCGTTTGTACAGTATTTAATTGTTATGGAATTGTTATGGAATTTTTATGGATATTTTCTTGTTGAAAAAGGACAAAGTAAGATTTCATTTTGCTGGAGGATGGATAGTACCGCAAATTGCAAAGGAATAGATAATGTAAATGCGTCGTACGTTATAAATATAAGGGCATCGCATTTTACAAGCTAATTAAAATAGATAGATACAATGATCCGACCTCCGGCAAATATTCTTCGTCGAAATGTTTTCTCTATCCGTTGGTAACAACCAATTTGATTGCATTGAAACTCAAAACTGAAATTGAAAGGTGACTTTGGCCAACATTTCATTTCAACTGGAAATAAATGTATGCGAAGTAATACATTTTGATTCCATTCGTAATGGTACAATTATATATCAATTCATGGGCGCGCAATTTATGGACCCCTTTTGCTGGTGGCAGGGTATCAAAACATGTCAATAAATGTTTAAAAGGCCAACAAGCAGCAATGGCAATGGCATTTCCCATTGCAATCCAAATGATTGGGCAATTTTTATTTCCTTTCTTTGAAATGGACGAAAAAAAAGCGTCGCAATTTAGTACGATCACACGTTCAAAATGTAAGTATAACTTGGGTAGTTTAACTTTGTTCCATTGGGATTTTTTTCCAGAAAAAATGAAATACACTTTCTGAAAGTAAAATTGCTTCTTTCATGCATTCAAAGAGCAGTGAAGCGTCACCCCAACTTGGCCCTGTCTTGAATGAATGGAAAAAAAAACTATACTGAATTTTAAACATTTTTGCGCACATTGTTCAGTTTTTATGCAACATAAAATCTTTGTGTTTGGCCTCTCAGCATGTTTGAAATTATTTATAAGGAATGTGCTTTGAAAATACCTTATTTTACCTCTCTCACTCTCTTTATCTCACTGCTTCGCTTACTTTCTCTCACTCGTTATATTTCTCACTTTCACAATCCCTTTCACTTTTACTCTTATTCTCTCTCTCTCTCTTTCTCATCTCCTCTCACTAGTTCACATTCCTTTAGCTTGAAAAAACTTTATCCTAAAAAATTAATAGCGCTTGATAAATATATTTATATATGCTTAGGCCTCATCAAATTTCAATATACATTTAGATTATAGAATTTAACGAGCGGCAACAATGAAGCTATTTTTCATATACTATACCGCAACAGATGAAAAGCACCACATTGCTACAGCTATGGTTAATTAGTTGCTATGGTGAAATATTTAGAAACAGAGAAAAAAGAAACCACTTTTCCAAATACAAACTCTATTTTCCCATCATAATTTTAACTGATGTACTATGTTTCCATTCGTTTAATATTTCAATATAAAATTGTAACAAAGAGAGTTTATATTCCGATTTATGTTTAAGCCATCACTTTCAAACGAATATTTTACAGTTATGCAAAATAAAAGCGGTTGAGCAATAAAGTTTTTGCTCCCACATTTTCAAATGCGGTAATATTTTGAGGTCGCTCATTTGATATTCAGGTATTATTTTTTTTTCCATGATTTGATTTAGCTTATATATTTTGACTTGATTTTGACACATTTTATTGTATGTAGTTTATAGTCACACATAATAATATAAATAGCATCAATCAGATTTTTACATCAAATATGAAAATGATGGATTCGTTCACATTAATAGATTTGCTGCGATCCATTTATACTGAAAAAGAATGAAAAAACGAAACACATATTGACAACGGATTGTGTGACAGAGAGACAGAGAGACAGAGAGAGAGAGAGAGAGAGAGAGAGAGAGGGGGGAGAGAGAGAGAGAGAGAGAGAGAGAGAGAGAGAGAGCGAGAGAAAGAGGATGAAAACAGAAAGAGAACTGCGATATATGTATTTTATGAAAAAAAAAAAATGATGTTCACGCCGATGTAGAAAATCCCATTCAAATATTGACTGGCTGTTTTGTGTCGCTTTATATATTTTTTCATGTGTAAAAAAGCAATCACATTGAAATTCCATAAGTTTCATATTGATATCGGCACGTCAATTGACTTTGGTTTGAGTGATTTTTTTTTCTTTTTGTTTGTATATCTATATGAAGGTGCATATGATGCGCGTGGTGCGCGCTTTCATTTTCCTATGTTTAACGTATTTCCCATTTTGCATTGGCGTTTATTTGTTTGGTGGTGGTGTCAAATGGAGATCAGCATTTTATTATTCGAAAATTGACATACGAATGTACTGGTAAATCCCTGACCAAACAACAAAAGTCTCGCTGATGAATGAATCAGTGAGTGGAGCTAGATTGCTATGTGTATGATGATTTTCATTCTTTATTATACAAAACCCAAAGCTCTGTATGCCTCATCATATCGCTGGCAAATCCAAATCGATTGCGTTACCATGACAAGACTGCTTTTGTACATGGACGACTGAACTTTTATGATTCAAATAAAATAAAATAAAACAAACGATTCGAGCACAAATGATGAAGTGAGAGACACTACACACACACACATACACACAGCATTCAAAGCATTCAAAGCAATATGCCAAATACAAACACATGCGAATGTGAATTCGAATGCGAACACATAAACTCAATTGAAAAATGAATGCTTGAAATGTTCAATAGAGCATAAGATAGGCGAGCATAATTTGAGCATCAGATCAGTATTTGCTTTTGATTTATTTTGTGAATTGGCTTTCTTATCAATGTATTATTATTATATTATTGATTGAAATACAATCGATCCAAACAAAAGGCACACATTCCGCACAAAATTTTTGGACAAACACGCACGTGCTGTTTGTGCCAATATCAACCACATCATACCAAATCGAACTAAACTTAACGCAATCATTCAATTTGGTTCATCCATCTATCAGTCAATTTTATTTCGGATGATTCATCCAAATATTTTGAAATACACGCGCTGCTACCTTTTGTAAATCGATGACGATGATGGCTATTTGTTGACAAAACAATTGTTAAAATTGAATAAATACTTTCAATCGTACAAGAAATGGACACCTATGCCCTTGAATTAATAAATAAATGAATTATCTCTTATTTTAATTGTATTCATTGTTTGCAAAACGTGCACAATCAATATAACAAAACATGTTAAAATGATCTATCCAATGAGACATTTTATATATATTTTGTTTAAAATTCGTGTTCGTTCATCAATTCTTTAATTTGATTTCAATGCGCAGAATAAATTGTGTAAACGAGTAACGTTGGTAAAGGCTTTCGGTCTTTTTTTTTGACGCATTTCCAGTAAAAAAGTCAACTAATGAAAAATGGTGATCATCATTAGTGAAATTCAATTTGTTTTGGGCGAAACATTTGATAAACCGAGTTCCCTTTTCCTCTCTCATTTTTCTCTCTCTCTCTCTCACTCTCTCACTCTCTCACTCTCTCACTCTCTCTGTCTATGTGTTTATGTGAGTGGCGCAATTTAAAATACTGTTTTAGTGGCGCAATTTAAAAACACACACACACACAGTTTCAACCAGCTCGAATTGATTCGCTGACCCGTTGCTATCGTACCATTTAATTATATGGTTTGAGCTTTGAGCAACTTTGAAACTTAATCCCAACCAAAAAATATAATCTACTTCAACCCCAACTCATGCGCGCTACAATTAATAATGACGTTTATTCCATTTTGGTGTTTTGTACAATGTACATGACACGAATGGCGTCGTCGTTGCATTGAATGAACATGAAAAATTGACAAAGAAAAGAACAACAATTAACCAAAATGAGATACTATTTATCACGCATCCACAACCAAAAATTGTACAATTGCTATTCATGGTTTGTACGCCAGTGGCTTACAGAATTTTCATCATTTTCCTGTTGAATACACGTTGCTGTGTTTCTGTTTTTGTTTCTATTTCGATTGCTGCTGTTAGTGTTGCTATTACAGTTGCTGGTTCTTCTTTGCATTTGCTTAACGTTCGTTGGTGTTTCACAGTATTTCAATTTATCATTTTATGATACTCGGTGGAGAAGTTATATGTTGTTTGGCCAATTTTCCATTCACTTTCATCGGTCCACCTGGGCCAACGATTCAATTTACTTGTTGGTATGCACATTAATTGCAGAGTTTGTACGGAGATTTGTTGTAAATACAATAAAATTGATGCAATGACATGAAAAATTGGTTGGGCTGGGAAACAAATGAAAATGAACATGGACATGGACATGGATATCACATGTTGACAACGTACACACAACCGATGCAATACATGTTGACCTTTTTTTTTGTTTCGGTTTTTCCACTTTTCTCATTTGATCATATGGTTAAATAAAAGCTCCGTTCAAATCAAATCAAGTTACCAATATTCAATTTTCGTTT
Organism: Resseliella maxima; assembly: GCA_029041755.1. NCBI lineage: Eukaryota > Metazoa > Arthropoda > Insecta > Diptera > Cecidomyiidae > Resseliella > Resseliella maxima. The sequence goes on from JAQOWM010000106.1 coordinate 355,118, forward strand.
TACGTTCAATTTTCTAATTCGCACAAAATCTCTGGCATTTGTCACTATGATTGCGTGCCAAACAGTGTCAATGTGCTAAAAATGGGAAAATCTGTGAAATGAATAAGGTCTTTGGGGCGTAACACACGGTTTAAACGATGCTTTGAAATTCAAAGAGCATATTGTGCGTTTCATGGTTTTATATGTAAAATCTAAGATTCATTGACATCAATTCTCTAGCAAAGCTTTATAGCATAGCAATGAAAAACGAGAGAGAAGGAGATTTACCAAGTGAACACACACACACACACTTACATATGCACAACGTAATTAACATGAATATAACGATTCTCCGGATGCTTATTCATTGGTTTGTGTATTTGGCATATGCACACACATGAGATTAAAATTGCTTTGACGATTCACATTTATCTCGCTTGGCTGTAGTGAAAAAGGAAAAACGATTAAAATTGATTCAAGGTTGCCATCAATTAGCAATACTAAATTACTGCGATATGTGCAGAAATGTATATTAGAACAATGGGAATAGAAGAAACCGACCGAAGAAGAATTAGAGGATACTGCAATCACAGCATGAATGTGTACAGAATGACATACGACTGAGAATGAGTGAGCGAAAAAGAGAGTAGAGACGAGAATAGATAGAGAGGGTGGGCGAGTGAGATATGGTTTACGACTTTTGCTTGGCCATTCATTTCAGGTTTTTATCTTGATTTGTTACTACTCGAATTATAGCAAAGCATTTTCATTTATTCAGCCGAAAGGTCATCTATTATTAATTCCCATGATGCCTGAAAATTTGTTCTTATTGGTCCATTAGAGTGTCAGTCAGTTGCGGCTTTACGGCGTTCGGTTTGGTGTTTGCCATTAATTTAGTGAAAATTGTAACAATAAACTACTGTATTTCCTTTTTTGTGGCCAATATCAAAACCCAGCTATGTTTGCACACACACACACACACAGAGAGAGAGAGAGAGAGAGAGAGAGAGAGAGAGAGACATCATCACACATTGGCAAAGTGATAAAGGAAATGACAAGACTGCTAAACTTGTCGCATAAAACTTTACTGATGGTTCGACACACGTCTACTGAATGCTAAATATGTTTGTTGAATATTTGTTAGCTAAGTCATGCAAAAGATCTGTCAGAGCGTATGAAACATGAGCAATTTCAATATGAATATTTCGAGCGATTTTCTTTTGCGTTACAAAAATGTTTATCTATTGGAAAATGTGATAGAAAATGTTGTTTTTTTTTTCATTCGTTCGTTCGTTCGTTCGTTCGTTCGTTCGTACGTTCATTCGTTCCCTCACCGAAATAAACTTAGTATTAACTCGTGCGGCCCACTTCGACAAGAGATAAAGCGATAGAGACAAAAATTAAGAGTGAGTGAATGTGGACAGAATGGTTTCAATGGCCATGCATTTCATGGAAATTGATTTAATAAATGCGCGTAATCATCTTGAATATTAATATGCAAATCAGGACTTGAAACTTTATAACGATAAATGGAATTTTGTCACCAAAAGTCAAAAACATCATCGCCATTCACTTGCCCGTCATACAATATTCGTCACTTGATGAAAACGACAAAGTTTTATGGTTTATGTCATTTTTTATTTGATTCAGTTTCTCCCCCTCGTTCTATTTTTCATATGTTTTGTTTTTTTCTTTTTCTTCTTTTTGCAACGTATAAATCGTTCCATTTTTTGATAATAACGAACACAAAATAAGTACATTGAATGAAAACATTGTGAAATGCTACAACAACCGTCACATAAACATATGTGAAAGTCAGCAATAAGTTTAACTTTATCGCATACATATTTTTTTATTATTTCCGCGCAATTTATTTCATTACTTTTCTCCAAGGAATATATTCGTAGATTTATGGCGTTGAAAATTCGAAACCCTTTCGCCACAATATTTTCGCTCTTTAAATTCGCATTACGCAACAAATGAAAGTCGATCCGGAAACGTTTAGATGGTTGTTATTATTTGTAGCTATGGGATCTCCTTGAGCGCATGATGGTAATTATTTATTCGTCAAGTGAATGTTATACCCAATTCAGTATACAATTGTAATTTGCAAACCTAATTTAAAATTTTCTTTCCCCAAATTCTCTGCACTCTCTTTTCACCCTCACTCTCACTCTCACTCTTGAAGATATTCTTTTAGAATAAAAAATAAAAAAACATACGCACACACAGCAAATCGAATCAACATTTCAACGAAATCCATTATTATTGTAGTATTGGCTTAAAATGTATCGTGAAAAAGAATGAGAGTGTCTCATAAATACAAAATAGGCAGAATATTTGCTTCCGTTGCTATTGTCTCCCAATTTGAATAGCATTTCAAAACTTAAAATAATGAGCGACAAGAGCAAAAAGCCAAGTGCGTATCGTGCCTGTTTTTATCGATAGCTTTTTGTGCAATGTGCTCTCTCTTTATAAGACAAATGAATCCCCTGCTGAATAATCCCATTGTAAACATAGCGACACGACACAAAGCTTATGATATACGAGTACATTCTGAATGTGACATTTTCTTGAATGTAAAAGAATGAGAAGAAAATGATGAAGAATAAGAAGAATAAAAAATGTTCTCTTTGTTTTCTTACCAATGTCCCATTTCAAAGATGAGCACTGAATAAATACCTATGCCGAAATAGAAAGCAAAAGCAAAATCCAGAGATCGAAGGAAAAAGAGGCTGGTCGAACGGACGAAGGCTAAGAAAATGAAAACACCTAGCACAAAGGGAATACCGACGTTAAAGCAATACGAGATTCAAGAAATACATTAAAAAGGATAAAGCAGAGGCGAATAAGACGCAAATTGCAAGGAGGCAATAATTTAATTTATCAAAAGAAGTTCATTGTTGAAAATCATAAAGTAAAACAGCATCATTCATCTACCCGCTGAAGTAATAGAAAAGTATTTCAATGAATTTTCTCGCCATTTCATTGAAAAAGCATCAATCCGTCAAATTGTGAATATTGGCATTCACAATAATCGATTACGTACTTAATTCATTTATTGCCAAAAATAAGTAAGAGAAGAAGATGAAGATGAAGAACATAACGAAAAAACACAGTTTTCTCTACTTCATTTCTGTGGAAAGTTTGCAGACACAATCCAAATCGGTCATTAATCGCAAGTAAAATCACTTCAAAATCTACAGTCTATTATGTGAACAATGTTGAAAGCTCTAAGTCTGTTGGCTGAAGTGTCAATAAGAATAATAAGTGTTGAATAAATACGGTCATTGCCACAAGACATTCGCGAACGCGCGCGTTCATCCAAACACACTCGCTTTCTCGCTTTCTATAAACAATTAAATTGGTGAATGAAATGGCAGATTTCAGGCACGTTGTCTTTTGAACTAGATTGTAAACAGTGTTTTTTTTTTCTTTTTTTTTTTGATGCAATGTGGTGTGTTTGTGTGTTTTCCAGTCTTTCGTTCAATGTGTGCGTGCCTTTTCCATGAAAACCAACTAAATTCTGATATGACAGTTTCATGAGAGGATGAAAACTTTTACTTTGTCGCACAATCTTTGGTTCTGGTTGAAATTTATGCCGCTTGTCAACTTCGTTATCGTTTGAAAAAGTACTTTTGTGCAAATAAATTGAGTGCGCCAAAAGTCATTCATTTCCATGGATGACTCAATTTAAATAAAAAAAATATTTACAACTTTATTTAATTTTTTATTTTGGAGGCGTTTGAGAACGGTGTTGATTTTATATTTTATTTCTTTTTTCCCATTTTCTCTCTCTCTCTCTCCGTTTGTGGAATATTTGTGGCCGCCAATTTTGTAAACATCCTCTTTCAACGAGGGTAAACAAGTATGGTAAACATTTTGTCACCAAAAAACATATACACATTCCTTTTACCTTTTTTTCATATCAAAACGCAATCGAGTCATTTCTTTTTCCAAAGTAAACCATTTGAAATACGGTTTGAAAAGAGAGGAATGAGCAACGTATGAAAAAAAAGTGAAACTAACCCGTCCGAACTGAACACACGCCACGCCACACCATACCAAACAATACTGAAGTGCCATTTTGCAATTTTGCCATTTCAAGCGAATGAACGAGGTGATCGTCCTGTTGCTCTTTAGGTTGCTCTTCAATTTTCATGAACAAAATCAACTTTTACTTTTACTTTCGTATGAATATAAGCATATCGTGCAAAAGAACTTATCATACGTCCATATGGATGGAAAACGTTTGAATTGACAATTCTGAAAAATGCGTGTATTTTGCTATAATGATGATAAAGCAAATATTTTTATTTCAGAATATATTCAATTTCTGTGCAGTCGATGACTTCTGTGCGTAGATATGACAGTGTTGAATGGGGATTTCATATGTAAACACACGGGATAATGTATTTTTTCGGTTGTTATCATAGCATTTCATTTGATACAGACTCATGCACATACGTTCATTCGCTGTAGATGAATATCGGCCAAAAAAAAATATTATGCATATTCTTTGGTATGCTGCAAGCGTATTGCAAAACTTTTTGAAAGTGTACGCCCTCTGACAACGTAAGATGATATTCCACTTGTGAACTTAAACACAAATACGAACACAAATCCAGTTATGGTTTTTTTTTGCATCGGATGACACAAGAATGAAAATGAATAAAAGCGCACAGAGACACACGAGAGAGCGAGGAAGAAAGAGAGTGAGTGAGAGAACAACAACACACAATTTTGATGTAATGTAAAAGTGAAAGGAAAAAAAGCACATTAAAACAACCACCACAACAACAACAACAACCAGGAGAATGAGGATGGGAAGAAGAAGAAGAAGAAGCACAGTAGCAAACGTGTCGAGACGCACAAGATGGAAAATACAAATGGATATCTCTTCAGGCAAAATATGTTTGTGATGTGTTTTTCTTGTATTTTGTACTGAATTTTTCTCATGCTCTCAATGTTGAAATTTATGTGCGCTTTCGCATTTGCCTTTGTGTATGGAAAAGACAGGCCTTTGTTTGTTTCAGTTTCAATCAATCGAGCATTTACTGTTTGAAGTAGAAGGAGCCCAACATTAAATACACAAACACCAACAAAACGATAAATAACTTTTGGCAAATTTCCAACTTCGTAAATATTCAACTCTGATGAGTACATAATAAAAACACGAACAAGAACAAGAGCAAGAACCACGACAATATCGACGGCGACAGTGACGGAAACAACGACGAAAATAAGAACGAAAACGAGAACGAAAATAACGACGACAAAGGCATCAGCAATAGCAATGATGACGGGTCCATGGCGACTGCTTCATGAATATTTGCAATTAGAAATAAATATTTCTGCATTTGCCTGTTGACACAGAATTTCTATCCGTTTCATGAAAACATGGACCCCAAAAAAAAAAAAAAAAAAAAAAATTCAACAATTTATCCGTTGAACGCACAAAACTCTGAACTAAATTACGGAAAATCGTTGAAAGAAAAGCTATGACGTGGAATCTGGATTTTGTGTCTTGTTGCTTGTTTCACATTTGTTTCGCTGCTTTTGTGTTTCATTTTTTTTTCCATCATTTGCAACAATCGTAAATATAGAGGATTCCCAATGGTTTTTCATCATTTTCGATACCTCCCGCCTAAATGCCATATGTATTCAACGATTAACAATACTTTATGTACGTATTTTTCCTCTTCTTTTTGTTTCATTTCGATACTTTCCGGGCTTATATCAGTAGTTACATATGTATCGAAATCCGAAATGAACGAGCTTGCTTTTCGAAAATATGTTGTTTTTCTGTTTTGCAAATTTGTTCGTTTATGTTCGAAATTCATTTGACCTGGATCGCTTGATACACTGTACACGCAGATGGTTCTGCATTTTGTACTCTATATATATTTTTGTTCAATGTTCGCTTCGTCCTTTTTTTAGAATTATCGATCTTAAACGCTTGATTAGAACTGTACCCACTGATGAGCTTTCGCCATTGTTTGATTTGTATTCTTCAAATATGTGTAATATATTATTTTATATGATGTGATGTGATTTAATGGGATGCGATGCGATTTGTATGTGTGTGCGTGTGAGTATTGGTATGTGTGCATTTGATTCATTTGACTTCTCTTCATTTTATTAAAATGTATTGCGTCTTATGACAAAAGTTGATTCAATCAGAGAATATGGCAAACTTTTACTTCATCCTTATCCCACGGATGATGATGAACTGTTCTTGTTGAGCGCACAAGACATGGAATTAAATAAATCGAAACGAAACCAAACGAAATAATTATGTTGAATGGAAAAGTCTTAATGGTTTGCTTTGTAACAAATGTGGGCGCTTATCGTTGTGCACGTTAATTTTATACACATGTATATAATTTGAAGACGTTAATTTGATGAAAACATAATTATATTCCTCGCAACAGGCACCATGTAAAATGATATGATTAAGTGTGAATTGAACAAAACGAGAAAGAGGATTTGTTAACGCGACAGCCCGCTGACTTGAATCCTTTGGCAGAGCGAGCAAAAAGAAAAAAAAAAGAAAATTAAGTAAAATGAAATAAGTTCACATTTACAGACGAAGAGACATATATTTGAAATACCGTTGCATTATTCTTAATATTGTATCGCATTGTACCATCTTCATCTAAACACACTCAAAATTTGCAAACATACTCAACACCGTGGAATGACAACCATGAATATGATGGAATTTTGTCTCCGAATATTCATCTATTTACCATTTAACTAAATATACCATTGCTATGTACAAAGATGTTATCTTAATTTTTTTTTTTATCCGTCAAGGTCTACACCATTCACTACGATGAAATGTGTATGTACAATATTTTGAAAAAAAAAAAAAAAATGCTCAAAAAATAGAACGGAAAAATCAACGTTGACCTGCAAAATTTATAATATGTCTACATGATGCCGACGCACTGGGTTTGTGGAGCGAATACATTTTTTTTTTTGTTATCCTTCCAATTCCTCTCCCTCTTTAAAAATTCCACCTTGATGTCTCTATCGCAACACAAACACACAGTGAATCAACATGTAGAGGCCTATTTATGCTAGGTATTTTACATATATATAGGAGACAAATATGGAATTTTCATATAATATAATATAATACATAATTAAATATCTAGGCACATTTTTGATGCTTCTCTGACTGGCTGTTGTTATTACTTGATAAAATAATTCAATTTTCAGGTAGAATGAGAAAAAAAAAATGAAAAAGTTAAAATTGATGATGATTTATATACAGTAGATACACAATATAAAATGTGAAATAATAAAATAATTTGTTTATAAAATTTATCATACTGTACGAATAAAATCATGAAAATGAAAATGAAAATGGGTAATTAAATTGCTTGAATTGTTGGAAAAATCTTTCTACCACTTCTCAGCGTAGTAATTAAGGTAATTATGGGTTTTTAATTTCTCTAAAGATAATTAAAAGGTATTTTATTTTAAATGGCATAAGAAGAAAATTCAAAAAACAAAAAACAAAAAAAAAAACAAAAAAAAAACGAAAGAAAAAAAAGGAAAAGAAATAATATTGATTAAAAGAATGATTGATTTCAATACATACATTTTGTGTTGATCAATTTTCTTGTGTGCAGCTCAAACGAAGATGAATAAAATATGGTTGCGTTGCTGTGGTTCGGACTTTTTTTTATATTTTCCTCGGAATATTTAACGTTCATTGAAAACAAATATTTCTAATTGAATAATATATTCTTTTTTTTTCCGCTTTAACAAATTCTTTTCTCTGACGTGGATTTATAACATGCGCATACAATATTTCCATATAAATGTGCTGATAACATCCTAATTATACCTATAATTATCATCGTAAAATGGAAAGCACAATCAGTACATAGTGATTATAGAAAAAATTATATATAAATATATATCAAAGTGAGTGGAGCCATGTAAAACGTGTGATATGGAAAAAAGACAGAACTCAGTTCAAAAAGGAGACCATTTGCTGCGAGACAAAATGGAAAACAAAATCCCATAAAAACTTGTTGCTCTTTTTATTTTCTAAATAAAATTGGCTCCGTTCCGTCTCGTGTCTTTTATTTTAGTAATGACAATATAGAGCGGCAGCAACAGAAACCATAAAGTAAAAGTGTCACGTATTGAAAATATTGAAGCACATCGAATCGTATTACTTGAAATTAATTGAAAATTTCGTTATTTTATAATTAGCTATAACGTAAAGATTAAAAAATTGTGAACAGAATAACAATGGTGACGCGAATTTGGTGGCAACTATGTGTGTTACACTTGTATACAAGAAATGCAAAATATATGAGTCCTTGCTGAAAATTCAATCCAAGACTTAAAATATAAATTTTGTATGGACCTCGACAACTAGTTGAATGTTCATCGTTACCGAACAATATATGTTTTTTTATTCCTTTTTTGCTTTTTCTTTGTATCTATTTAAAAAAAAAAAAAAAAAAAAAAAAATTTCCTCTTTACGTATATGCCATGCATGTACAGGCTGCGTATCCTGTTTTAACACATGTGAAATAGGATTTTGTAACGGAATGTATGCAACGACAATACAATTGATAATAATAAAAAAAAAAATCACTTTCGTTTTTTATTCTGTTGCTTTTGCTCAAACACAGAATGTGATTATGTAGAAGGAGACAAAACAAAAAAAAAACTGTGCCGTTGACTAAGTGTTCTCTAGGTCGAGCGTATATAAGCTATAGAAATATATATCGCGCGTACAGACGGAGAGCGTGTGGCACGAATTTCACTTTTCACTAAATCGGGAAAAAAAAAAACAACAACAGAACCATACAACAAGCTCACTCTAAAGAGAACTGTTTCCGTTTTACGCTCGCACAGCTAACTGTTGAGTATATCTTTACCAACTGAAATGCAGTTTCCAACTGAAAAAGGCAACAGATTTCACTTGGTGCTCTCGTTTCTCCCTGTCTAAAGATTTTCACTTGTTACGTTCTTGAATTCCCACTGACTACTGTTAATGCGCGCGCAAAATTCACATATTTATAGGTGAGCTAAAAGCAACAGCACCATCAATAGTAACAGCAATAGCAACAGACTCTGTGAACAGAGAGTCATCCACGCGCGTATCACAAAATTCAAATGGATATATTCGAACATAAACGATGGAAAAAAAGAAAACTCCAAATGAAATAACATTGATAAAAGCGGATGCTGAATCGTTGTAGAAAAAGTGAAAAAGAGAGAGAGAGAGAGAGAGAGAGCACATTTGGTCCAGACTAAAGGAGAAAGTGTATTGTATGGAGGGACAATATAATTGGTAAATCGGTAACCATGGCTATTGATGAATCATGTAGGAAAATTGATGAAAAAAACGTCAAAACGTAGTCGTGAGAACAACAGTTTGCAATACAATGTGCTTCAAAAAGTGGGGAAAAATTCCGAAGGCACAACATTTTGCTGAAGTGCTGAAATCATATTTCGATTGATATAAGTGTAACACATGGCTGGCTGGCATTATGCGCCTATATCATCATAAAAGTACCTAGCTAAGCACACTGGACCAGCAACAATAAAAACTACATAATCGCCTGGTTCACAAATCGATTATCATTAGCAACGTTCATATGTTCGCATAAGATGAATCTTCATCAAATTTAATTCACTCCAAATGACCGCATATTATATTACCGCTTTTAAACGGTCGACCATCACCGCTCTAAATTGACTCTGTAATTATCTAATAGATTTTTTTTTTTCTCTGCCTATCTCTCTTTGCCATCCCCCCTCCACATTTCTCTCTTCAACTCTCGCTCCAATAAGTTCCAACAAGCTCCAACTCCTCTCAATGCATTTGCACCCAAATTGGTTTATATTTCGAAATTATCTCCATTAAATAAAGGACTTTCTTTTACCTTTACTAAAAGCAATTACATTAAAATGTTTACATACGACACAGTTATACCATCATTTGCCTTGGGCCAATGTCATTTATACGTGTAGGGATTCAAACAAACCACCGTATCTAATTTATTAATCTCAGTCATTTGACTAGATCTAGACGATTGTGTTGAAATGAGTATGTCAAATTGAAAGCACATATTTTTTGTTACTAATTTGGATTAAATAGGTGAAAAAATGTATTTCGAAAAAAAATCGAATATTTTTTTTTCATTGAAAAAATTCATTCTCTTCAGAATTTCTCATTTTTATCATTTTAAACGTTAGTAGTTTGGCTATACCAATTTAATTCACGTTTTTAAGTATTCACATACACAAACTGTTTTTCGAGCACTTTCCCACATTCTCTCTTTCTCTCTATCACACACACACATCTCTCCAATATTGTAGCATATGGAGAGCATCATCAAAAATACATCCGATTGTAGCTAAACAATCTTTTTATGAACGAAAAGAAGAAAAGAGTCAAAGAAAAATCAGATGTTGAAAACATTAGCGTCATTCCGACGTTTCTGTTCTATAGAAATAAGGTAAATTATTTTGTAGAAAATATTAAATTAGCTAAAACTGTATATTTTTGTAGAAAGAACTTAAAATATATCACATATTAATTGGTTGTTGCTTTCACTCATGCACACATTAAAGGTGTCAACGGACACGGACGGACAAATGAAATTGTCCATTTTCATTCGTTCGTACGTCCGAAAATGTATTTAAAATATTCGGACGTCCGTCCGAACATCCGAATTTTTCTTGTTATTTCACGGACACTTGTCCGAATGTCTGACCAAATTTGTTCGAACGGACCGACGGACAACAAAGTTTCGAATGGACGGACGTGATTGTTTTCATCATATATCCTTGTATACAGAAAATTGATCACAATCAAACATCACATTTAAAGGTGTCTGTCAACGTAGTTGACTCAATGAACACGAACGAACAAAAAAAAAAGTGGCTGGAATACATGACATCTTCATGTATAATCTCAACAAATTTGGATAAGTTTTTTGGTTATCACACCACCACTGTTTCACATTGATTTTGGATGTTATTTTGTGATTTACGTATTTTGTCAACTCTGAAATTTCAGTTTGACTATTGCCAGTCTCATCAAATGATCTGAAACAGTCCAACAAACTTTCCGATGTTTTAACAAATGGAACTCCATTTTCATTGGCATTGGTATTATTAGACATATCACCATCACATGCTAGTTTGTCTTCAATATCTCGGTGCAGATCAGTACGTTCTGATAAACCGATAATCGATAATTTTTTCATGGTTGGATTTGAAAATGTCATAGTTTTGTGTTGAAATTTTGGAGCAAAGTCATCCCTGTTCTTCTCAAAATATTTTAGGCCAATATCCTTCACACATACACAGAGAGAGAAAGAGATGTGTGGATTAAACTGTGTGAAATTTAAATGACGTTCTTTTGTGTATTCGTTTCAGACAAAAATTGATCGACTTGAGGGTACAGATCTTGCCATCTTGGAATCGAAAATCCAACAACTTCTCAATCAATCAGATGATCATCACGACGACGAAAACGAACCAAAATTTACTTCACCCATCAAAAGTTTTAATAGTTCCTACGTATCAAATGAAGCAAATTCGTGGTATAACTTTAATTTTATTCTAATTTTTCCACTTATACTCTCCATTTTTTTTAACGTTTGACGTTTACATATACACCTGATGAGCTAGGCATGGAACTTAAGTTGGATGATAATAATGTAGTGAAATTTTTGAAGAATTAGCCTGTTGATGATCACAATATGGTATTCTTTGTATATGTTTACATTTGGAGAGCTTTGATTTCAAGACATTGGCGCCACCTATACGATTCATCAATCTATATTATCTATACCAAGGGAAACAGCAAATCAAATACGATTTTTCGTTTGTATTCCAAATGAGGCAAATTATGGTGATCGACAAAATTTAACGCCCTCTACAAACGTAAATGTGAAGACCACATAACATCAATAGATACTGTTTTCCTTCTTAGTAAAGACACAAACCGGTATGATATTACATGTACATTTGATTGCGATTGTAGATGGCGTTGAATTTGTGTATGATTTAATTTCACAATTGAAATTATATGTTAATTTGCCTCATTGACATTCCATAATGGTGTATGTGCAATTCAGTGTATATATGATGGAGATCGCTTTCAATGACCCGTGACTTATGCCGTATTACATCAATCGATAGATAGTTGATGTATTTGCCTGCGGTATTCAGTATACGACTCACATCCTTTTTTTATGAAAAGTTTGTACATTGCATGTGTTTTCACAATATTGTTTGACATTCATTCGATTTCACACCGTGCGCGTAGAGATGGCGTAAGAGGCAATGAATTTCTCTACGAATGCGACTTCGATGATCATTCTTCATTTCAAAGATGATTTTGTAAATTTGGAACAATTCAACGCAAATAAGACCATGGTTTTTGATGCATTGGTTGATTTCTGTTATTTATCACTATTTTGTTTAAATAATATATTGTAAACATCATTAATAGATTAGAAGCGATGCTCAACAAAACAGTAAAAATGTATTCAAATTTTTGACATAGGAAGATCTATATGCATCGTGTTCGTTCATGAAAAATGATACCCCGTGGTTATTTTATTCGAAATTATCTATTCTCTTAGCTGGATATGAACTAAATAATGTGCCTCCATTCAAACTACAATAATTACATGGTTTTCCGCGCAAAAATTGACAACTCATCCGTATGAATTTTCCAAGATTTCATATTGTTTTTGTTCGAAATTTTTAAAACAAAAATTGGATGAAAAATAAACTAAAAAACAACATTGTTAAACACAATGTGTAACAAAAATATGCTTTCATTCGAGAAGGAAATTACTTCATTAACAGTACTCTTAATTTCGCCGCCAATTTGTATAAAATAAATTTAAAACATGGAATCATAATAGAAGTTTCATTTGGATAAAAATATAAGATGAATAATAATAGCAACAAAGAGATACCAAAAATATTATATAAATGATTCAATTAAGTGAATAGTATTCAAATGATTTACATCTTTTTTGTCATTAAACATGTGCATAAGTATTCATAATTAGAGAATTTAGGCCATATTCATATTTGGTGACAAAATCGCTGCATCATCCAATGAAATGCACAAAAATAGGCGACAATGCAGCATTTATTGCAGATAACGAGACACAATGAGGAAGAGAAGGCGAAATAAAAAGCGAAGAAAAAAATGCTTGTTCAAATATGTTGGATCAAGATATAGATTGAGAGAATAAACGATGAATGAATATAAAAGTATCTTTGCTAAAAGTTCATTACAATGGATCAACAAAGCGAACCCGAATGAATTTTATCGAAGTTAAAACATCGATTGAAATCTTCAATAATTGTGAATTAAATGTGAAAAATGACCGTAGAAAATTAGGTTAGCGAGCTAATCAAGAATATTCTACATATCTGTGCTGTGAACTTGAACCATTTTGTAATTGTTATATGAAATTTCACATTTTTATCTTAATTTCAGTGAACTGTTGTGAGTTCGATTCTCAACTACAATTTTTTTTTTTTAAATAAATTGATTATTCAACACAGAAATTGACAATGAATATTCGAATAATGAATTAGAGAAAGAGAATGAGAGATGTTCAGTTTGAACAATCTTTTCTCTTAGCTTTGAATGCTGATGAGAATGAGATGTGAGAGAGAGAAAGAGAGAGAGAGAGAAAGTTGTTTACTATAGATTCGGATACATTTGCTTAATTGATTTCAATCATAAACAAGATTGTTTAGTTGTAAATGAAAATGCATAGCAATCGGATGTATTTTTGTTGCTGCTCTCCATATGCTACAATATTGAAGAGATGTGTGTGTGTGTGTGTGTGTGTGTGTGTGAGAGAGAGAGAGGGAGAATGTGTAAGTGTGCTCGAAAACCATATTGTGTTTGTGTGTACACTAATACCTGAAAACATGGATTAAATTGGTATAGCTAAACTACTAACGTTTTCTTAACGATGAAAATTTGCATCATGCCTACTGTCACGTACTGTCAAACTTGACAGTCAAATGTGTTATCATTGAAGTTTGTTTACAAAATTGTACACGAAGTAATATCGTTCATTTTAACTCAAGTAAATCAATTTTATTGGGTGAAATCAAGTGAAACAATTGAATTGACCTAGTTAATTTAATTGAATAGACAATAAAATATAAGATTCAATCGGGACCCATACTTATACAATAAATATGGAATCAATGGAAGAGGAAATTATTCAACAAGATGATGATGATACTGTTGAATGGATTGAAAGACGAAAGCACGAATTAATCTTAAGAAAATATCGACTGAACACACAACGACTGATTAAGGAGTATCAAACGAAAATTCAACAACAAAATCACCAAATTCAATTATTGATTAAGGAAGTGAAAAGGAAACAATTTATTATTGACACATTTTCAAATAAAGCAACAACAAAATCAGAAAAGGTGACCAGAATTTCTGGTGTAGATATTGCTTGTGATTCAGAATCGGAAACGATTTTCCACCCCAGCTCGAAAGAAGTAACAAATTTAAGCGATAAAAAAACCAAAGAAAAGACAACACATTTAATTCAAAATAAAATTGTGCTAATATCGACAAAGTCGAATAAAAATATTATTTATAAAAATGAAATCGAACGAAAAAAGCCCTCACTTTTGTCCATTCAAATTCAACCACATAATTCATCAAATCATCTAACAAATGTTTATATCTGTGATGAATGTAATAAACAAATGTCTTCGAGGCGTGTTTTAGCGGTTTGTTTAATTCGCTTGTTTTTCAACAAACTTATAATTTTCGATGTTTACTAAAACAACTTTTTTTTTATCATTCAACAGAAACACAAACGTATGGTTCATTGTTTGAACAAAGAATTTGTATGTGATCAATGTTCAAAAGCATTTTGCGTTCGAGACGGTTTGAAGAGGCATCTTAGAATACACACAGGTGAAATTAATAAAGGTGATTTCTTTGAAATTTAATAATAATTTTTGGATTTTCAGGTGAAAAGCCGTTTGTTTGCAAAGGATGTCAGAAAGGATTTAATCAATCAGGCAATATGCGAATTCATGAGAAAACATGCAAAATGTACTTAACATTAAATGATTGATTGATATCCAATGATAAATCGAATACAATTTATTCATGTCATCAATTATAAAACATATTTTGAAATAAACATATTGAATGTGATCTGAAAATTGTTTTGATATTCCCCTCAACAAAATTGTCTAATGGAAATGATAGCGCCATCTTTCGTTTTAAATAAGAATCCGATTGAATCTGTCAAAAATGTGTGTATGTTTGCCTTCTACAAAGTGTCTTCTCAACTTGTCACATCAATCAAACGTTTACAGTACAAAAATCGAAATAATATTGTTTTTCTTCAGTCAATGAAAATAACTTTAATCAGTATAAAATGGCAGAAAAGCAGTAAGTATTCTACTTTCAATATTTTACATTCTTTTCTTGATGATTTTCTAACAAATTTCCAAATTTGTTTCGAAAATTTAAGATTTGGTTTGATCAAACCACAAAAGCCAAACACACGCTTATTGGCTTTTGCCAGTGACAGTGATTCAGATGAGGGACCGGCAAAGAAAAAAATATCGATTGGTGAAAGTACAACTCAAAAGCGACAGGCACGAATCATGCATGAAGATGCACTCAAAGAAGATCCAACAATATTTCAATACGATGAAGTGTATGACGATATGACTGCAACGCGTGAAGAGGCAAAAAAAGCAAAATCAAATGTTAAACGAGAATCAAAATATATAAGCAGATTGTTGGTGACGGCTGAGAAACGTAAACTCGAATATGAAACACGCTTGGAGCGAAAAGTACAAAAAGAACGTCAAGCAGAAGGTGATGAATTTAAAGATAAAGAAGTATTTGTTACAGCTGCTTATCGCGAAAAATTGGAAGCCATGAAAAAGGCTGAAGAGGAAGCAAAACGTGAAGAATATTTGGAAAGCATCGGTGATGTGCAAAAACAAAAGGATTTAAGCGGATTTTATCGACACATGTACGAACAGAAACTCGGCAATGATAAACCAGAAACAAAACCAAATGACGAACCAGTAATTGAAATTAAAAAGAAAGATGATAAATCAAGCAAACGTCGAACGTATCGAAGACACAGTGACAATGAAAATTCCGATGAAGATGAGCAAAGCACGTCTACAACAATGAAAACAGATGAAGAGACCAAGAGTAAAAAAGTGCATTTGCAATCAAACTTAGATGCTGACTCTGATTTTAGCATCGATTCTTCGGATTCAGAAGACGAAAAAGAGACAAAAGAGAAGGAGAAGGAAAATGAAGATGATAAAAAAGAATCTACAATCTTGTCGAATGCTGATACATCAAATAATTCTCAGCAATCTGATGAAACAAAAGGTAAAGAAGTACAAGAGGCAAGCGAAGGAATGAAAAAGGATGAAAACAACGCTAAAACAACAAATGACGATAAAAAAACTGACACAGAAAAAATGCCACCGCCAAAAGAAGTCAAACCGAAAATTGATATATGGAAAAAGAGAACTGTTGGTGATGTTTATTTAGCAGCAGTTAAAAGATACTATGAACGAAAACAAGCGGTTGCATAGCTTTCATTCTATTGAGTTTTACAATGTATACTTATTAATTAAAGTGGTTTAATTCTTTGTTTTAATGTTTTGTTTCACTGTGAGTATTGGTTTTGATTTTCTTAGCTTCAAAATAACTTTTATTTTTAGGTGAAACTAATTTGAAACTTTCTGCATATTGTAAAAATTCGTGTCGATTTTATATCCAAAATTGTTACCTTAACACTGAAAATACTAATATTTTCATTTTCATTTTGGATGCTTATAATTTTTATTGTTAAAGATACCTTTTCGAGGGAGTTTTCTCAAACAATTTCTCCTTTGTTTTACGGTAAAACTTTTACCAAAGTTTAGTACTACTAAATTAGTAGGCACCTTCTTGGTTTTTTTTTTAAAAAACCTCTTTGCAAATCATTGCAAACTTGAATCATGTGCAAAAGGATGTGTTCAGAATGAATAAATTTCCGATGCGCACATCATGATTTCATCTACGCTCAAAATCAATTAAGATTTGCCAAGTGTTTGTCAATTGATTTTAAATAATATCCAATGTTGTCAAGATTGAAGACTGATATTTTATTTTACAATATAATATGGAATAAATCCATTGGAATATTTTCATTGTTGGGTTAACATTAACATAATTACACTACATATTGCCTTTCTTTATTAAAAACACAAAAACACTATTTACTTTGTTCCATTCAGATAAATGTGATTGTAAAAATCAAATCGTTTAAAGTCATAACTCTATGAATCACAACTCAAAGATTTTATGTTTTAATGAACAAGTTTCCCTATAAAAATACTGATCATTTATCATACCCAATAATTATTGTACAAATAAATTTTGAATAAATGTTTTTTTCTCCTTTGAAAAGTGTTCTCGAATCGAATCAACAGCTTAACATTATTATTGGTGCTGAATTGTTCTGAAATTCTGGATTTGTGTATGGCAAAACAAAATGACCAAAACTAAAATTGCGTTGAATGAGAAAAATAATCAAATCTAAAATTCCGTTTCTATTGTTTGTGCTGTTGTGATTCACCATCATTGTGAGAGAATCGACAATGTAAAATAACTGTTGGCAATGGTAACGAAATTAAGTAGTTTAGAACAACAGATCATTGTCTTCTTCTTCCAAAATATTGGCAGTTTCACGAATATCGATTCCTTGTTGTAAAAGCTGTGCTTTTTTCTCCTCTTGCTTCTTTTTGGCAATACGTTTTTTATCCTGAGAAAAAAAAAGCCAATATTAGATACTGTTATGTATAAGTTATGGATAAATATTCGCATACCTGGATCTTCTTAAGACGATAGAACTCTTCACGTTCCAATTCATCTAACTCGGAAATGATATAGGCCAATGTGCGTTCAATACGAGGGATAATGACTACAAAACCAAATGAATTCATGTCAATTAGTTAATTTATTGATTTTTTTTCAAATCAAAACAAATTCCAATTTTATTTACCGTGCTCAATGGCGTTCACACGCCGATTGGTGATTTTGATCACATCATCAAGAGTTACGAATGATGTTTGAAGCGAAGCTAATTCTACCAGCAATTTAACAGCTGCTTGATAATTCTTTTTTAATTTAGTCAATTGTTGACCACCACGAGCTAGACCAGCCAATTCGTATGTATCAGAACCATCCTAAATGAAAAAAAAAAAGAAAAAAAATACAAACAAATGAACAAACTGAATACAAAATCATTGCAAATTCACATATTTTATTCACTTACAGTGTATGATTCAAACACGGGAAGTGTAACACCAGCAACATTATCCTTCTTTGTACGGATTTTGATTTGGGCTTTAGTAACATTTTGCAAAACCACTTGATTGAAATCACCAGTTGCGAATTTTGCTTCAGCCAGTGAAAATGCCGCTTCTTTCATTACTTCGCCCATCAAAGTTTTTGTCTGTAAATTAAAATGAGTGAATTATTGGAATTAGAAATGGACAATATTTTGTCATTGATTTTATAATGTGCTTACTTCAATGATTTTCCCCAAAATTTGACGGAATCTCATTTGCAAGGCATCTGCCTTCTTTTTTAGTAAACCATGACCTTTTTGAGCACCAACCAAACGTGATTTCATCAACATTTGTGCCCTATTGAAATGAAAAAATCAAAACATTATTATCAAGTTTGTTATTATTTTTGACAAAATTGTTCTGCGCATAATGTCAAGACCTTGATTTGTCAATATGTTCAATAGAGTCTTGTGACTTTTAAGAGAAAAAAAACGAAAATCTTGGAAAATCTATCAAAATATGAAAATTGTTATAAATAGATGCGTTTTAGTCATAGCAATCACACGATTTTTATTTTCGATTTACTTATACTCGTAATTTTTCTGATAAATGCACTGTGATTTATTTCTGCTGTAATGTCCAATCGATGGCAATATCAATGTAAATATTTCTTTTTAATATTTCTCAATTTTAGTTGAAACTTAACGATTGGAAAACTTACCCACGAGAGGGAAAAATAGCTAATTTTTCTTTTCCAGACATTTTTCAAACACGTATAATTCGTTTAAAATTCAAAACTCAATAAATGTTTGCTGTGTAACTTCGTGTTTTTTGCAAATCAATCTGATCACAAGAGAATAAGTCAGCTGACACTATTGAAAATTGGTTTTTATGCAATAGTTTACCAAAAAGGCGTCGACGATTCTTTTGGCGCCATGTGTCATACTTATAATTAGAGCTTTAAATGAAAAAATGTATTGATTTTAATGACATTTAGATGGCGTTGCATTGCCAATTGATTCATTTCATTTTCAATTTAATTTTCATTGCAAAATTTTTGATTTCATTGAGATTTTCACAGAAATGCCATGGAAAACAATGATAAGTTTTCAATTGAATCGAAATTGATACTTTTTTTGAAAAAGTGTTAACATCAAGAAACATTGTGGGAAAACACGAAAATATCATTACATCGACAAATTGCCAACGAAAATTATTTTAATTAGCACAACAGAATCCTTTTTATTATCCTATGTATCTTCGATTTAGATGCGTAGTATAACCTTGATTCATATATTAAATTACTTTTTCGTCTAGAGACGTAACATTTTTAAACAGAAATCTACGACACAAATGATTCACAGTGATGAAACAACCGCAGCAACAGCAGCTCATTTCATGTTATACGTTGACGTATTGTCACCAAAATTATCATTTTGAGTCAAAAGTTTTGTGTAAATGTTTTTCACAACACATGCCAATTTCAATTTCACCATTTTCTCAACAACACATTTTCATTTTACAATACAATTTTCACATACCCATTGGATGGAAATACTTGATGTCTTTCTTTCTGTGACATTTTTTGGTTTATTTTAAATTTTTCACTGCTTTTTCAGAATTTCAATTTGAATGTGATTGCCCCCACAATTTTAACTGTTATTTTGTGCACTTGTTCGATGGAACTTCAAAATAATTTTCGATAAAATACACCTCTGTGCATTCTGAATAAATTTTTGTTTGTTTGTTTGCGATTTAATTTAGAAAATCACACTTGAAAATTTCATTCGAATGTATATCTTTGATTCTGTATGAATCTGTGAGAATTTGATCGTGATAGATATTTGAATAAATTTTACGTCGTCTGGTTAATCGCGAATCGCACATAAAAATAAAAGCAATGCCCAGATCTCTTGTCGAGTAGAGCTCGATTTATTCGCCACACGTATCGTAGACACTTGTGTATTTGTGGATGTCGTGTAACATTAGGGTGGTGTGCAATTCTGGCACATTTTATGAAAGCAAGTAACCAATGATTTTATTGCTGTTTGTAAGTTATACTACTTTCGTTCATAAATGAAATGAATGTAGAAATAAGAACGAAAACGAAATGAAAGAAAGGAACATTAATTGCGAATTAAATTCTTAACCATTTTAAATAGAGTAAGGCTTCGTTATACTTTATATGGAATATATACAGCGAATACAGTTTGGCAGTTTGAAAAGAGCCAAAACACATACGAAATCATATGTTCCACTCTTAATACGCATTTCATTCCTGAATCTGTTTATTTTCTAAAAAATATTTCGATTTTAGTTTTGAACGACTTTCATAAATATAACAAGACATGTTGTAATCCACTGAAAATGTTTTTTTTTTCGAATTCGGTCGACCGCACGTGTGCTGACTGTATGTTGTGAAATGTGATCTATTTATAAATATACATTAGAAAGCAGCAAAATATTGGCAAAGAAAAAATCATATTGCTAGTGTCAGACAATCAACCGCCAAAAAAACAAAATTTATTGAACTCATTTCAAATTGATGATTTTAAGCATGGTTTTTTATGACCGCCAATTTAATTCATTTAAAAGAAAATAGACGGCTTATAGTGCATCATGTTCTTGTGTGTATTTTCCTCATTTTATTCAGTTTGTCATGTGATCTGAATTTATTTTTAAGAATAAAATAAACGATAAAATACAAGCAATTAAGTCAAACATATATTTACTGGCAAGGAGGCAATGATATAATCATTCTTGTACAAACCTCATCGTTCTTGCTATCTCAGCATCTTTTCAATCGTCACAGCTATTATTCAATTAAACAACCATTCAATTCATGAGATGACTATAATCTAAATCATCATCATCATCATCATCATCATTTTTGCTGTGCTTCGTAAATACAAACTCTGTACGCATTCATTCGAAAGGCATTCATTATTATCCGGGATGGAAACATAGTTGACAAAATATAAAATTATGTGTTTCCACTGTAGCATTGTGATGTAAAAATGCATATTCAAGCGAATAGAATCAGTGATTCTTATCACATTTTATCTTTTAATTTAAATGGTTGTGCATTTTTTTTGTTCGTCCAAAACTATCGACATGAAAATTTATATTAATTTGAAATTTACAATGAATTGTTTTCTATGCATTTAAAAAAAGAAGAGTGTGTCTCATTACGCCCCCCCCCCCTCCACATTGACCACTTTTTGGTCAGCTAACACAGTAATTGGGTGCCTATTGTGTTGATTGTGAACATGTTTACATTTGTGACATATGTAAATATAAAATGACCGACACATCCGACACTTTGAATTTAGTGATTGCAAAAAGAATTAGTTCAACTAGAACCATTATGTTCGATGTCTCACTGAATCTATTCCATACTCACTGAAAAAAAAGCTATTCATAACTTCATAATAATGAGCCAAAAAGTTCTGTGTAAATAAAGCGCCAAGTAGTTAAAGTTTATAATTTGAAATATCGATTTTTATTTAAAATAAAATGTATTCTTTAAAATTTAATAGAAATTTCAGTTGTCAATTTGTAAAATTAAA
Organism: Resseliella maxima; assembly: GCA_029041755.1. Taxonomy (NCBI): domain Eukaryota; kingdom Metazoa; phylum Arthropoda; class Insecta; order Diptera; family Cecidomyiidae; genus Resseliella; species Resseliella maxima. The sequence goes on from JAQOWM010000106.1 coordinate 377,050, forward strand.
ATAAAAATTGCATTTAAAATACAATCTATCAATCGATTGATCGATCAATTAATTTCTTCATTTTATGTAAATGTATCACTATCGCTATCGCTTCCCAATGTCATGTTATTTTGTCCATGCTTTTTCACTTCATGTTTAGCCAATGATCGTGTATTAAAAAAGCCCAAACTGCAAATGCTACAATTTATCTCCATAGGTTCGTTGTGTGAACGCCGATGATAAAGCAATTTTTTTGGCTGATCGAATCGTTCAGGGCAAATATCACATTCATATTTCGATCCACCGTGTGTTCGCTTTTTATGTGTATTTAATAGACCTTCTGTAATATATTGACTGCCACAAATTTCACATTGATGATCTTTTTCGCCTTTGTGAAATTTAATGTGTTCCTCTTCGCGTTTTTTCGGAATCACTTTTTGGCACAATATGCACTTGACATATTTTTTACTAATTTTATGAACTGTTGATTGATGTTTACGTAAAATGTGACAATTTTCAAATTCTTCGCCACAATGATCACATATATAACGAGTTGGTTCTTTATTATGTCGTTTCATATGTTTATTAAATATTCCTTGTTTGTCGAACACTTTTTGACATATGTTACAATTTAGAATTGTTGGCGTTTTTGGTGGTTTTCCAACTTTTGATTTTGGATTTCGATGACTTGTTCTCATGTGTGACATCATATATCGTCTTACTGCGAATGCTTTATTACAAATTGAGCAATGATGCTGTAAATTTGGATCAGCGGAATGAAGTTGCATATGACGTCGTCTTGATTCGGTACTTTTAAATATTTTCATACAAATGCTACATTCTAAAATATCTAAATGGCTTTTCATATGCGAATTTAATTTACTTCTTGACGGATATGTACGATGGCATAAATAACATTCAAATCTTGATACTATTGGCTTGTGATATTCAAAGTTTTCGATTTTTCTCATTTTTAATGGTGGCAACTTTGATTTCTTATCAAAACCATGTTTATAAATTAAATGATCTCTCACGTATTTTTTCATCGAAAAATATTTATCGCACAACGGACAAGCGTATTGAATGCCTTCATGTAATGGCATATGATAACGAAGAGCTTTCTCTGATACAAACATTGTGTGACATGCAAAACATTCAAATGACTTTTCACGTTTTCCAGGATCTTTCGCCTGCTCTCTCTGCAATGATTCGATTTGCTGTTTTGTTACCTTTTCAACGGATTTTGTTGGCTCTGGCTTTAATTCTGGTTGGATTTGGGCAGCCAAAATGTCTTCTAATGGGAAATGTCGGCCATGAACGAGTCGTAAGTGTTTTTGAACATATTTCGGTACGGAGAACCACTGAATACAAAGTGGACAATGATATTGTTTGCCTTCAGTTCGCCAATAATTTGAACTGAGCACATTCAACTTCAATTTTGACACTTCATCTGGTGCATTACGTTTTCGATCGGATTTTTTCGGTTTTACAATTTCCTTGAGCGTATGTTGGGCTTGTCTTACATCGTAAGCAGATATCGTCTGTTTATGGATAGATTTGATATGCTTTTGTGTGTAGTAGATACTATTAAATCCCTTCATGCATATTGGACAAAAGATATTTTTGATTTTAACATGGACTGCAACATGTGATTTAAGATTACATTTCATAGCACTTTTAAAGCAACAAATCAAACATTCGTATACATTGTTCACTTTTTTGTAAGTCACTCCTTCGATGAATTGTGTTAAATCCAATGTTGATTCAGATTCTTCAGCAGATTGATATTTAATATTATCAGATTCAATCGTCGATTGTTCATTGTTTTCGCTTTCCATATATTCTTCATTATATTTCATTTCATCTTCGAGCATGTTCGCTTCATTTTCACAATCAAACATATCATTTTTGATAATATTTTCATTCATCGGTTCTATGAATTCATTTTCATTTTTCATTGCATTATCAATTGATGATAGCGTAATGTCTCCTTGTGAAAAATGCTCTTCAATGTGCAATGTAAATTCAGGAAAATGTTGAAACATTTGTGAACATTGTGTACATCTTAAGGTGAATTTATTTGGTGCCATTCTTGTTACATCACCAACTTTAAAATTATTTATAATTTCTGTTTGTATTTCAGTTTTGATTGATGTTTCGCCCTGTTGGCTTTCGCCAATAAAAACACTCTCAATTTGATACATATTCACGAGTCAAATAATTGTTCTGCAATAAACAAAGGAAACATTTTTTTTTTCTACACGAAGCGAACAAGTAAACAAAATAACAAACACTGACTGAATTATTTATTTTTTTTTGACAGAGCCGCTTGTCTTGTCACATTTGTCATCGAGTTATGACTGGTTCACATTTCAATTGCATGAATATCAAAGGGGAAATGAAAATACAACGGATTTAAACTTTTTTTCATTAGGAATTTATTTTAATAATGAATATATCAGAGAAATTTCATTACAAATAATAAGTAAAAAATTTACTTTTAAAGTTTTATTGGAAATTATATATTTTGGTTTTGAAATATCAAGTTCATATTAATAATGTTGAAGTTTAATGTTTGGTTTTAATGAAGCAATTTTCAATAGAATGAGTACATTTCGTACGATTTACATTAAAACCAAAATTCGTTCATAATTCATTTATAATTATTGTGAATACACTTTAATTGTATGCTCAAGACGAAATTTCTTACAGTTTTTCTTGCTGCAGGATTCCAGAATAGAAATAGACATAACGATAGAAGGAGAGATTACAGTAGAACCATATAAATTCGTACTAAATACTCCCTGAAAATTATCATGAAAAATCCGAAAATAGGAAACTCACCGAAATACATTAAAAACAGCTCCATTATGTTTTTCTGAAAAATCTGACAAAAAGTTTTTAGGGCGAATTTAGGTTACTTAATCGCTTAGGCTTCGCAATCAAAACGCGATATTCATTGCCAGAAGGTTATGGTGTGTATTTGGTGGGATTAGGAACGTGTCGTATATTATGAGCTGCTAAAACCTGACCAAACGGTTGATGATAAACGCTACGAGCAACAATTAATCAAAATGGAACATGTATTGAAGGTTAAACGTCCTCGGATAGCGACTAAACAAGACAAAATTTTCTAGGGGCTTTCATGTCCATAAAAATCTTGAATGATTCGCACAAATCTCTGTGATTCGAATCTTTTTCATACTATACATAAAATAACTCGTAAGATTCGTTACGCGTAACAGAGATTCGTACATGCATCTATATAAATTACATGCAAAGACTCGTAGAGATTCGAATCACAGTACATATTTATACGAATCATATTTTAATATTTCTCTGTTGCTATTTACATAATTTTCAATGTCAGCAATCACTTCAGTATCAATTGCAACAAAGATGATTCGGTGTGGAAACAACATTCTTTCAAAATTTGCTTTAAATCAGGTGGAAAAACTTCTGGGAAATCTTTTCTATTTCCGAAATTAAATTTGTCTAAAAATCACAAACACACAATAAATATTGAAATAAAATTCCCGGTTTAAATTAATATGTTATACCATTTTATATTTTTGCATACACAACACACTGTAAAAGCCTAAGTAATATTACATTGTAAATAGCACAAACATCAAACTGAGATTCGTAGAAGATTCGTACGAATCTCAATGACTCGCATGATTTGCAAGATTTGTTGGACATGATTGCCCCTAGAAAATTTTATTTCACGATGAAAGTGCCAAGACACATCGTGCAAATATCGTAAAAAAAATGATAAAAGACTTCGACTATGATCAGCTTGATCAACCCCCGTACTCTCCAGACCTTGCTCCTTCGGACTACTATTTGTTTCTATCGATGCAAATTGACCTGGCCGATGTACGCTTTAAAAACTTTGAAGAAATACAAAAATGGGTCGCTGACTGGATAGCTTCAAAATATGAGGAATTCTTTAAACGCGGAATCCATCAACTTCCTGAAAGATGGCGCGAAGTCATAGCTGACAATGAATATATTGGTTAATGTACTCATTCATTTAGTTATGAAATAAAATTTTCTTTTCACCGAAAAAATCGACATTTTTTTTGCACACTCTCTATAGAATCCTTAAAAAAGGGAAGCGTTTTGCAAATATACACCAATTTTCCTAAGGAAAACGTGATTTCTAGTTTACAAAAATTGGCATATCGGCCCAAAATTTGATGATCTATCGATCTATGACCAAAAAGTGGTTACCCGTTCTTGTCTGGCCTTTCACCTTTAATTCATTTTGTGGGCGAACTGGATGTATATTTACAAGTTTTACACAAAGGTCTTCTTAGCTTTCAATGTATATGCTCATACAAAAGCCATATTAAGATTTTTTTTTATTTGGAAATAAAAAAAATAAGCAGTACAATCTACACAATTTGAATCATTTATTTATTTGAGAGAGTCGCTTTCAGCGGGATATTCAACAGTACAAAAAATTCTATCTTTTGCTAGTATGTTAATTTATACAATTTCATAAAAATCGCCACAAAAAGCAATCAATTTTTGTCTTAAAATTATTTCAAATTAGTAAATTCGATTAAAATTAACATTTACAATTGATATTTTCAAATTTACAACAATGTAAGTAAATCGATATTTTCACAAAAAGAAATATAAAAAGTGAAAATAGTGTTATTCTAATTTCGACTAGTTTTTGCTAATTTTCTAGAATATCCCTCTTGTCGCTTTTCTTGTGAAATGTATGATCGAAATATTATTGCTTCGCTTGAATTTCAAAATGGGAAATAAAAAACAATCATTTAACTAAGAACAATTTCTTCAGAATTTATTAAACTTATGAAAATATCTTTGATATAAACAAAAAAAGTGTTCTTATAAACTTTTATTTGAAATTATATATTCGAAGTTTTTTTTATGTATTTGGCTTTTTTATACCATTTTCTTCCAAATAGTGTAAATTTTCATGTTTTCTCAAACTTTTGATTGAAAAGAATCCTTTTTTGCAGTGCTGACAAGTGTGTGTCATTTGTTGATCATGAGTGCGGCGATGGTATAGAAGCTTATCAGATCTCGTGTATGCTTTGGTGCAAAGATCACATTTAAATTTCGCTTCACCAGAATGACGAATCATATGCCGCTTAAGACGTTCCCTACTCACAAACTGTTTACCACATTCAGCGCATTGAAACTCTTTATTACCGCTATGAATTCTCAAATGCTCTTTCATATATCGAATCGAAACGACTTTACTACAAAGTTCACATGTTGTTTTATTATTTCCATGTGATTCCATGTGTTGCTTTAAATTGCTTCTTTCCTTGAATTCCCATCCACAAATGTGACAAATTAATTCATTTGGATCGCGATCATGGACCATCATGTGTTGCTTGAGATTGTGTTGTGTTAAAAATTTCTTATCGCATATTTTACAAATGACATCATATTTTCTTTCTGGAGCAACTTTCTTTCGTCGTTTATTTAGATGAATAGTGCGATAATGGGATAACATATACCGTCTCGTTGGATACATTTTACCACATTCAGCACATTGATGTGGTTCTTTTGGATTTGCTTTATGTTTTTCCATATGATGACGAAGTGTATCCGTTGATTTGTAAACAGCCCCACAAATTACACACAAATATGGACCGGAAATGTGTGAATTCATATGCTCACGTAATCGATTTCGTTTTGCATATTGATTTCGGCACAAATAACACTCGTACATTGCCACATTCGGACGTGGTAGATATATAAAATTGCCAGACGCTTGTCGAATACAGTCTTTTGGTATATCCTCTCTGCGAATGCCATGCATAATTGTTATGTGATCACGAACATAGCTTTTCATTGAAAAAACTTTATTGTCACAATAGGGGCACTTATACTTTATGCCACTATGCAATTTCATATGAATTCGAACGGAATTAGCGCTAACAAATTTCTTGTGACAATCAAAACATTCAAATTTTTTCCTCGCCACTTCAGATACATTTGAAACAATTGGTTTTGCATCAGTTTCATTACTAAAATCCATTTCCAATTGTTTAGATTCTTCATAATAATCACCAGCGACCATAGATGGTTGACCACTGATAACTTCATTTATTGTCACTGATTTGGCATGAATTAAGCGCATATGTTTTTGCGCGTATCGTGGCTTTGTAAATCTTTTTTCACACAGCAAACAACGCACAGCACCATCATCGGTCGCCGTAGCTTGATTTGATTTAATTAGTTTTTTATCTCTTTCGATGGCCCATTCCTTTTTTATTTGCAAAATATTTATTGAAGATTGAGCCGCTTTAATCTCTTCTCCGGTTATTTTCATCTTGTGCGTACGATTAACATGTTTTCTTACATATGCTTCACTGAGGAAGGAACGAGCACAAAAGGGGCAAAGTACATTTTTTTCATTCGTATGTGTCAACAGGTGCTCTTTCATGTGATCAAATTTTATCATTTTCCGATTGCATGTTAAACACTCAAAACGATCACCAATATTACGATATTCCACACCTTCAGTATATGTTTTTCTTTCAGTTTTTGATTTTGTTTGCACTTGTACACGATCAATATTAGTAACTGTTTTACTTGTCGGTTGGGCTCGTCGAATTTCTTCGGTTGTAATGTTTATATTGTGGGTGCGATGCACATGTTTTCTTGCATATTGTACCGCGTTGAAGAGACGTGAGCAAATTGGGCACACAACCTTCTTTGAATTGGAGTGGATTTGTAAATGTTTTTTCAAATTGTTCCACTTTGTCGTTTCATGGTCACATGTCAAACATTTAAATTTATTTTTTATCTTTTCGTAATCGGTTCCTTCGACAACTGACTGTGTCTCCGATGGAATTTCAGTTGTATTTTCAGTTGAATCTGATTTTTGTTCAATTAAAGAATCATCATCACGATCACCATCACCATCACCATCACCATCATCATCAGACCAATGATCTAACATCGATTCATCGTTGAATAATTCGTTTTCAATTACTTCACATTTTACTTCAGGTTCAATGATTATATCCAGATTTTCTTGCAAAAATTCATCTTGATTCTTAGCTTCAGTTGAAATCTCTTCTTTGATTTCTTTCAATTGAGCAATTTCACCGCGTAAATAATGTTCTTGTATATGCAACGAAAATTCAGTAAAGTATTGAAATTCTTGTAAACAATGTATACAACACATTGATAAGGTGCTGTCTTTCAATTGAAATATTTCGCCTATTTTTAACTTTTCGAAATGATTTCCATCATTTGTCAATTGATTGATATCTATTAAACTTTCACCCACAAAAACACATTCCATTTTCAATGTTTTTTTTTTTTCTTTTAATTTATTTGTATTTGTATTTCTATTTCAATTTATCAATTTAAAAGATCGAGACTTTGCAAGAGAGTTTTGTAAACAATTATCATCCTTTGACGTTTTTAGTTTATGACAGTGAAAATGGTCGTAAAAGGTTGAACGTGAAGTCGGCTGTTGACATTCGACAGAATGTTTCGTGGATAAGGGGAAATCAAATTAAGGAGAAAACTAAATTTTATTCATCTGATCTCGTTCAGATGGCGTGCAAATCTAAAAAGCTTTTACTCCTAGTTTACAATTTTTTTTTTTCAATGTCTTTACGAATGAAATTACGATAAAAAGATTAAAATATAATATTTTTTTTATTAAAAAAATACAAAATGAAATTAAAAAATCAAGTTTTTGATTAATTATGTGTTTTATGTATTTTTATAATTAAAATTTAAATATTTGGCATTTATTCATTGTTGGATTTTAAATCCTCGCCCATGTTAGATTTTCTCTTTTTTTTCTTCAAATGAATTGTACGATAATGACTAAGCATGTATCTTCGTGTTGGATATGTTTTCGCACATTCATTGCACTTATGCCTTTTATTTGGATCCGATTGATGACGTTCCATATGATATCGTAAATTAGCAATTGATTTATAAACAGCTCCACAGATTACGCATAGAAATGGACCGGATGTATGTGTTTTCATATGCTGTCGCAATGTTTGTTTTTTATTATACTGATTCTGGCACAGATTACATTGAAACAATTCATTGTTGGGTCGATTTATTTCTGGAATTAATTTGGCTGTTGCTTGACGAATACAATCTTTTGGTATTTCATCTCGTTTAATAAAATGTACAGCAACAATATGATCTCTTACATAACTTCGCATTGCAAATTGTTTATCACAATGAGGGCAAGCGTATTTTATTCCGCTATAATAATTTAAATGTAATTTCAAATGGATTCTCAGTGAGCTCAAACCTCTAAATTGTCGATGACAATCAAAGCATTCAAAATTTTTCTCTGAATTCTCGATTTTATTTTGGCAAATTACAATTGGTGTACTAACATTCTTGTTGATTCGATTCCGTTTATGTAAATTATCAAATGATGACTGAGCCGCTTTGATTTCTTCTGCCGTTATTTTCATTTTGTGCTTTCGGTTAACATGCTTTCTTACATAAGAAACGGCAATAAATGGCATTGAACAAAGTGGACAAAATATATTCTTTTCATTTGAATGTGTGAGCAAATGTTCCTTAATATGATCCAACATTTCGCGACCACATGTTAAGCACTTAAATCGCCCGTTTGATTTTTCAAAATCTTCACCTTCAACAAATGACTTTGTTGTGGTTGATTTAACAGTAGAAATAATCATTGTTTCATTAAACGATGGTTGAGCTTCACGAATCTTATCGGCTGTTATTTTCATCTTATGTTTTCGATTACAGTGTTTTCGTACGTAAGCAACCGCCGAAAAGGATTTTGAACAAAGGGGGCAATAAATACTACTGGAGTTTTTATGAGTTATTAAGTGGTCCTTGAAGAGATCCCAATTTAAAGATTCATGGCTGCAAGTTAAGCATCGATATTTCCCTTTGATCTTTTCATAATCAGTGCCATCGACAAATAATGGTGTTTGCGGTAAATTTTCAAACGATTGCACATTTATCTCTGGCTCAAAAATACTATGTTTATTTTCAACGAATTCACCATCTGACCAAACATCAGCTAAATTCAAATCGTTGTCAAAAAAATCATTCTCATTGCCTCTGGATGTTTCATCCTTTAAATCAAGTCGACCATATAAATTCACATTTGGTATTGATCTATCATCGTACTGTTTGATTGTATCTCCTTCTTTGATTTCATTTAATTGAGCCACTTCACCACGAACAAAATGCTCTTGAATGTGCAATGAAAATTCAGTGAAATATTGAAACTCTTGTAAACAATGCACACAACACATTGACAAACTACTATCACTCAATTGGAAAATTTCCCCAATTTTCACTTTTGGCACATCGTTGCATTCATTCATAAAAAGATTTATATCGATTGGATTTTCGGTAACGAAAACGCTTTCCATCGCTATGTTTAATTTTCGATTAATATTGCAATGATTTTACAAAATTAGTAAACAATCCACTGTTTTGCAAACAAATGACATCTGTCATATTTGACAAATCGTCCGGGATGATAACCGTACGTGATATGCATCATTCGTGTTGGGAATATATACAAGCTCATAGTTTTGGCAATGTTTCATGTATGATTCTTAACTAGAAACATTTAAATTTATAATTTATATTTGTCATACAGAGGAAAACTTCAAAGAAAAAATCATTTTGTATGCACAAAATAACTCTGTTGTTTTTACTTTTTTTTATTTGCAAATATTTTGATGAACTACGTTGTTACAAATGTTTTTGAAGTTCCCTTTTTTGCAAATTAGAGTATTGAAGTTTTAAATTTTCAAAATTAAGATCAAAAAGCAAGTCACATGAACTTTCTGAATTATTTTGTGATTTGCAGCTTGAAAATAACAACACTAGAATTCATTTTCTCTCATAGAAAGATGAAAATAACAATGTCACTTCTAATAAGTGCTTGCATTTTTTTTTGTTTTTTTTTTTCGAATATATTTAGCAAACAAGAATTTGTATTTATTTATTCATATTCAGGAATCGTACAACATTCAATTTTACCACTAATTTCTATAGTTTCACAGATGAAATATGTGTCTGATGGTTTTTTCTGATAAAATGTCCATTTTTTCACTGGTAAGTTCTACTAAATATGATTTATATTTGTTTTAATAAAAAAGAAAAATTGTGTTTCGAGTAAACGTCATTGAGTTTGAAACATTAACGAAATTATATTTTGAAAGTTTTTTTTATAGTCTGCTATAATTTTGTAAAATGTCTAATTCATATTAGACATTTGGAATTGTTTGACAAAACTTGTCATTGACAATAGCTTCATTGAAGAGTGAAAAATGCATTGTTTACACAAAATTGTGTGTATGCAAAGTAAAAAAATAAATCCGACAAAATAAAAAAAGAAACTAATTGTGTATATAACCAAGTGGAATAAGTAAAAAGAAAATGAGCGGCGTAAAAAAGAATTGGACATATGATGAAGTGCAGGCACTAATACAAGCTGTTCGAAAGAATCCAAGCTTATATGATCGGCGTGACCCTGACTATAATCAAATACGTACAAAAGAAGTAAGTTTGTCTATCTTAACACCGAAATTTCCAATTGGAATTGACATTATATTTTTCAGGACATTTGGAAAACCATATCGACAAATCCATCAATCGTAGACAAGAATGGTAAATATGCTCACAATTTGTTTTGATTTTTTGGTCTAATTCATATATTAAATCGGTCATATGTTTATTTTTAGCTGAAGAATGCAAAAAGAAATGGAAAACTCTTCGTATACAACAGCGTCGTATAATCATAAAGAAAATGAAGAAAAATGAAAAACGTTCGGCAATACAATGGAATTGTTATGATGCTTTAAAATTTTTAATACCACACATGGATGGGGCAGCAACAGATGAAATTAAAAGACACCCTGAATTGGATTTATCAATATTATCTGACGTTTGTGATGATGATGAACACGATGAATGCGATGAAATTTATGAAAATGATGAAAATTGTGAAAGTCAATCAGAAAGCAGTTATAGCAGTTCACAGGTATATCATGACACATCAATAACTGAAACTGCCGCTCAACCAGCCGATTCGACAAATATTTCACGTACAGAACCATTGTGTACAGTGACAGCAGCACCGATGTTCACAACTGGTGCCAATATCCCAGACAACAATACAAACAAAATGAATCAATATCTTGTCGCATATTTACCAACAGCGACACAAGCCAATCAAATACATATACGAACCGATCAAGATATGATGACACCACAAACGAGCTGCGTGTCAATTAATAATGCAGCGGTCAACGCACCAGCGATGTATGCTGAACCAGCTCAAAGCACCACATCAAGTCCAATTGATACCAAATATTCATTGAACAATCAACGCATAATCACAGTTCCGGTGTCAACTGGACCAACAATTGTTAATTATTTTCTCATGGATCTCGCCGTACAAATGGAAAGACTGAATGATATTGCACAAATGGAACTGAAAATAGAAATACATCGATTGCTACTTGAAAAATTGAAAAATGTGAATAATTTACGTCAAACGCAAGCATCAATATGTTTTGCGGCACCACAAAATCCCAACTAAATGACATGTTTAGATATAAACAAATACTTTGTAAAAAAATTGTCCTTTTTAATCAATTACTTTTATTTCATGTGAATGGTTTGAATGTAAACAATATTTAAATTTTCTTTTTCTCTGCATTTTTTGTGTGTGTGAAAAGTTCAACACAATGAACTTAATAAATATAGAAAAATATATTTGATTGCATTTTAAACGCCTGGAATTTTTGATTTCACTTCAGCTTTAAGATTTTCTATTTTCCTGAATGTATCTTGAATCTCTTCTTCTGTTGCTATGTGCTCGTATTCCGCGTATGGATTTTCAGACAAGAACATTCTGATTGGTGAAATTGCAGGACATATGCCGTTATCTTTTGTGGCCCTTGCTTCCTCTAGTCTACTTTCAATTACGTTCAAAATTTTGAATAGAACGTCTGCAAATACAATAGGATCCATGTCTGGATTTCCAGGAACACCTCCAATTGATGGAATACCGCGTACTTTTGGACTTTGTTCAAATGGATTTTGATCAGCTTGTTTTGCATCATATGTAGGCTGACGTGTTGAATTTTCACCATCAATTTCGTCGATTATTGCATTTTCTTTGTCTACCTTGTCTTCTTCATCTCCTTGTTCATCATATTTTTTTGACTGAAGTGTTGGAATTTCAACATCATCTTCTTCGCTGATTGTATTTTTTTCATCTTCTTCTGCCTCACGTTTTGCATTACATCTGGTGCATGTGTGCTGATAAATTGGAATTATTTCATCATCATCTTCGCCAAATTCATTTCCTTCGTCAATTAGCTTCTTCTCATTATCTTCTTGTTCTCTATACATTTCGTTCAATATTGATGCTGAATTTTCCAAATAATCTTGGCTAAAGGGTTCTGGATTAGCTTGTGCTGCACCACACGTAGGCTGAAGTGTTGGAATTTCAACATCATCTTCTTCGCTGAGTTCATCTCCTTCGCCCACTTGTTTTCCATCATCTTCTTGTTTTCCATACGTTTCGTTCAACATTGATGCTGAACTATCCAAATAATCTTGGCTAAAGGGTTCTGGATTAGCTTGTGCTGCACCACACGTAGGCTGAAGTGTTGGAATTTCAACATTATCTTCTTCGCTGATTGTATTTTTTTCATCTTCTTCTGCCTCACGATTTGCATTACATCTGGTGCATGTGTGCTGGTAAATTGGAATTATTTCATCATCTTCTTCGCTGAGTTCATCTCCTTCGCCCACTTGTATTCCATCATCCTCTTGTATTCCATACGTTTCGTTCAACATTGATGCAAAACTAAACATATCCAAATCTTCATCCACATTTTCATTTTCATCTTCATCATCAAATTCATCTTCATCTATAAAGATTATATTCTCGCTTGGAAATATTCCATCTTCATCTGTGTAGACTACATCCTGATCTGTGAGGATTTCGCTCTCATCTGTGAAGATTCCATTTTCATCTGTAAAGATTCCATTTTCACCACCAAATATTCCACTTGCATCAACAAAGAGATCGTCTTTGTCAATTTCTACATAGGTTTGATTACAAAATGTAGGATCGGTAAAAAGCTGAAAATTAACATAAAATATTAATACTAATTGCACGATATATGTTCGGTGATACACATGATCTTACTATTAACGAAAATAAAATTAAAAACAATGCCGAATACGATAGCATTTTAACTCAATTAAAATTGTGTTAACAAAATTCAGTTGTACTGTACTGTAGTCATAAATTAACTGATAAGATCATGATTATCCATGGATTCTTATACATATCAAATTGCCACATCTTATTGCTCATTTCATTGCTTAATATATTTTTTATTTTTTGTATATTTCAAGTCTCAGTTGTCTGTTCATTGAACGCAATCGTGTACCAATAATAAGCTTTTTCATATTTGTTTGCTCATATCTTTTATAAAAGTAGAAAAATAACGCAACAATGCATATGTGTAAATAATCAACAATGCGAAATTAATATTTCAATCTTTTTTTTTTCGTTTCATATTTGGTTCAAAAAAGACTATCAAAAAATTGGCAAAATTTAAATTTCTTAAAACATTTTAGCAATTCATTAAATATGTAAAATAGTAAATTTATAAATTCATTTATAATAAGAATGGATTTATTTTTAGATTGAATTCAAAATAATTACATTTTAAATTTAAGTTGATGACGTATCAATTATTTGCGATTTGCAACACACTCTTATGAAATTGAATACTGATATATGGTTAATACGTCATATTGTTATCTTTTAATATTCTCAGTTGATAGTATCAATTTCTACATTTTCAAATTAAATAATCCTGATAACGCTGTGTTCATTTGATTATCATCTTAAATATTCATGTTATTCTAACGATTTTTAGAAGTTATAGTCATTTCAACAAACAATTATAGCAGAAAAATGCCGAATTATGCATAGTACTGACAAGAAAATACTGTCAAACAGCGCCACGTTTTTTCGTATTGGCGAGTACGCTAAACTCCATGAATTTGAAATTAGAACTATGTAAAACTGATTGCAATTATTTTGCAAATTTTTTCTTGAGAAAATGCGATGAAGCACCAATGCTACATATGAATTTGAGATTTATTTCAAATCATTTTGGTTTCCATTTAATAATTTTCTTATTTAAATGTAACAAAGAAACTGTTTACAAAAATTTTGCATTTTTTTTTTCATTTTTTCTATAAATAATAATCAAAAGAATACTGTTTCATTTAAATAATAAATTTAATAAATATATTAATGAATAGAAACAAAAATGATTTGAAGTAAAAAATCTAAAATGATACTCATAAAATTAAATATCATTTAAATTGTTTTTGAAAAAATAAATTATTTTGTAAAACAATTCCAAATTCAAATGCACGGAGTTTGACGTACTTACCACTACAAAAAAATGTGGCGCTGTCTGTACAGATTTTCAATGTAAGCGTGATTTCGGAATTATGATAGAAATAATATTAAAAGTCATTAGCACATAGACAACTGTCAAATAACGAACTGTCTAAGTCTTTCACGTGTATTGTTATTTAGTGTTTGCAAAAAGCATAATGTGGTCATCTCAATGAGGTGAAAATATATCGTTAATTTATTTTTTTAAATTTTATTCCATTGCAAATAAACAGAAGTATGTTTAAATTGTATGCGAATGGAACAATTGTTTTATTGAAAAACGTTTTATAATTATTGTAACAAAATGCCAGAGATAAACAATATATACATTGATGATCCAAAACGCTTGCGGGAACCAATCAAAACGATAGAGGTTAGTGAAAAATTATGAAAATTTATAGAAAATAGTGAAATGCGATTTATTAAATTTTTGAAATTACAAAAATGTATCTAAGACATCAACAATTGCCAATTAAATTAACGTATTTTAATAATTTAGGACAAATGGAAATTGGTGCCGGCTTTTTTACAAGTCAAAGGTCTAGTCAAACAGCACATTGATTCATTTAATTTTTTTGTGAATGTTGACATTAAAAACATTGTAAAAGCCAACGAAAAAGTTCTCAGCGATGTTGATCCAATGTTTTATTTAAAATATTTGAACGTTTATGTTGGCAAACCGGATGTTGAAGATGGGTACAATATTACAAAAAATACAACGCCCCATGAGTGCCGACTTAGAGATATGACATATTCAGCACCAATAACAGTTGATATTGAATATACTCGAGGAACACAGCGAGTTGTTCGAAATAATTTGCTCATCGGACGAATGCCAATTATGTTACGTTCATCGATGTGTGTACTTTCGAATAAATCCGAATTTGAAATGTCACAACTCAACGAATGTCCACACGATCCAGGTGGTTATTTTGTTGTTCGTGGTCAAGAGAAGGTTATTTTGATTCAGGTAAATCATGTTCGATATATTTAGAATATGTTGCATGCAACATGTGAATATGTGTTTTAATTAATTGGTTTTTTTTGTAACGCAAATAAGATTTATCAACCACATTTCCACATTCCACATGTGGCCATATGAACAATTTGTAATCGATTTTTCATAATTCTCTCACAGGAGCAAATGTCACACAATAAAATGATAACTGAAGACTACAACGGTGTAATGCAATGCATTGTGACGAGTTCAACGCATGAAAAAAAATCAAGAACGATCGTATTGTCTCGCGGCGGTAAATATTATTTGCGCCATAATTCAATGACAGACGATATACCGGTTGCAATTATTTTCAAAGCCATGGGCTTAACATCAGATCAAGAAATAATGCAGTATATCGGAACGGATGAGTATACACAAAATCGTTTTGGTCCATCACTACTTGATGTGGTGAATAACAAAATTCATACACAACAACGAGCATTGGAATACATGGGTTCAAAATTAATTGCCAAAAGATTTACAACAGCAGCAACGAAACACTTAACGCCACCGGATGAGGCCCGAGAATTGCTTGCGACAACAATTTTGGCTCATGTACCAGTTGCAAGTTACAATTTTAAGGTAAAAGCCATTTATGTGGCATTGATGGTGCGCCGTATTATGGCTGCTGAATTGAATGAGGCGGCCGTTGATGATCGTGATTATTACGGTAATAAACGTCTTGAATTGGCTGGCTCATTGCTTTCACTTATGTTTGAGGATTTATTTAAACGCTTCAATTGGGAGTTAAAAACAATTGCTGACAAAAATATACCGAAAATTAAAGCAGCTCAATTTGATATTGTAAAGCATATGCGCGCTGCTCAAATAACAGCCGGATTAGAATCAGCCATTTCAACGGGAAATTGGACGATTAAACGTTTTAAAATGGAACGAGCTGGAGTAACACAAGTTTTATCACGATTGAGTTACATTTCCGCATTGGGCATGATGACACGTGTCAATTCACAATTTGAAAAATCAAGAAAAGTGTCCGGACCACGTTCATTGCAACCTAGTCAATGGGGTATGCTTTGTCCATCTGATACACCTGAAGGTGAAGCATGTGGTTTGGTTAAAAATCTGGCATTAATGACACACATTACAACGGACGTTGACAAAGATCCCGTCATTCGTTTGGCATTCAATTCGGGCGTTGAAGATATTCGTTTATTGAGTGGCGAAAGTATTAACAATAGTCGAGTCATGATGGTTTTCATCAATGGTAACATTCTTGGTGTTACAATTTGCTATCAACGTTTAATTCGGGTGTTTCGATTGATGCGCCGGAAAGGATACATTGGCAGTTTTGTGTCAATTCATGCAAATCACCTTCAACGTTGTGTTTATATTCATACTGATGGTGGCCGTTTGTGTCGTCCGTATATTATTGTGGAGAAGGGTGTGCCACTGGTTAAACAACATCATATTGATGAATTGAATGAAGGTGTACGCAAATTTGATGATTTTCTCACCGATGGTCTCATTGAATATCTCGATGTAAACGAAGAAAATGATTCATTTATTGCGACAAGGGAAAATGAAATTGTACCAGAGAAGACAACACATTTGGAAATTGAACCATTTACTTTACTGGGAGTTTGTGCTGGTTTGGTTCCATATCCACATCACAATCAAAGTCCACGAAATACATATCAATGTGCTATGGGTAAACAAGCCATGGGAATTATTGGATATAATCAAAAGAATCGAATTGATACGCTCATGTATAACATCGTATATCCTCAGGTAATGAAAAACATTTTGGTTTTGAATTTCATGAGATTTTCTCAATTAAAAAAAAAAAAACTATTTCTACATGTTTCGTTCAATTCACAGACACCGATGGTTCGTTCGAAGACAATCGAATTAACGCATTTTGACAAATTGCCGGCTGGACAAAATGCCACTGTTGCAGTGATGAGTTATTCAGGCTATGATATTGAAGATGCTTTAATTTTAAATAAAGCATCAATAGACCGTGGTTATGGACGGTGTTTAGTATACAAAAATACAAAATGTACGGTTAAACGATACACAAATCAAACGTATGATCGTATTATGGGCCCATCAAAAGATGCAACAACAAACAAAGTAATTTTTCGACACGAAGCGCTAGATAGCGATGGAATTGTATCTCCAGGTGAGATGGTGCAAAACAAACAAACAATGATCAACAAGGAAATGCCATCAGTAACATCAATCAATCCAGTTGAGCAGAAGGAACTAGGCGTACAAAATGTCACATATTCTGGCGTAAGTATCATAAATCAATTACATTCGATCACTCAAATTTTCATACAAAAAAATCTTTTAAAATAGGTGCCAATCACTTACAAAGGCAGTGAACCGAGCTACATTGAAAAAGTGCTAGTGACTGCAAATGCTGACGAGGATTTTTTAATAAAAATTCTATTGCGACAAACGCGTTGCCCGGAAATTGGTGATAAATTCAGTTCGCGTCACGGTCAAAAAGGTGTAACTGGATTGATTGTTGAGCAAGAAGATTTACCATTTAATGATTTCGGTATGTCACCTGATATGGTAATGAACCCTCACGGTTTCCCCTCTCGAATGACAGTTGGAAAAACGCTCGAATTGCTTGGTGGCAAAGCTGGACTTTTAGAAGGAAAATTTCATTATGGAACAGCATTTGGCGGTTCAAAATGTTCTGATATTCAAGATGAACTATTTCGTCATGGCTACAATTATATGGGCAAAGATGTGTTCTATTCAGGCATCACCGGTGAACCACTTGAAATGTACATCTATTCAGGACCGGTAATTATCTTTTCCAAAGGACTTTTCCCTTTCTTTTTTTTTTTTTTTTTTTTTGTATGAAATTTAATGGTTTTTGAAATTCACACAGGTTTATTATCAAAAGTTGAAGCATATGGTCCAAGATAAAATGCATGCACGTGCCAGAGGACCAAGAGCTGTTTTAACTCGTCAACCAACACAAGGTAGAAGCCGAGAAGGTGGTCTACGTCTTGGTGAAATGGAACGTGATTGCTTAATTTCATATGGAGCAAGTATGCTGATAATGGAACGTTTAATGATATCATCAGATGCTTTCGATGTGGATGTTTGTAATACTTGTGGTCGTTTAGCGTACTCATCTTGGTGCCATAATTGCAAGTCATCAGCAAGTGTTTCAAAAATATCAATGCCATATGCATGCAAACTTTTATTCCAAGAACTCACATCAATGAATGTCATCCCACGACTTAAACTTACGAATTATTAATTGTATCGGAATTTGTTAAATATATAATATAAATTTATATATAAAAGAAATTATGACTGAAATAAATAAAAACGCTTTTAATTCATATTCAATTGGTGGGCTTCCATATTATAATATATTGTGACGTATTCTTCGTCATTGCGAGAGTCGGGAGAAGAAAAAAAAGATTCGTCAACTATTCAATCTCCATTCATTCCCATCCGATTTCCTACTCATATAGAGTGTTGAAAATCATTATATTGGCTCACAACATTTCTCCTCACACCTTAAAATTAACTACGGAATCATTGACTAGTCTCAGTCGCATCGTAAACACAAAAATTGCAACCTATAGGGTACGAGACAATGTTTTTAATGAAAATCACTTTCAATTCGATTTTGATTCTCATTATTGATTGTTATGACCAGTTTTCTAATGAAATACAGCATTTCAAATACTGAACAATATTTTTTGTATTCGAATTCATTATATATGAAAAAAATTATATATGTATATTTTATTTTAATTATAAAAATGTATATATAAATATATAAATAAATTATCGCTTGCGTTGATAACAATATTTGGTTACTTTACTATATATTATACTGTTTTCTCATTATTTTAATCATGTTTTCACACATAAACTAATATTTTGATATCTTCATTTCAAGATGTATTTTTTGATTATTAACTATAGTTTTGGTTAGCAAATCATCTTTTTTGTAAACTTAATGGTTACTCGTGACATAATGTGACATTTTCTAGAAACTCGTTCAAACGTGTGTCATTTCACTCGTCCAATATTTTTGAAAACAGTTCTTTTAATATGAGATTGAAATCGTTGACGAAATTTTTAGACGCGTATCAAATCACAACTGAGCGATCAATAGAACGAATGTCCACAGTTACAATTGTCCATCTAAAAACGAATACAACAGCTTAATAAATTCGTTGAATGATATGAAATTTAGAAAAAAATCTCAAAGAAATAAATGAAAATTTTTATATTTTTCTCTGCATGGAATTATATTTCTGCGTTTTTTTTATTCTGATTCATTTATAATAATAAATTAATATTTCCACGGGAGTTAACATATACATGAATATGGCTTATCAAACCAATAATAAGAAATTCATAAATCTGAAAAAATCGAAATCTCATTTAGCAAACTAATTGGATAATAATTAACCGTGAAATTAATACTTAATCTTGAACTTAACTTTGAAATAATAATTAAAACAAAATAAATTTGATTCCATAAGAAGTTCGAGAATAAATAAATAATCTTGCACTAATCTACAGGGGCAGACTTGATTCACACTTTTAAGGTGAATAAATGCACATAATGCACAAAGCATATAAAAAACGTTGTGTTTCAATTGTCTCATATTAACTGGGGGCTCAACTGGGAAATTTGGAAGAGATCTGTTTTTATTCTCAATAAAAGGTGATTGTACATAGAGTCCAGTACAATAGTAAAAACAGTGAACAAAATTTTCCGAACTCTAAATAATTTGTAAAAAGAAGCTGAGACTTAAAAGCGTTGTATTAAAGTCTAGTATAAGAGATCAAATAACGTAAATAATTTGTAAGATCAAAACGACTTATAATTATAAAAAAAATATTCATTTTCAACGTACATTAAAATCAGAACTTCTGATTCAGAAGTGTGAAAAATTAAAAAACTTTAATAAAATTGAAATATAACAAAAATTTCATTTAATAAAAATAAAAAAAAAACGACAAAATGGAACAAGAAATAAATCAACTTAAAGAACAATTACAGACAATTATTATCTAAACAAGTCAGTTAAGAAAGACAAAAATTATGCGAAGATGAAATCGCAAAAATCAACGATGGCCCAAACCGAACAAAAAAATCTGAAGAAGATGAAGACATCGAAACTGAAATAACAAACGGTGATCAAATACAACTCGAATCATATAAATCAATACCTAAATTGTCTGGTGCACTGGGTCGGTATAGATCATGGAGAAGTCAAGTGGTAAGACGTACGAAAATGATTGATGCATTCAAGAAACATCCAAAATATGAACCAGCTTTGGGCATCATTCGTGCCAAAATAACTGGGGCTGCATCAAACGTATTAACCAATAACAAAACAGCTTACAATATTATTGCAATAATCAAAACAAATAATAGAGAAGTTCCATGAAAGAAACAAGGATATGTATGTATGTTTTGTCGATTTACAAAAAGCGTATGATTGTATACCGAGAGCTAATTTGTGGTCAGTTTTGAGTGAATACGGAGTGAATGGTTTTCTTCTGGGGGCAATTAAGAGTTTGTATAAATGCTGTGAAGCCGCTGTGAGAGTGGATGGTGAATTGAGTGAATGGTTTGAAGTGCGAAATGGTCTCCGACAGGGCTGTACAATATCACCGCTTTTATTTATTATTTATATGGATAAATTGATTAAATCAGCTAATCTGAGGGGTAACGTAGTTTTGGGGGGAAATATTATCTCTGCCCTTGCATATGCAGATGATCTAGTATTGTTTGGGGGCTCAGAACAAGAGCTACAAAACAGCATTAGCGATTTAGAAGCGGCTTGTACGAACTATGGAATGACCATTAGCAGCTCAAAGACACAGGTTATGCATATAAGGAAAGATAGGAAACAAGTAAATTGTATGTTAAATGGAGGTGTGCTTGAGCAGGTGTCGCAATTCAAATATCTAGGATGCATCTTTTCGGAAGATGGAAAACTGGATAAGGAGTTCGAACATCGCAGAGTGAATGGTAATAAAGTTGCTGCACAGCTTAGGTCACATGTTTTCAATAAACGAGAGTTGAGTAAGGAGACGAAGTTGATGATTCATGGGTCAATCTTCAGACCAACTATCACGTATGGCAGCGAGAGCTGGGTCGATTCAAATAATTTAATTCATGGTTTGGAAGAGAAAATACGTGAAGATTTGAATGTGAATTCGGTTGATGAGATAGCTAGAATGTCAAGATTGAGATGGTTTGGTCATGTACAGCGTACGTTTACCAAAGATAATTTTGAATGCTGAAGTGAATGCACCGAGAGGTAGAAGTAGACCGCGAAGACGATATTTGGATTCGGTAAAAAATGATTTGAATGAAAGAGGGTATGACTGGAATAGGGAAACTGAAGACCTGGCTCTCGATAGGGTACGTTGGAGGAGAATTGTTATTGGCCGACCATTACTTGACAGACCAGACGCTGAAAGGCATTAATGGTCTTTAAATGATTGTTGTTGTTGTAAAGAATAATTCTGAAATACCATAACAAGACAAGAAAAAACCGACATTTTGGTTGATATCCACTTTAGTGGTTAAAAATTTGCATAGAAAATTAAATATGAAAAAAATGAGATATCACGCGGTTTTGAATATTTGTGAAAAATTGCGATAAGACTCGATTTCTTTGCTACACAAGGGCCGCATCTTTGGCCACTAGGCTGTGAATAAATACATTTTTACTATTCGGACGTTTAATCGTGACCAAACTCACGATAACATTGAGATCTGTGGTTCCATTTTATGAAAATACACTGAAAATCGTAATTTTTTACTCTTGGTTTAAGGACATTCTCTGGCATAACTTTTCACCAATCTAACCGACCGTATGTATTCCAATCAAAATTATATCAACCAAAAGTTATTTTGAGGTCTCTGTGGTCCGCCCTATCACTCTGTGGCAATGGAATATCTGTTCGTGATTTTTTTTATAAATTTTGTAGACTAGTGTAATGTATAAAAACCAATCAGATAAATACCAAACTAAATATATCGTGAAAGTTAAGTCAAAAATACATCCGACAATTCATCACACAGTAGAGATAGATTTACCCTTTTTTGAAAACATTTGAAAAAAAAAAAAAAATTTGAAAAATATGAAAAAAATAAATAACAAAAACACTTAACTATAATTCACAGTTCACATAAAGTTACAATTATGAAAACACTGTATAAATTAGCAAGGGATAAATTATTCGAGGAAGATTATTATTGTAAACATTGTGGAATAATGGAGTTTGATAAATTTTTCATTAGAAACCATATTAAAATTTATCATGATGAAACTGAAAAAGAAATAAAATTGTACAGATGCAAAAAATGTGGTCAACTGATAAGTAAAAAAGAAATCATGGAACACATAATTCAAAATCACTATTTTTAAAATAAATTTTAAATTTATGAACAAACCATCAACGCATGTAATGCACAAAGCATATAAAAAACGTTGTGTTTCAATTGTCTCTTATTAACTCGCGCTCAATGTATAATATTTTTTATATATTAAGTGCTCAATGAAAAGTATAAATTAACATAATGATGCAGACATTAGTGTATGGATTTATTTTGTAAGAAATTTTAACAACAATTCCAAAATTACAGAACAATCTCGCAGTGGACTTTTAAGCCGTGGATAAGTACATCAACGATTAATGTACTACGACAAAAGTCATTCGGCGTTAAATTGCAAGCGATCTCTGTCATATATAATTCACAGTCCAGGATCGATGTAGTTCTAACGAACAGGGATGATTCAGTAACATGTGAGCTATTAAGAACAGAAATTGTTTCTGACCATGAAACTATCGGGATAAATGTAGTGTGCAATAAAATGAAAAATAATGGAAAGAGAATCGAAATGATATCGGGGAAAAATTACACTAAACAACAGTTAATTGAAAATATTAGGAGAGCGGATTGGAGCGGTTTTAATATCTTAAATCTTGATAATAAAATTAATAAAATAAGATTTAAACTAGAACAGGCAGTTGAACCGATTATAAAAAAAATAAAAATAAAAAATAACATTAAACCAAAAAAACGGTTTGATAGTGAGCTAGCGGATTTAAAACAAAGAAAAATTGAAACATATAAAGAGTGGATAAATGATAGAATTGATGATAAATGGATAACATACTGTGCGATACGTAACAAATATGGGAAAACGATAAAACTAAAAAAACATGAATACGCAAAGAATGAAATAAGAAAAGCGGGAAAAAATCAAAAACAAATGTGGAAATGTCTGAAAAAAGTACTCCCCAAAAAAAATAATAACAAGTAGCGATGACATTGAATTCGAAGATGGGGTAGAAATAAATGAAAATGTAATATGTAATAAATTTAATAATAACTTTGTGGAGAGCATCAAAGAATTAAATAAAAAAATTCAGGTGAAAGACATAAGTATTAATAGTACGATTGAGAACAAACAACTAAATTCAACATTTAAACTTAAAACAATAAACATGGATGATATAATGAGATTTATAAAATTACAAACTAAGAAAATCAATAAAATTCAAATCCTAAATTCAGAAGTGTAGAATGATGCTATGGAATATATTGGATATTTCATGTTACAAGTGGTGAATGAATCAATCGAAAAGGGAAGAGTAAACACGAACAAAGCACAAGAATTTAGACCAATCAACGCAATGCCTATTGATGAAAATATATTAGAATGTGCTATAAAAGAACAGCTGATAGATTATTTAGAAAATAACAAGATACTAGCGGAAAATCAGTCAGCATTTATATTAAATCGTTATGTGAAACCACGTTAAATTATATAATTAACATTATAAAAGAGTCAATTGATTGTAGTATGGTATTAATAATAGTTTTTTTCAGATTTTAAGGGTGCATTTGAAACCATTGACCGAATGAAAATGATTTAGAAATTAAAGAAAATTGGAATACATGATAAGGAACTCGAGTGGTTCAAAAACTTTTTAGAAAATAGAAGACAATGCACTAAATATAAACATCTCATGTCTGACGAAATAAATGCTCCAATAGGACTGCCACAGGGAACACAACTAAGCGTTTTTATGTTTCTGATATATATTATGACATAGTGGAAATTACGGAAAATGGTGAAGTAATATTATTTGCCGATGACACCGCACTGATAGTAAAGGATAAGAATAGTTTCTTATGACTTTCTCGTCATAAAATCATATTCGTTATATACTAACCAGTCATTACATAATTACTAACGAGTCGACAACAAAGAATTCTTTTAATGAGTTTAAAGTAAACAAACTGAACAAACTGAACAAATGATGATATGAACTTGATTATGTTCGTAAACTTGTCATTTGTGTGACAGAGAAAAAGTTTTTAGAGATGGAGTGGTCATTGGGTCCGATGAATTATGATTTGATTGAAATTAAAAGAGAAGAAAGTTATGTGACGAAATGTTAAATTGTAGACACTTAATAGGTCGACTGAAAACTATAGTTTTTATTATATTGAACCATATATTTTTGTACAAAATTGAAACATAAGATTGGTAATTAGCCTAAATATTGATTCAAAAGTAAATTAAATTTCAAACTATTTAAATCAAATGATTATTTTCAATTGGAGACGCCATTTGTTCGATTCATTGAAATTAATCTGCAGTTTTTCCATTTTGTGATTATTGTGTCTGCTTTTGATTTTGCCACTTTTCATCACCTGCTGAATTTGCTTGAACATTTTTTTTTGATTTGTCTTTAGTTTTCCATTTCCACAGCTTTTCTTAGATTTCGACAACTTTCACTGAAAAACATCGGTTCACCACATTGAAGTGATTGTTGTGTGTGACATCCACATCGTTTGGATAAAATTGTTTCGATCCATGCTAGAAAATCAACAATTCTGATGAAAACGGTTGCATATGTATCTTTAAAACACATTTTTGTTTCGTCATACACACTAATGCTTTTTTTTCGCCACAATGGCAATCCAAATATTTCAATCGAATCGTTCTTAGTGATGCTGAAAATTGGGTCATTGAAGAAGAACTGCAATGTGAATGTAATTAGATTAGTTGTTTTTTTATTGTTTTTGAATAAAGAAAAGCGACTTACATTGTTGCACAGAGAATCTAAGCATAAACTATTAACACATAACAATGTGTTAGTTAAACTATTCGTATTACCGCTTAATCTGGCGCAATCATTTTCCGATAGAAGCGAAGCTTCGTATCGTAACAAATGTTTACCTCCTTCAGAAGCTTGATACGGAATAGCCATATGTAATTTTTCACCGTGAAAATTTGTAGATGATTTTGGTAATACAGCTGGTTCTATAAATTTGTCGAATGTTATGAGCCCTTTTACTTCAATGATGGCAATATTATTGTCGTATGTCATATGATTATAATTTGGGTGTATGTACACATATTCAATTTGCTTTTTATTTCTGGGTGTTATAACTATTTTTGTATATTTTAACCTTCAAAAAGAAAAACAATGTGTGTAAATCCTAGAGTAAATCAATATGTTGTTTTGAGAAAATATTGCGAAAAATCAATGTTTTTTCTTCGATAAATTTCCATTTAAAATTAAATAGCAATCTGCTTCGATTGGAAAAATCTCAAAAATAATCATCTCATGAATGTTTTGAATTTTACAGATTTTAATACAATAAAAAAATATTCGAATAACCAAATAGTAATAACATAATTTTTCGTTATTGGAAATTATTCAATAAGTTCCAATAGAATATTGTAATTTATTGGGTCCAAAGACAATAACTTTCAATATACCATATTTTTTTATTGCAATAGTTTTCAATTGCAATATTGTATATTATTGGAATGAACACCATAAAATCCAATAACACATATTTTTTGATTGCAATTTTTTTCTATTGCTTATTGGTTTGACAACACTAAAAATTTGGCGACAACACTAAAAATTCAAATTCTTCTGTTCATTCTCAGAAAATTTTTAATTTTCAAATAATTTTCAATATTATTTATCAAAAAAATGCAATATTATTATGAAAAAAATGGCAATATTATTCGAAATAAAAACCCAATAAAATATTGGAAATAATTGCAATAAGAAAATATTGCTATTGGATTTTATGGTGTTTATTCCAATAATATACAATATCGTTATTGCAAACTATTGGAATAAAAAAATATGGTATATTGAAAGTATTGTCATCGTACACAATAAATTTTTTTGTGTTATTGGTAATATTGGAATTTATTGCAATATTGAAAATTAAAATCTGTATTGAATTTTATCAATCTTTGGGAATAAGAGAAATTGTTTACCAGAAATCATTTGCGATAGAATCTCCGTTGTCTTTGGTTTCCACTGGTAACCCTTTATATGGAAGAATATTACTTGCAGTCGCCAATATATGCCGGTTTGATATAATCACCCCAGATGCTCTGTAGGCATTAAATTGATGAATATGCGCAGTCCATGGAAAACTATATATACTTGGTGATCCGTACCTTTCTAAGGATATATGGTCGTAAAGTTTAGTGTCTGTTAAAATTAGAATATACAAACATGATTAATTGAATCGAGAAAATTGAAAAAAAAAACAACATCGCCTGGATGTAATAAACAAATATAAAACCTCTACTTACAACAGCATTCGCTATTAATATTTTTAAACTGCAAAGCAATAAATGATATGACAACAATTGAATTGCTAAACATCGTGCTCAAAAATCACAACAAACTATTCGTTGAACAAAAAATTCGACCTTATTTATACTCTTGGTTCAAACTAATTAGATTAACTCACATTAGCAATGTAGGTAATTAATGTGACGTTAGTAATTTCATATGAACAAACGGAAACAAATAACTTGGCAATAATTCAATAATGCACTTCGTCGCATTGGATTTTTTTCCCATTTGACATTGCAAGAAAATAAACTGATAATGAATAAAGTTTACATAGAACTATCGCGCGTGCTTTAACGCTAATTCTGTGTATTCGCAAATACGCTGGCTATATAATGAGGATACGTTTAGTCATTCACATATTGAGATAGAACCAATGTCTTCAAATTTAAAATTCATTTTCGTTCTATTTTGTTTGTTTATAGCAGATGTATTTGGGGAAAATGATGAAATGGTTGGATTTCCTCCATGTAAGTTTCTTCTAATTTCCGTTATTATTATAAAATGTTTGTTAATTTGTTTTTATTTTAATTCTATTCATATGCTAGTCACCAAATTTTGTGGACCTGGTCATTTCTCTTACCCGAAGCATTTTGTATTTTTCCGAAGAATTGATGATTGTTGTGAGATTCATGACCGTTGCACAATCTATGTTGAACCAGGAGATACAAAATATGGAGTGTCAAATAATAGTAAATATACAATCAGTGACTGCATTTGTGACAATACATTTTTCACTTGTCTACAACAAATAAATGGATGGATTGCATCTGGATATGAACATGGATTTAAATGGATGGTCCCTAACTGCATGCAAAAAATTCCAAACACAGAGATTTATCAACTCGTACCTAATTCTCCGCCATTCTAAAATTCGTAGAAATATATATCAATTGAAATACAGTGACTACGCCATATGAGGCGATCAGATATAATAATATTATAGTCATGGGTATATGTATATTGGCTTTAAGAAAAAATGCTTTATTCTAATTCTGTGTATTCGCAAATACGCTGGCTATATAATGAGGATACGTTTAGTCATTCACATATTGAGATAGAAGCAATCTCTCCAAATTTAAAATTTATTTTCGTTCTATTTTGTTTGTTTATAACGGATGTATTTGCGAAACTTTATTCATTATCAGTTTATTTTCTTGCAACGTCAAATGGAAAAAAAATTAAATGCGACGATGTGCATTATTGAATTATTGCCAAGTTATTTGTTTCCGTTTGTTCATATGAAATTACTAACGTCACATTAATTACCTACATTGCTAATGTGAGTTAATCTAATTAGTTTGAACCAAGAGTATAAATAAGGTCGAATTTTTTGTTCAACAAATAGTTTGTTGTGATTTTTGAGCACGATGTTTAGCAATTCAGTTGTTGTCATATCATTTATTGCTTTGCAGTTTAAAAATATTAATAGCTTTTGGAATAAAATAAAAATGAATTAAAAGACTCGAGCATGTTTTCTGATTCACTGTTTAAATTTTTTAAAGCTTGGTGGTTTTTTTTCTTTCACTTCAATTGCAAAAAATGAATACTAATCTAAGCAAATACAGATCAATTAATTGAATTTCATGATGTGGTGAAATGAGAACGATAATAACCACAACAAACTACAACAACTACAACAATTATGCTTATTCCACCCAGAGCTGCCGTCCGTATGATTTCTAAGCATGTCAGTTGATGTGTTGCTGCCGCTGCGGTCGTCACTATTATCAACTGAATATGTTGAAATGAATGGAACTGAGCGAGTGAATATAGGAATGAAATGGGTAATGGAATGAAGTTGAACTATTGCGTGTCCATGTGTGTATTTGTGTGTGTGTGTGTAATATGAATAAATCTTGTTTTCATATTACAATTTCATTTTTTCATACATACTTAACTCATTCTCTGTCCATTCATTCGCAAGCAGACACCTACTCCATATGAAACATATGAGCAAACATGAACGTTGCTGCCGTTCGTTGCCATCCTTAATGAACTGTTTCCTATAAAAAAACGTTAATGTCGCAAGTCGCGACAGATGAGAGTTGTAACAGTGGCGCCACTGGTTCCGAAAAAAGGAACTAAGTAGGATTTTGGTAGCTCCCCATTTAATTTGCATTAAGAAAGTGTCTGGAACTGTCTTTTTCCTACTACTAATGCATGCTTGAACGCGTGTCAACACGCATTTTATAATGTTCTTATGCAAAATAATCTTTTGTTATTCGACAATTTTACTACCAGAAATACACTGTTTACTATGAAAAAAAAAGGAAAAATTGGTTTGGAACCAATGCTATTGGCAATAAATGCCTCAACGACCACATTCAAATCGTCATAAAATCATATTCGTTATATACTAACCAGTCATTACATAATTACTAACGAGTCGACAACAAAGAATTCTTTTAATGAGTTTAAAGTAAACAAACTGAACAAACTGAACAAATGATGATATGAACTTGATTATGTTCGTAAACTTGTCATTTGTGTGACAGAGAAAAAGTTTTTAGAGATGGAGTGGTCATTGGGTCCGATGAATTATGATTTGATTGAAATTAAAAGAGAAGAAAGTTATGTGACGAAATGTTAAATTGTAGACACTTAATAGGTCGACTGAAAACTATAGTTTTTATTATATTGAACCATATATTTTTGTACAAAATTGAAACATAAGATTGGTAATTAGCCTAAATATTGATTCAAAAGTAAATTAAATTTCAAACTATTTAAATCAAATGATTATTTTCAATTGGAGACGCCATTTGTTCGATTCATTGAAATTAATCTGCAGTTTTTCCATTTTGTGATTATTGTGTCTGCTTTTGATTTTGCCACTTTTCATCACCTGCTGAATTTGCTTGAACATTTTTTTTTGGTTTGTCTTTAGTTTTCCATTTCCACACATATTATTGTCGTATGTCATATGATTATAATTTGGGTGTATGTACACATATTCAATTTGCTTTTTATTTCTGGGTGTTATAACTATTTTTGTATATTTTAACCTTCAAAAAGAAAAACAATGTGTTTAAATCCTAGAGTAAATCAATATGTTGTTTTGAGAAAATATTGCGAAAAATCAATGTTTTTTCTTCGATAAATTTCCATTTAAAATTAAATAGCAATCTGCTTCGATTGGAAAAATCTCAAAAATAATCATCTCATGAATGTTTGGAATCTTACAGATTTTAATACAATAAAAAAATATTCGAATAACCAAATAGTAATAACATAATTTTTCGTTATTGGAAATTATTCAATAAGTTCCAATAGAATATTGTAATTTATTGGGTCCAAAGACAATAACTTTCAATATACCATATTTTTTTATTGCAATAGTTTTCAATTGCAATATTGTATATTATTGGAATGAACACCATAAAATCCAATAACACATATTTTTTGATTGCAATTTTTTTCTATTGCTTATTGGTTTTTTATTTAGAATAATATTGCTTTTTTTTGTACAATAATATTGGAATTTATTTGATAATTATAAAAATTTTACTTTATAAAACACCAAGATTAAGACGACGACGAACGAAAAAAAAAATGGACAGGAGCTGAAAATCGAATTAAGTTTCCATCATTTTGACAGAAGCAACAACACTAAAAATTCAAATTCTTCTGTTCATTCTCAGAAAATTTTTAATTTTCAAATAATTTTCAATATTATTTATCAAAAAAATGCAATATTATTATGAAAAAAATGGCAATATTATTCGAAATAAAAACCCAATAAAATATTGGAAATAATTGCAATAAGAAAATATTGCTATTGGATTTTATGGTGTTCATTCCAATAATATACAATATCGTTATTGCAAACTATTGGAATAAAAAAATATGGTATATTGAAAGTATTGTCATCGTACACAATAAATTTTTATGTGTTATTGGTAATATTGGAATTTATTGCAATATTGAAAATTAAAATCTGTAGGTTGCAATGCCAAAAATTACACAATAATCAATTGAGCTTGATTAGGCCCACGAGAATTTTTGAACATAGTACTCATACTCATGCAAAAATGTAAAATTTGATCTACAAATTTAATTCGAATTCATAAAAAAAACGCATTTATTTATTAATAGAACGAATTATTTATATTTCCAGCAAAAATAACACATGTATTCGAATATACTTGAAAATAATTAATACAATTGTATCTTAAGAATAGAGACTTCGATTTTAAATCAGTTTTAATCACCATTAACAGTAACATTAATAAATTTAACCAAAGGAAATCAATTAAAATATCATAATTTTTGAAAACAACAAAACCAATAATAATACCAATCTTTTCCATTGTTCAGTTTGGTAGCGAATTAATTGGCTAATACAATCACAAACGAATTTTCCTTTAAGAAAACCCATGCCGTCTTGCAAACGGAGGTCTGAATAATAGCAATAAATCATTTTAAATGAACACAAGACAGATACTTAATATGGGATTTGATTTTGATAATATTGAATCATATCGTAAGTGCGAGTTCGGAAATTTTGATACGAATTTCGAATGATTGCCAACATGTGTGCAGATGCTTCTTTATTGTTTTTTGATGGTGCAAACCGTTGTTTTAGCAATGTAATTGTTTGTCCACGGAAGCATGGTAGACCAGTATCAAGCATAAGTGATACTAATGAAACAATAGCATCCTGATATGGTCGAATAGCTAAGAAAGATTGAACGCATAATTCACAGAACCATTTAAATGCTGGAGCATCCATCTTTCCACCCATTATCATAACCATTTCATCGGTCAATTTCATATCGGTTTCGAAACCAATATTACCACCAGGCGAAGACTCGAACATGAATCCAAAATCTGAAAATATTTCAATTTTAATTACAAGATGCCTATGAAATAAATTCGATTTTGCTTTACCGATATGAATAATGTGTCCTTCGGTATCGATCATAATATTGCCGTTGTGTCGATCTTTGATTTGCAACAAATATCCAATGACTGAATAAGCGGCCATTGATTTTACAAAATTGCTACGCGCCAATTGGAATTCTTTGGATGTTTCATCACCGTAAGTATGTAAAAAGTATTCATATAATCCAAAATCAGTTTGACGACCAAGTTGATCACGTGATTTTGCATTTGGAACGCATTCGATTACACCACACTAAATTGAATGTTGAAATGTTGAAATGATTTGCATATGAAAATTGGAATTGCAATGTATACTTACGCCTGGTGCAGTGGCAACCACACGATACGGGAACAAATACAAATCCAAACCAACTTGTTGGAATACATTTTGAAATATTTTTATCACTTGCAATGCAAGCATATCTTGACGTACATCATCGCCCACTTTGAAAATGGCTGCTTGCCATGAATCAATACCAAGTTGAATGCTTGGTTGTACAATGGCCGATGAATCTTGATTCGATACTTCCATTGCCATTTGTTCAAGTTCAGTTATTCCGCATCTTTGCACTCTGAACCGGGCTAAATATGGTGCTTTGGCTGCACTTTGCATCGGTGTTCCGCTATTATAATCAATATCAATGACCATTGCTTCGGGATTTGATGGCAAGTAGCATCCTGGTTGTACTTTAATTTTACTCAATGCTTCTAGACATGCTTTCTTGCGCGGTGCACCTTTTGCAAATGAACGAATTTCACCGGAAACGGCTGTTATTTTGCCAAAGAAGTCAAATTCACGCTCATAGAATCGCTTGGCAGCACCAGAAAATGACGATATAATATTTTGACTTAGAGCTTCCAAATGATCGAACAAAACGGCTGTAAAAAAAAACAGATTTATTTTTTTATCAAGTTTATTCCATGAAAATCATTCAATTTTAACTTACGATCTTTATGCTGTTGATCTTCGTCCATATACATATTTGTTTGCATATTCCAAATGAGTTGATGTCCAACAATTTGCGAACGCTTTGAAATGTGCTTTATGAATTCTGCAACGTAGCCCATCTGAAAATAAAAATTTGGATTAAGTATTTTGCCGTAACTTTTGACAATAAATGAAAAAAACATTCAATACGCACTGTATCGTGTCGTAATGCTTGGACCAACTGTGGAATGTATGGTAATACTGCTTCAGCCGGGTATGCAGACAATGTTTTCACTGCATATTGTGCAGTCAGAGGATGCGTTGGATATTGACGTGAAAAATATGAAAGTGCTTGTATTGGACTCACTGGGGACCATGTCAACATGTACACAAGCTGAAAATATAGAAGTAAAATCCATTCAAAGATAAAATATTTCTTTTTTTTTTTTTTTTTTTTAAAAAAAGTATAGAAAATACCTCGTGAGATTCAGCCAAAACTGTTTTGGTGGTAACTAAATATTTCAATGCTTCTGGTATATGAGAAACAGCAATTGGATCTGAGCAAACTAAACGTGTTATTTCATCTTCGATTGATTCGGCATTTCGAATTCGTTGTGGCAAGAAAATAGCTAGAGCTGGATTGTAGGACCATGCTAATCTAGTGTAGTCACGCCACAAGCTTAATTTTATTGGACGAGCGCCAAAATTGCTGAGAATGTCCTCACCAGGAATTGTAAGATGTGGCGTTGCATTTGGATTGTACCATGTGATTAGGAATTCTATTTCAGCTGCCTATATGCGGAGAAGTCAAAATGGAGATGAATAAATGAAAATGCTTATTTTAAAGCAATAGAAAGATGAATATCGTACCAATAATTCAAGAATTAAATTGCGTTTTTTCATATAATCTTTATCGTAATCGGCTTTTTGGAATGGTGACCGTTTTGATCGAACGGATCGTTTCGACAGGGTTGATGTTGAATGAGGAATTGTGTTATACCTAAGGGGGAAAGGACGAAAGTAAATAAAAATAAATATTGTAAATATACTGCAAATATTGCAAATATTGTAAATATTGTGAATATTGTGAATATTTATAAATATACTAAATATCATAAATATGCTAAACATATGACTAAATATTGTTCAAATTTGAGATTGGTAGTTGAGATCATACTGCATTCTCCTGTGTAAATTAAAAGAACTTACTATAGAATAGTACTCCTCACCATAATAGTGAGGTGGGTCCGTACGTCACTTCCTAAACAGATTAGACAATAATATAAACGTAAACATATCATTGATATTCATATTCATATGATTGGTTGACTTGATCTCAGCTACCAAAACTCAATTTCAAGCAATACTTATTTTGCCATCAACAATATATTCACAAATGCTAACTTATTGATAAAAATTAATTGAATATTCACTAGATATTTCAAATATTTATGGATATGGTGTGTGTATTTTTAAATCTAGCAAATATTCCATAAATATGTAAATATCGCCTGAATATTCTGAATATCTACTAAATATATATATTCATAAAGGGTTCTCAGCCCCTAGTTCCTACCAGCCACCAGTTCCAGTGCTAGTACTTCGTGCAACATCACTACCAGCATTTGAAACTGTGTCCAATGATAATTTGGCAACGGATAATGTATGTGAACTTGGATTGATATCATAGTCACCTACTTCACTTGCAATTAAATGCTTTTTTTCGCTTCGCATCGTTTGCCAGAATTTTAACAAAATTGTTATATCTTCAAGTAAATCATCACGTTTTTGACTTGGACAAAGTTGTGGACCACAAAAATATTCCAATGCATTGCTATAAATGCGTTCACGTAAAATATTCCGTGACAATGATTTGGGTAGCGTGTTGCCTTGTAATAATGATAAACCGCATTGAAGTAATTTAAAACGACATCCGACCGTTGCAACATCACGATTTTGTTTACCATTTATATCCATTGGCAAACATCGATGGAGCAATAATGCAAACATTTCAACTTTATCGCGATTACAGTATTTGGCTGTGTCAACAATTTCCGAAATAAATTGTAACCAAACGGCATGTGGTTTTACATTGATCGGTGGTGGAACCAATTGACAACCTTCGTATGCAGCCAATGGGCTTGTTAATTTAACTTCCTCGGCAAATAGGCCGATTTTCTTTTCGAATGTTGTTTCCCATGCGCTAACCATTTCCATCATAAATGATAGCTCCAAATCTGGACGAGCCGTTAATACCCATTGCCAACATTCAACAGCTGTTTTCATTGCTGATTCCGTAAATAATTCGACTTGTGATGTAGCTATAAACAAAAAATTACGAAAGATTTGAATCATTTTGATTTTATAAGTAGATTTAAATTGAAAAAAAAAAGTAAAATTCTACTTACAAATTGCATGCAATAATTTTCGATTAATTCCAGAACAGGTGATTAAATAAGCCGTTGCCGTCCAAACTGCTTCACGATATTGTTCATCATCTTTTTGTTCACACGCTTCCCACACTTCTTTCACAAGTTTATCGCTTAAGCCTTTTTTCTTGTCATCATTTAACACACGCAACATTCCAGACACTTCACCGGCATACTGTGATCGCGAACGTAGAACTGAAACAAATTGCGGTGTATCAGTGTTAACACACTGTGGCGGTTTTGTTGCAACTGCAAGCGTAGTCGATGTAACCGATGGAGCACATGATTGAAGAACAGCATCTACTGCCATTGCAAGACCAGTATGATTTGAGACATCTTCATTAGGCAACTGATTTTGATATTCTTGCAAATGACTCTTTGTTGCATTTGGTGCCCATTTCATTGCTTCATTGATAATACCACGACATCTCGCTGTAAAATCATTTAATCGTTTCTGTTCAAGAAAAAATACAATTTCAATATGAAATTGATTGGAATCACTTAAAAATGGTGAACTTTAATGTGAAAATTACCTCTCTTGCTGGTAAACTGTCCATCAGTTGAAGATTATACGGTGTCGATTTGACTTTTAGTGTTGGCGTTTCTTTATTTGGATCAAATGAAGTGTCTAGCAGATTTAGTACATCCCACATGCACCAAAGAACTTTTCGATTCCAAAGCAAATGTGGAAATCTGTCAACCAATTGTGATAAATATTGATCGGCAATCACTTGAATTTTCTCATGAATGTGATTGAAATAAACAAGCAACAGCATTGCTTGAGATTCCAATACATTTTCCCGAAGATGTTCTTGTGATACCAAAACATTTCGGAATTTCTCAAACACTTGATCGGCAACACTGCAGTTCAAGAGCAAATACATTCTCAATATCTTAACATTTGGTTTAAGAAAATATTTCGACGAAATCATTTACACTTACCATTTGATGCACAACGTCATTCCCGATTTATCTTTCTGCAATGGAATATCGCACAGGTAGCTGAAAATTGGCTCCAAACTTGGTTCATCTGAATTTTCGACTCTACATGATTTTGAAGTTAAAAAAGACGGTTGAATTATCAATATTTCCAATGATTATTCGCGAAATGATGGATTAGTAAATTACCTTAATGTTTCGAGCCAGTAAACGCTCAACAAGTAGGTGCATTGAGCGAAAGTGAATTTTTGAATGCAAGCAACAACTTCAGCAGGTGGATGAATAATATGTCCTTGATCATCTTTTCTTTCAAATGCCACTAAAATTTGACTTCGCAATTCATTTAAGCTAACGCTATCTGATTTCACCGCTGACGTATAATTTAATTCACGCATCTCCGAACGATGTGCCTTTTGTGAAATTAATAATGGGGATTTAGCTGCAATTTGTTGAACTCCTTGCGACCATTCTGGTGGCCATAATCTTGTATTTGTGAAACCCATCACAATGCAATAGAGCCAGAAATCTTTAAACAATTTCTGCAATCGGGGATTTGGATTTTTGATTGGTGGCAATCGTTTCACCAATATTGCAATAATCGGAATTAGCATTCCTAAATTGCCAGCAGATGAGCTGGCCTTTTGAGCACCACCAGAGTTATCATATGATCGCTCACCACCCAAACCAATTTGTACAAATAATTCCAAAAGTTTACCGAGCAAATCCAACATTTCACTTTCACCTTGTATATTTGCCGCAATATTTCCCAAAGCATTTATGACCGCATCTGATACATTTGAATATTGCTTGCGTTGCTCTGGATTTGTTGAGTAAGCTTGCAATGCAGATTGAACAGTTACACGTGAAAACATTTTCATGATTTCTTCGAAAATCTGTGATTCACATTTCGAAATAATGATACAGCCCAATTGATCAACAATCAATACATTTTGTTCAGATGGAACTTTGCAAAAACGTTGAATGAAAAATTGCAAAATATTTTGTGTGGTTTTTGGAGTATTTTTTAAAGCAACCGCTACATGACCCAACATCACGATGATATTCATTGGTACAAGACTCGATTCACTTGATGGAAAATTGAATAAATTTTTAATTGAAATTTATAAAATCATCGAAAAAAAAAATGTCTCTTACTTTTCTTGCTTTTCAGCTGTGAACAATCGATTTGATACATTTGCCACAAGAGCTGGAACACAATACGGATCAAGCTTATGTGCGGCACGCAATGCAATGCTCAAATTTTCAATGGCCGCTTCTCGTAACGCCTCAAATGCAGCTTGTGCTGACTTGGTGATGCCGGCTGGTTTCAGTGGCACATCAATTGCGCGGAAATCATTACCTTGCACTGTAAATGCATTAAAAATTATGAATTCCTTGAATTTAATAGGAAATGTATAAGTAATACATACCAACAATTTTAAATGGTTCCTTATCTTTCTTTTGTTGTGATTGGCTGTATAATTTAGCTAATATTGGACTTGGATCAACCAGAAAATCTCTCAAATATGAGATGGATGTTCCAGCAATGTTTGGAAATTTTTCAGCCAATTTTCCAAGTCCCTGAAAAATAGACATAAAAATTGTTAGCAATGTGATTAGTGTTCATTTTTCGTTCATTAGTGTACGACTAGGGGGAAAGAACTGAAACAAATGGTACAAATACTGCAAATGAAAGCCAATAAGTATGTGCGTATTTACACTGTTCTTGCTACGGATAAGACGAAGCAACGTGAAAAAACAACAACAAACTTTGTGCAAATAGCAGCAAATGCCTGCAAATACGCAAATAGTTCTTTCCCCCTAGGTGTACGATCTTCAATGAGAAAAAAATGTGTATTTTTTTTACCTCCAAACAAACCATTAGCAATGGCATGTGATCCATAACAATTTTTTGACCAACAAGCAAGTTTAATTTTTGATACAATCGGCCGCATAATTTATCACCCTCTGTAAAATAACATTGAATTAGAATTTGTCACATTCACCGATAGCAGTTGTAACGAATGGAATTATATTTCTCTTTGTAAAACAAGCAACGATCAATTAATTTAGAAATCAATCAGACATTTTAGTCACACAATATAATTTGTTGTTGGGAAATTAAGGAACGAAATAACAAACATTTGAAATCAAAGTAAAAACAAAAAACAAAACCCAAACAACAGATTTCCTTCAACAAATGTTCACCTAATTTACATAAATATATTAAACCATGTTGCAAAGAAGAATTATTATAGACATCATCAGCTGTAAGATATTAACGCAATTAAAATCAAACGAATTGATGTAAAAACGAAAATTAAAAAAAAAAAAGAAAATTTGAAGAAGTTGCATTGTGAGTGTGTCGACGCCCATTTGAACATTGCCTTACCGGTTTCATCGTTGATGGCCCATACTAGAAGATCAACACATGCAGCATTTGCCATAACATTGATTTTGTATTTGTTGACAGCTGTACATCCAGGTTCACGATGCTCTTTCTCTTGATCGTTTTGCTTCTTTTGTAATTCAGTTTGACCATTCAAAAAAAGATTCTTCACAAATTCTTGCACATCCTTTGTGAATGGTGTTGGCAAATCTATTAAAAGGATTTTTTTTAATTTATTAAAAGATGAGCATTTTGCATTAAATATATTCATTGACTTACCAGTTTCATTTTGAAGTACTTCACGCAATAATGTGACCAATACTAAATTGATTGTTTCGGAAAAACTTTTGTATGGATACGATTTAATTTGATGCAATGAGTAAATATCATTTGCTTGTTCGTCAAGATGCTCGAGCGTTTCTTTCGTTAACAATTTTTTCGCAATAGCAAAAATGCTTTGCAAAAATTGTATTTTAAATTGAATTTTTTGCCGTTTATCTGTCGTTTCGTAGAATCGCATATTTTGAAATTGATTAAAACTGGATCCGTATTTTGAAAAAAAGTACGTCGTCGGATCATACGGTACTGAATAATATGTTTGCAATTTTGGTGGTCGATTTGTTGAATCAGTTTCATCGCTCATGGAATCGTCAAGTGCTTCACAGCTTAAACCGCCTGACAATGATCTGGGTATTATTGAACGAAATTGTGATAGACTTTGTTGACGTTCAAATGGTGCATGATTGTTCGTAAGATGCATATTGTGTGTAGTTGTCGATGAAATTGGTTTTGATGCGGGTGGTAATGTAATCGGTGGAAATATTCGGCATAAAAGTGGTGGACTACTATGTGCATATCGCCCAATTGCACGTCCCAAACCAAGCAATATCGGTACGGTGGCTTTACACAAATTTACTGGTGGCAATGCATTGCTTTCACGACTTGATTTTATCATTGTTGTTAGCGTATCAAGTGTATTTACTTGATTTTCAATAATTGTGTCTCGCACATCTGGACAACTAACAGCGATGTCAGACAGCAATGTATTTAAACAGAAACTGAATCGTTCCGATGCTGGAATACCTATGAACAAAAAATTCTTTTCATTTTTACATCTTTTATAAATTTCAATGAAAATAACTTACGGTCTGACTTTTTTGGTTTGCCATCATCAATCCAAACCGCTTTCGGTAATGATTTATTCAAACGTATAAGATATGGCACAATTTTTGTTTCATGCTGACATCCACTTTCAAGAAAATATAATCCAAGGGCAATGACAGCTTCTTGCGCACGAAAATCTAAACAAAATACTCCAGCTGCATTTTCTTGTGGACAATAACGATACAATGACAAAACCTATAAAGAAAAGATCAAACAATTGTCAAAATGCATTGAAATTTTTCGTAGACAATTTCACAAAAAAAAAATTTTTTTATGCAAAATCGATTTTTATCGATTTGCTAAAATGAAGGACACATTTGATAAGCGACACACTTACTTTTTCCCATGGTGTTGGTTTGATTTGAGCTAATACTCGTGCCAAACTTCTCACCGTTGCTTCGAAATAAAATTTATTATTTATCGTCATTTTACTGCATATTGTCTCACACACAATTTCGATTTGCTTATTTACTCTGCAATTTTTTGATTTTCATTCATAAGCAAATCTTTTTTTTTTTTTTGCACCTTACACGTCAATTTTATGACTGATGTTTTTCCCCAGATACAGACGCAATGACAGCTGACTAATGTCAGTTGAGATATTCTCTTTCATTGTTTTGATGTTGGACAACTCGTTTGTTTGACAGCCGCTAAACGTATAAAAACATTTACCTAACCTAAAAAAGCGACAACGCAAACACATTCAACGCAAATAATTCTGTACACAAATTTTCCTTTTTATTTTGTGAAAAAAAAGTTGTGAATTTTCCAAGTGAAATGGCGAAAAAGAAATCGTCAGCAAATAAAAAACCCGAAGAAAGTGAAGTGAAAAAAACAAAAGGAACACCAACCGTAGCACAAATCAAATCAGACAAATTGACATTGCTCTCAAATCAATATTGGTCACCACAGGAAAATGAAAAACATTTACCGTTCAATCCGGATATTATCGTTGAAATTTATAAAACCGATATTATCGGTGCGTCGGCACGATTGCGAAACATAATTTTATTGGAGTTTAGCCAATATTTAGAGAATTATTTGTGGCCCAATTTTGATGCAGCTACAAGCAGCTTTGAACATGTCATGTCAATTGTGTTCATGTGTAATGAGAAATTCCGTGAACGTGTCGATGCATGGAATTCATTTGAAAAGAATCCTGCTCAATTCACTGGTTTCTTTAAAAAAGTCTTGGATTATTGTTTGTCAGACGAAAATTTCACACCAATTATTGCTAAACAGCAAACTGCTTTGATACTATTCTTGAATCATTGCTTTAATAGTATGGAAGTGGAATTGTGCAGAAATCAAACAAAAAAATTGGTATCACTTGGCATGTGGCAATGTTTACAACCGAGTCGTCGTGAAGCCGAATTGGCTATAACACCACAGTGGAAGAAATTTTGGAAAAAATTGCAGAAAAAAGACAAATCCGAACAAAAAGAACAGCTTGAATTTGAACGCTTTTTCTTGCAACGTTTAATGGTGAAATTCATTAGAATTCTTGAGGACATTCCGGAAGAAGGGCCAATTTCAAGTGATACGGTTCGATATTGTGAGCGATTTTTGGAGTTAATAATCGATTTGGAAGCATTGTTGCCAACCAGACGATTCTTCAACACAGTATTAGATGATTGTCATTTGGTGGTCCGTTGTGCATTGGCACCATTGGTTCGTCGAACAGAAGGAGAACTTTTTTTGCAATTACTCGATACACTTAAATTTTATTCACGTTTCGAAATCAATGATGAAACTGGAGATGCTTTAACTGATCATGATATGACACA
This sequence comes from Resseliella maxima, assembly GCA_029041755.1. Taxonomy (NCBI): domain Eukaryota; kingdom Metazoa; phylum Arthropoda; class Insecta; order Diptera; family Cecidomyiidae; genus Resseliella; species Resseliella maxima. The sequence goes on from JAQOWM010000106.1 coordinate 418,695, forward strand.
AATCCATTATAAAAAAATTACGGCTTTGCAACGTGCTGCTTTTGCTAAATTCCCTCAATTGAAATTATTTGCATTGACAAATGTTGCTACGGTTGACACAAGAGATAAGTTACAAGCACATTTTGATATTCTGGATGAGAATAGTCTCAAACAAATTGCACGATCTTTGCATTTGCTTCCAAATGAAAATGAATTGGATAATTTTAAATGGCATCGAACCGATGTGAATTTTTTGCGAGAACTTTTAATTTCACGCCATGAGCGCCGTGTTTCACAATTGGATGCTTTGAATGATATGCCACTTTATCCAACGGGTTTGTTTTTGAACATAATACTTATCTTATTTCATAAATTATTCAATTTTAATTAATTTTTTTCATTTTTCATTTGTTAGAAAACATAATTTGGGATGAAAATATCGTGCCAAATGAATACTACTCGGGCGAAGGATGTTTATCATTACCAAAACTTAATTTACAGTTTTTAACTTTGCACGATTATTTGCTACGAAATTGCAATTTATTCCGATTAGAATCGACATTTGAAATTCGACAAGATATTGAAGATGCTGTTAGCCGTATGCTACCATGGAAAGATGAAGTTGGAGATGTTATGTTTGCCGGTTGGGCTCGCATGGTGAGTTTCATGTTTTTTTTTTTTTTTTTCTTTATTATTTTATTTAGTCGCTTTTCTTATACATTTTGCTAAAATTATTCAAAAATTTTGGATCAAAATGAAAAGATAGAATATTTTGTTATTATATTTTCTTTATTTATTCATAAGTGAAATGAATAGATGCGTTAAGTGATAAGGATAAATTCGATTTGCATTTAGCAATCTATTTTGCGATTCGGCATTCTGTATTTCTATTCAAGTCCACTCGAATTACAAATTTGTTCTGCCAAATTGGTACGTTCCTCATTGTATATCATAAAATTGCTACAAACATCTTTAATTTTGTGGGCCACAATTAATTGTTGTCTTGCAATTGCTTCGGATTTCGAATTTAACTCTTTAATAATTTCCATTTTTCTGCCAACATTTTTTGTTTTCAAAAGTTCTTTGAATAGCAAACGAACTGGTTTCAAGTACGTGTTGTTCAATTTAGCCCTAGCATTGTCTACTTCTGTGATGCCATCAAATATATCATGCTTGAGTGTTTCAAAAAATGATGCTTGGGATTTTAATATGTCATTAATGTAGTCTATCCATTCAGTGGACATGGATTTGGGTTTCCATTGCTCAAACATTACATTAATATAGTCAGAATATCTACTTGGACACTGAACGTCTATTTCAGATAAAACTGCATTAACTGATTCCCTTTCTACTTGCTGGCCCTCGTTAAGTACAGTCATAAAATCACTTAGTACCTGACGTGCATTGCAATTATTTGCTGGCACTTTACCCAATGCTTGTTCAATTTGTGTGGCATTCATAAAATCATTAACCGGGGTGGCAAATTTAGATCTAATTGTTGCAATATTATCGGAAATTTGGAGCAAGATTTTTAGTTTTGGTCTCAAATTGATATTCTTTTCATCTGCTTTACTGTAACAATATTTCACAATTGTAGAGAATGTCACATCGTTGCAATTGATGAACTTAAAATATTTTGTGGGGAAAAAAAATATAAGTTAGAATTGGGAATGATAATTTAGTTCTTATTTATATACCTGAACAAATAGAAAAAAAGACAAAACAACAAGTGATAAAAACTGCTTCATTTTACTTTCGCCCGATCATAAGAACCACTATAATAATTTACGATTATATTATTAACTGATTACTGATAGACACAAAGTTCTTTTATATCGCAAAATTTTGTTGCGTGGAACAAGTTAACTTGCGTCAAAGGTTCGGATAATGTATGTTTCTCATTTACGCTAGAACGTAGACATAATTTATCAAAAAAATAATAAATTTCGAATTTTTTACGCAAATTTATAACATTTTCATGTAAATAATAATGTAAACCATTAATTTTGAAGCTAAATAGAGTCATAAGATATTGCGTAGTGGAATGATTGAAATTTAACAAAATACACTTTCAAATCAATATTACCATGATAATCAAATTAAATACACATCAATTCCACTCGATGTCAATTTTCTGAACAAAAGTCTCAAACGAAAAACAAATTTAATGTTAACAATCTTGTAGAGATAGGTAGTATTTACTCAGTGATCTCATTTAAAATTCAATGCAAAAATGTTTAAATAATTCTTAATCAAGTGTTCTTAAATACGATCTTGAAAAATGTTCAAGTCAAAACCTCATAATGAAAGCTTGAGCGAGACGGGAGATAGAGACAAATGAACAACAGACCTTTTACTTTTGACACTCTTTAGCAGAATGACTATCGTCGACGATGATTCAAATCATTTTAATTATCATTGAAAAAAAATTAAAATTCTATATGGAGACCGAATTTTTTTTCTGAAAGACTCATTTTTCATTATAATTTTTATCTGACAATTGAAAATGCAACATAAAATTGAAAATTAGTTTCTTTGAATTTCCATAATTGTGATTATGAAATTTATTTTTTGCGACACAGTAATTGAGTGTGACTATAGTCGAACGTCGATATTTTTTATTTTTCGTTTCCATTCCAGGGATTTGCAACAGATTCAGCCAAAGTAGTGCGTCGCTTATTATACTCGATCAAATTTTTGCTTATTTTTTTAAGTTCCGCATGTAATTTCGAATGAAGTTCAGATATTTTCTCAACTTTGGAATCCAAATTTTCAATGTTTTTCTGTATGTTCGCACGATCTTTTGTACGTAAAATGTCAAAGAAAATCTCATTGACATCTGTAATGGATGTATTTAGTTCCGACCGTATTCTATTAGCTTCAGTGGCTGCTTTTTCCACATTTTTACCATATTGTGTGTATTTTGTCGCCTGAGATATTAAGAAACGTTTAATGCGATCCGCGTGGTCTTTAGTCGTGTTCTTTGTATTCCATTTTAAAAACATATTATCGATATCTTTTGAGTATTTATTTGGACAAACAACGTCAATTTCTGCAACAATGTTTTTGTTTGAATCTCTAATTAATTCTTGACCGTAGTTAATCAAATTTATATGAGTTTCCACAACATCCGCTGCATTCTGTCCATTCTGTATCATGTCAACGGGAATTTTTCTTAAAACATTTGTCTTTTTTTTGTCATCCATAAAATTCTTGACTGGAGTAGCCAATTTAGATCTAATTGAACCAATTTTGCTTGAAACCTTTAACATAACATCAAGATGTGGTCTTACATTGACCCCTTTTTTGTCTGCTTTTTCATAAAATGTTTTCACAATTGTAGAAAATGTTACACCATTGCAATCGATCATCTATTTGAAAAAAAACAAACTGAAATTATTATTATGATATTGTGATGTTAACACAACTCAAATAATACACACCTGAACCAATAAAGACAATGACAAAAATACAAAAATTATGAACAGCTTCATTTTGAATTTACTTGACAAAATTTTTTGTACAATTGCACGGTAGTATAATGAGTAACGGGTGGATGCAAACCCACACAATATTTTATACAACAAAAATACATTCGTTGGCATATTTGGAAATTCTTATCCATAAAATAATAAAATTCCTGAATTCGTTTTCTCAATAATATGGGAAAAAGTTTCTTAGGAAACAGATGTTTGCACAAAAACTTCGCACGTTAAGAAAAATGAAAAGTGAAGAAATATCATTGATGAATTTCATTCCATTGAACACATAATCCAATATTATGAATCAAATAATTTTGGAGTTTGCTAGGGGTATAGTCCGTCAAATGTTTTTTGAAATTTAGACCAATATTTATTAAAATTAGTTCTCTTTAATTAAAGTCACTTGAAACAAATGACTAATGTTAAAACAAGCTCAATTTTGATTTCATGTTTTTTCTTCTTCAATTTTCAAACTCTGAGTACAGGCTCTCCCAATTTCCTCCTTTGCTGTGGTTGAAGTGGCAAAACCACATATTGGTGAGAAGAAACCATCAAGAGTACGTGCTGATGTATCGGTAACATTGAGTGTTCGGCCCGAAATCCAAGAGGAATGGGAAAATTTACGTAAACATGATGTTTGCTTTTTGGTTTGCGTGCAGCCAACCTGTTCAATTGGAACAAAATACAATTATCGCGAACCATTCATCCCTCAAGTTGGTCTTGTAAGCGTACGAGGATGTGAGATTGAAGGAATGCTAGATGCTAATGGGCGTGTAATTGAAGATGGCCCAGAACCTCGGCCACAATTGCCGGGTGAAAAGCGAACGTATCGAGTTTGGCTTGATTGCAATCAATATCGCATGGATATGGACAATTTGCAAGAGAGTGGTGTCGATGTTTACGAATCATTTAATATAATAATTCGTCGAAAACCGAAAGAGAATAATTTCAAAGTAAGCACAACATTTTTGCAATAGAAATTATCATTGATTGAATCAAACTAATTCATTTTTTTCTTTTCGAATATGACTTTAGGCCGTTTTGGAAACCATTCGCCATTTGATGAATACTGTTTGCGTTGTGCCAAGTTGGTTACATGACATACTACTAGGATATGGTGATCCATCAGCTGCTCATTACAAACGAATGCCATATCAAGAAAAAACCCTAAATTTCAATGACACATTTTTGGACATTGAGCATTTACGTGAATGTTTTCCAGATTACAAAGTTCAAGTCAACGGAGATGAAAAAACATTGTCACGCCCAATGCTTTTAACATTCGAAGATGTTAAAGAAACTGATGATGATGAGGAGGAGGATGAAGATGTATGCATGGAATTACCAAAAATTATCAATGTTGAACAAGGACCATTGCCAGCATGTGGACCATATCCATTTGATGAACCAAAAAAGAATGCCATTAAATTTACACCGACGCAAATCGAAGCGATCCGATCTGGAATGCAACATGGCTTGACATTGGTGGTTGGTCCGCCAGGTACAAAATTTGATATGATTATTTTCATTTCTTTTGACATTTTTCATTCACATATAATCAAAATATTCATTATAATCAAAATGTTTGATTTTTTTGTTTCAGGTACTGGTAAAACTGATGTTGCTGTTCAAATCATCTCAAATCTTTACCATAATCATCCAAATCAACGTACATTGATCGTAACACATTCCAATCAAGCGTTGAATCAATTGTTTGAAAAAATCATGGCTCTCGACATTGACGAACGACATTTGTTGCGTTTGGGTCATGGTGAAGAGGCGCTGGAAACTGAAAAGGATTTCAGTCGATATGGTCGTGTGAACTATGTACTTGCCAAACGTATCGACCTATTGACTCAAGTGCAAAAACTGCAAGAATCTCTTGGTGTTACCGGTGATGTTTCATATACATGCGAAACAGCTGGCTATTTCTATTTGTATCAAGTGATTTCACGATGGGAGAAATTTTTAAGTGAAATTGAACAATACGATGGAGATAAGTACACACCAACGATCTTCAGTGAACAGTTTCCATTTACACGTTTCTTCGATGATGCCCCGCAGCCACTTTTCCCCAATCAATCATACCAAGGTGACTTGGAAGTTGCTAAAGGATGCTTTGAATACATTTCAAAAATATTCACACAATTGGAAGAATTCAGAGCATTCGAATTGCTTCGAAGTGGTTTGGATCGTTCAAAATATTTGCTCGTGAAAGAAGCTCGCATCATTGCGATGACATGTACACATGCTGCTCTGAAGCGTAAAGAATTGGTGAACATGGGATTTAAATATGACAACATTTTGATGGAAGAATCAGCACAAATCCTTGAAATTGAAACATTTATTCCATTGCTTTTGCAAAATCCAATGGATGGACACAATCGTCTGAAACGTTGGATTATGATCGGAGATCATCATCAATTGCCACCAGTCATTAAAAATATTGCATTTCAAAAGTATTCAAATATGGAACAATCATTGTTCACACGACTTGTTCGATTGGGTGTGCCAACTGTTGATTTAGACAGTCAAGGTCGTGCTCGTTCAAGTATTTCAGCATTGTATAAATGGCGTTACAAGAAATTGGATGATTTACAACATGTACTCGACAAAGTCGAATATAATTTAGCAAATCCTGGCTTTAAATTTGAATATCAAATGATTAACGTTGAGGATTTCAATGGTGTTGGTGAAACAGAACCAAATTTATTCTTCTATCAAAATTTAGCTGAAGCTGAATATGTTGTGGCTGTATTCATGTACATGCGATTATTGGGCTATCCAGCTGAGAAAATTTCCATTTTAACAACATACAATGGACAAAAACATTTGATTCGTGATGTGATTAACATGAGATGCGGAGATAATCCATTGATTGGACGACCATTGAAAGTAACTACGGTTGATAAATACCAAGGTCAACAGAATGATTATATTTTGTTATCACTAGTGCGAACCAAAGCCGTTGGTCATTTACGTGATGTTCGACGTTTGGTGGTTGCAATGAGTCGTGCCCGGCTTGGATTATACATTTTCGGTCGAGTGTCTTTATTTAAGGATTGCTTTGAATTGCAGCCCGTTTTCAATATTTTACTAAAACGACCGACAAAACTTCATTTATTACCCGATGAAATGTTCCCCGGTGAACGAAAACTAACAGATAAAATGGAAACCGAATCAAAATGTATTGAAAATATGTCAGAAATGGCTGATTTCGTTTATAAACTATATTTGAAACGTATCAACGATATGAAAGAGAATATAGAATCGATCAAAAAATTGTATGAAAAAATACCAACTGAAGATGAAACTAAAGAGGAAGACGATGAAAACGGTGACAATGAAAATGCAGAACCGATGGAAACAGAGACATTCGTTGAAACACCTATTCAAAATGAAATAGATGAGGATGTTTCGCAAATGGAAAAAGAATGAAATGTTTATTTTATGAATAGATTTAGAGTTTTTTTTTATTTTTCATTTCTTATTTGAATGTTCATAATCTTAATCATTGAAAAAAAATTCGAATAAAAAAAAAACAGAAAGACCAAATCAGTTTATTTATAACCAAGACACAATCCATTTTGACAGATAAGTTCTATGATTGAACTTGAACGTACCAACACATTGACAGATGTGAATGAAAACACGCGGCTGTCAAACCTTAGAATTTTTTTAAGAGTATTAATCACATTGTTAACCAGTTTCTCGAAAACACTTGACCATTATTATTGAAAAAAAAATAAAAAAATAAAAAATAAAAAATAAAAAATAAAAATAATAATTGGTTAAATTTATAAATAGAAAATCATCAAAATTTTCATGGAATTTGAGTGAATATTTTCTGGATAAATAGCTGACATTTGTTTAGCTTTGGAAAATTACTAGACGACAACAAAGATGATATTTTCAAAACTCGCACGATTTGCATGGCGCAATAATTATTTAAATGGCGCAAGTATTCGTCAATTTTCTGGAAAATATCAAAAGGCATTGGATAAATATCCAATTTTGATGCAAGCAGCTCAGGTACGATAGAAAAATATAATTTTTAGCTAAAAATTGTTCAAATTTTTATTGGAAAAATTTTATTAGTTTGTTTTTTACAAGAAAAAAAAAACGCGAGAATTAAACTAGCCATTTTTCCATTAAAAAAAAATTAGGCAGGTTTCTTGATGGGTGCTGGTGATTTTTTGGCTCAAACTGTAATTGAAAAACAGAAAATCTCTCAACTGGACTATGTTAGAACATTGAAATTCTTTATAATCGGATTTTGTGTGGCTGTAAGTTGATTCAATTATTTAACTAAACATTAAAAAGAACTAAATTGAAATTCTTCATTTTTTTTTTTTTTTTTTTTTAATCAAAGGGGCCTGGTTTGCGTAAATGGTATGGTACTTTGGATGCAAAAGTAACTGCCAAGACGAGAGTAGGTCGTACCGCCCAAAAAGTATTTATTGATCAAGTTGTATTTGCTCCAGTTTTCCTCGCCTGTTTATTATCCTTGATTGGATATTCACAACATCAGGACATTGACAAAGTTAAAGAGAAACTTCGAACTGACTATACCGATATATTGGTAGCTAATTACAGGTACGATGGAAAATTACAATTCAGTGTGATTTTTAGTCAAACAAAGTTCAATTTTGATTGACTATGAGAGACATTTATTTGACAAGCCAAAAAAAAAAGTTAAAAAAAAATGCGACTTTAAAATAACTATTTTTTTTATATTTTTTCCTTTCGTTAATAGTGTATGGCCAATGGTGCAAATTGTAAACTTCAGTATAATCCCATTAAATTATCAAGTATTGTTAACACAAACAGTAGCTGTCTTCTGGAATATCTACTTTTCATGGCGTACTAATTTAAATGAACGTTCATCAGCGGTGATCAGCTCTGGCAGTACAGTCAATGCAAATACAAATTCCAATGCGATGAGTGCAATTTAAATGGAAAAGACAGAGAAGAATGACGATACTTAGTTAGAGAGAGAGAGAGAGAGAGAGAGAGAGAAAGAGAGAAAGAGAGAGAGAGAAACAGTTAAATCCGGATCATATCATCTCTAGTTTAGAGTAGTTAAAAGAAAATTGTATTTAAATGAATATTGTAAAGACGAGTTTTAGATGAGCAATGAAATGTCATATATTTACATGATGAATGCTCATTGCATTTAAACAAAGTGAAGATAGTTAGCTTTGCAAAATGAAATGTTCCTAAAAAAAAAAATGGAATAAAGTCAAATAAATAAAACCACAGGAAACTTTTAATTGAATTTCAAGTTCACAGCATTGAATGCATCCATTCTATTTCATTCAGAATAATTCCTTCCTAAATAAGTTGCAAATCAACTGAAGTAAGCATGAATTGTGGTGTGTGTGTGTGTGGTATTATATGCATGTATATGTGATGCGATTGGGTTTGTAAGCAATACAATCGAAAATACGCATGCCAAACATACCGTTCGACCAAACGCGTACAGTCGATCGATGGTAGTGTTTGCCGTTTTCGTCACCAAAAGCATGCATTTTGTTTAGAAACTAACAGCAAATATAGGCGCTCATACATTTTATTACCTGCACAAACAGAAACATACGCATTATCAAGTGAGTACGAATCGAGCGCTGCGGCGCATAACCATATGACTGTCTATGTATATGTGTCGCATCGCACAAATCTCTGCGTTGAACCGGCTACAATACTGAATGGATAACGATGACTTCAGTCTGTGAAGTATTACTGTGAACATAGCACGTATTTGTGTATTTTAATCGATTTTTCGTTCGTATCACATACTGTTTGGGAGAATAAAGAACAGAAACTAAATCGAAACTGTTCACGCACAAAAAAAAAAAATCCAAGAAACTAAAAGGAAACGTGAAAATATTTGCTCAAAACATACAACATTCGGAAGAAAACTATCAACAAAACAATCCATTTAATAGTTAAATGTGAGAATTAAATGGAAACAAACCAATATTTGCGCCGGGTGTTGAAAGATGTACAGTGCGAAACGACTTCAAGTGTTTTTCAAGTACAATTTTAAGAAGCAGAAAACTTTATAGCTTTTTTTCCACTTTTTGCACTCACTTTATTTTTCATCAGCAACGCGTAAATCTTTTCAACGCGTCTCTTTGTGTTCTGAGTGCATTTTACACATTTACAATCAGTTTGCAAATTACTTTTTTTTTCCTGTAAGTTTGGTTCTTTCCCATTCTTGCATACGCACCACATCGTATATACTTCATCATATCAATAGCAAAGTTTGAATTGATTTAATTGCGGTTGTAATAAAATAATATATTCCATCGTATATATTATCGCGTCTGTAACAAAACAAAAAAACCATTTGAAACAATACTACATTCATACGGTCTTCAGCATTATTATTTTTTTCCCTTTCGTGTGGTTATTGCTGTGGTGCTGTTTTAGTTCGATTTTTTATTTTGTTTATTCAAATCTATTTGATATTCTCTTGGTGCATGTTGCGGCTAAACGTTTATGCAGTTTTAATTTTTCAATCTGTTTTTTTTTTTTTGTTTTTAATATATGCAAAGTAAATGTTCAATGATTAATAAAAGTGCCTTTGAGTGAATGTGCAAATCGGACATCAAGTGAAAATATGTCGTCAAATCGCTTGGAATTATAAAAACAATTTTTATTGGCGATAAAATCGGTCGCTCAACGGCTTTAATCACACGGTTTCAAAGAGCATTGCTATTAAAAAAAAAGAAAAAAAAAAAACAAATAAATACAGAAAAAAAGAAAATAGTTAGCAACATTGAAACGATTCCAACAACATTAACTAGAATCTATATAAATAATAAAGTACAAGTACAAGAGAGACAAGATTGTAACATCTAAGGGAAAAACATCATATAAATTGTAGTGTAAAAAGCGATACAGCAGCCGGCAACAATGTGGTCCATTAGAAATCGATCGAAAATGCTGTTGACTGTGCGACAATATATTCAAGCAGCTACAGTGTTATTTGCCATGCAAGCGATAACAATGGCAGCCGCACAAAATCTAGCTCTATCATCAACAACACCGAAACTCGTACATGGTGCACTTGCAGCAGCTGCAAACCCACTGAGCAATTGCTCAAATGTGAGGAATTTTTTTGAATCGCAGGGAATCAACGCCGCCGATATACCAACACAACCAATCACTGGTAAGTTTTTCAAATCATCACAATTCGTTTCGGTTATTTTGATTCTGTAAAGAACTAAAATTACAAACGAAATAATATCCTATTTTTAGAATCGATTGCAATTCGACAGCAATTCCAAAATTTTTATTATGTGCCGTGCAAATTTGCCTCTCTCATTCTCTCACTCTCTATCTCACACTCTTTCTCTGTGTGTCTCTATATATTATTGCTTTTTCGCTTCCATATGAATGGCTACAAGCGTTGCTTCTTTCATTCTTTGTTCGTAATTCAGTCTTTCGGCTTTTATATCGTCAACATTCAATACACACATCTGTTCGGTTATGTCCGAAAAATGCCATGCACATCGCATGCGCGCAAATTTGAATTTGATTTTTATCCTCGTTTAATGTAAACATAAAATGATTCATTTGCATCGCATATGTGCAAAACAATTGGTTTTCGCTTTACCAAGCGCAATATTTATTTATAATGAGGCTTGTATGGTTTTGTATGTGTATGCGATTCTCTATTTTTTGTAGTTTCCTTCACTTCTCTCTTTCTCTCTCTCTCTCTCTCTCTTACACTCTATGCAGAAAAACGCTTGAATGCAGCACATTTTTTTTTGTTGCGTTCACTTCTGATATTATTTCAACATTAATTTTAACTGCATAAAATATTCTAATTCTTGCTGAAAAAAAAAAATAAATAAAAGAACAAAATAGCAAGCGAAGAAAGTTTATGACTTTCAAAATAAACTGTTGGCTGGTGCGTGATAAATATTGGCATTTCCAAGTTGAAAAAGAAATTTATATGAATAACCAACCCATTCTTTTGACTTGAACATAAAACAAAATGAATGAAACAACGAAAAATCAATATGCCCAGCTTATTTATTAGTTTGTTTATATTCTGGTTTCCATCAGTCAGTTTTTTTTTTTTTTTTTTTTTTGAGTGTGAAGCATAACCATTTCGACTTTGAAGGCGTGTGGTTTTTTCTACTCCCAAATGAAAATAGCTTACTAGTGTAAATAAAAATGTTCGTATATACAAAGAAAAATGAAGAATAGAAAGAGAAAAAAGAGAAGAAAAAATGGTATTGGGCTGGAATATTAACCGAATGATTCATGTCGCTTTAATCTTTTGATGGTAATTAAGTTAATCGAAATATTTCGTGGGGACACTTAAGTGGCTTGTGCATTCTTTGTGTTGTAACGATAATAATAATAATTCTTTATTTAAAATGCCTCAACGGGCGATATGTATAGGCCTCAAAATGTGTGCGCGAAGTAATGTGACAGTTTTTTTTTTATTCACTGTCATTCCACTGACAATGCACAATTTTTATGCGTCGTCCGCGTTGTGGTCCGTCTTGGTCAATATTTTTATTCGACATTCTATGCATACGTATATATTATATATATGTATATAATGGCTTTGGCAGCAATTTTGCAAACTGATCGCTGTTGTGGGAACATATTTTTCGTTGAAATAAACCCAATTACATATCAATAATTACGCAGATTTTACTTCGTGCTGCTATTTTGTCAATCAAAAAACCATAAGTCAAAAGCAAGTTATGAATGCAACGCAACAAGTATTCAGGTGGTACAACATGAGCGAAAATATTTCACATCCATACCAAATATCGCATACACAGCGCGCTCATACAATGCCATAAACATACACACAGAGAGAGACACCAACACTCACACACTTTTGTCCAATTTATTGCATTCACTTGGCGATTTTGAAGTGGAAAAAAAATTCTTTATACGCGTAATTAAAGCGAAACTTGCTTTTGTCAACCGTTTTTCTCTGTTTTTTATTGTATCGAGGGAGTTTGGTGGGTTTTTTGCACTGAATCTCTCGCTCCCCTCCTCTTTCTCTCTCTCTCTCTCTCTCTCTCTCTCTCTCTTTCTCTTTTGTTCTTTGTTTACCGGCCAAGCGAATTTTTTTTATCGCTTTTTTCAATTCATCGTCTGACAATTGGGCTTCTTGTCGGCTTCGCATATTGATACAAACATAATATATTTGATTGTTATGCGCCGAGAGTGTGTGTCATACAATATGAGCGATAAACTGGTTTCAAATTCGCACAAGCATTGTCCACTGCAAAAATTCTTAAGCAATGAAAAGAACAGCAACAACAACAACAATGAAAAAAAAAAAATCAAAATCAACAAACCAAAAAATACACCAGAAGAATAAATAAAAACGGACAAAAGAAAATGTGCAAGGAATTGACGCACACACAATGCCAACCAGGAAAAAACGAATAAATGCAAAGGAAAAGAAGCAATATACATTTAGACCGCATGAAAATCAAGTGAGTATGGCCACGTAACGCATTAATAAAAATACATATATATATATATATGTATCAATGACTTGTTGGTTTCGTCCACATTTCTTTGGCTTTATTCGAATGGTTCTTAATTGAAATGTCATACAATATGCAAAACAATTAAATAAAAACATTTTTTATGTTAAATTTTTTTTTTTTTTTTTTTTTTTTTTTTTCTTCGTTTTGCTTTGAACACACGTTTATAATCAAATTCTCTTTTTTTTTCGTTTTTTTTTTCATTAATAAAATGATCAAGCCGAGAAGAATTTAGATAGCGCACAACTTGAACTGGCCATGTGCAGATTACATTGCATCATATTTGAATAAATAAATAAATAACATTATGTCACGTTGTTGTTGTTTGTGTTGCTGGTGCTTGATTGCATACTATCTCTACAAATTCCTGCTCTCGCTCTCCATCATATCTCTGCCTTTTATTCGCTCAGTTTTGGATACAGGCGTGTGTCTTAAAACGTTATTGCCATTTTATCTCTTTACACACAAGCATTCACATTCTTTCACATGTGAGAATGAAATGAGCAAACAATCTACTCAATCGAGTAAGAAAAAAAAAGTGAAAAAAAAAAAAAAACAACACACAAAGTCACAAATTCCCCTAATTTATGTATATTCGGACTGGAAAAGTTGATTAGACTTGTGGCTTTTTTAAAACGAAAAACTGAATTGATTTTGCTTTATTTAAATATTTTGTGGTTTTTATGAATGCAAATGAACTATCATCAACATCATCACCATCATTTTTGAGCATTTAAATATACATATAAATGAGAATGGAACTTAAAAGCTGGATATGCCAATTACTCGTCAGGAAATTTGAGTCAGTGGCTGTAGCAAATTAAAAACAGCATCTCAAAATATAAAATCAAAATGAGATAAATTCACATCTCTATGTAAATTATTAAAGAATAAAATGAAAACAGTTTGTGATGTTGATTTTATTTTTCTTCATTTACTCATGCTTGTATATGCAAACTAGTATACAACACTCAATTCATTAATCGAAAATAAGAGGTCAAATCACTGGATTTCATTAAGCTTCAATTCATAATGCTAACAAACCGCAGCCAATTTTTAATGCAGCAATACGCTAATTTTTACCCACGCATCTACATATCAATTACTGAGAGAGGAAAGGCTGAATTCAATGTGAGTCAATAGTTTACCTCGAGACAAATTAGATAGAGTGAGATTGCGCAAAGAAAAAAAAAAACATAAAAAACAAAGAAAAAACGTATTATACCGATTCTAAAACAGTGCACGACAGTTTGGTTGGTCGTAGCCATGTGACAAATAGCTAAATTGGCTACATCATTAAAATCGTTATATGAATAAAAGGCACAATACTGCTTGTATAGGTCTTTTATAGAATGCTAAATACATAACCAAAGACCCCTTCATTTTATTAATGACTAATCGGAGAAGTGTATTTGTATATTTCACACTCTATGTGGATGTGCGCAAACAAATGAGACAGAAGGAAAGAATGAAAGAAAAAAAACTGATTCACCGAACGCACCTTGTTGTAGACTCAATGGTTTTCTATTTGATTCACGTTCACATAAGATATCGAGCGAGAAAAGAAAACAACTTGTTATTTTTATACATCTAATCTATGAACATATATCATACTCACATCCATCGGAATATTTATATTGAGTGGAGAGATAGAGATTAAAGCTGACGGCAATGGCTTGCACTGTATTTACAGAGTGGATTGAAATATCGGAACAAAGTGTGCATAAGAGCTATACACAAACACAATTGAATAACATCAAAAAACCAAAGGAAAAAAAAAAACATCCAAATAAATTTATTGTAATCGCGCCATTTTGACTTCGATCATTCAAAAGATAAAAACCACGATACATTTCTGTATCAAAATCCTAGAAAGCAAGGTTCAAATCGGATCACGTATGAGCAACAATCAAAAAAAGAAAAGTTTTATCTCGATAATACTTTATAGATCGTAGGTTGGTTCTTTAATGAACCAAAGATCGATTGGTGCTGAATATGAATGAAGAATGTTGATGTCTGGATGAAGTTTTTTTCACAAATGTTTTCCTCCTCTCTCTCTCTCTCTCTCTCTTTCTTTTCTCGATTCTTTTACTCGGTTTTCTTCGTGTTTAGTGCTTGTCTTGAGTATTTTTTGTTGTTGTTTCAGCCAGATGATATGTTGTCATATGAATGCAAACCATCGCCTACAATATTATGTTCCGGCAAACATAAAGACGTTATACATTGCTCAAGCCTCAGTCAAAGAATACTCTCTTCAATATATATGTGTGTGTAGCATTGCGGTGAATGAATCACATAGAGTCGAAGAGAGAATTAAATGAAAGAAAGCAGTAGAAAAAAAAAACTGGTGAAAGAACTGAAGACAGACAGAGAAAGAGTGTATTAAACAAGCAGATGGAATGGCAACGCACCATTTTGGCCACCATAATTCCATAATTTTCTTCTAATTTTCTCTCTGCGTTTCTCTCCACACCCTATATTCTCTTCCTTTATGTGGTTCGTGCCCTCCATTCAATTTTTCAGCTGGCTGAAAATTGTGCATTGTGTCTGTGCACTGCCGCACGATTGCGACAACGACAATATACAATTCACATTTTCCACTTAAAAAGGCACAAAAACATGCTGTTATTCGACTGTATTTGTCACCCTCATATTGAAACATTTACATCGTTTCCAAATTTACAATCAACATTGCATGTGTTGCACTCAATGCTTCTATTCTTTACTTTATTTCACTGCATTTTTGTTTCATTTTATTTTCTTCCGGCCTTTGTCTTTAATTCTCAATTTTCATTGTTGAATTAGCGGCTCGATATTCGATTTCAAAAGGAATAGGAAATGAACGTTTTTGTATATTGAAAATACCGTTCGGAAGTATGTATGTTTTTTTTTTCCTCCAAATGCACGAAAGAAAAAATGCATCAAGTCGACGTCGACGACGACGAAGACGCGAACGATGAGGCAATAAAAATCTATTCGGAAGTTACTATCGAGAATTATTTACGATTCATAAACTGTTTACTTTTTAGTTTTAATTTTAACGCAGGCACATGGCAAAAATAATAATACAAGAAGCAAAGAATGAAAATGTGAAAGAAAAATATGAAAGAAATTCAAGTATATTTATGTGTTATTTAATGAAAGAAGAGTAGTTTTCAACTTGGGATTTGTTTCCTGTCGTTTTGCACCTTATGAGCATTCTTTAAAAATTAACATCTGTGCATGCATAACATGCGATGAAATATGGCTTGTTAGCATAAATGAAAACGTATCTATGGTTAAAATATGTCAATAAATGTCGAAATAATAAATATTTGTATAACAGATTGCTAGAAACTTGTGTCGCTCTCTAAATTATTGCTCCCAGCCTATGTATTAAACTCTTTGATTCCCCTCTCCCTGGCCTCTCAATCCAAAAAAAAAAACACAAAAAACAAAAGTGAAAACTCACAATAGATTGGGTGAATTAATCGACCAAAGGTCCATTTCAATGAGTCACATCTATGTGCATTCTTACAGTTTTTGTTTTTCTCTCTCTCTCTCTCTCTCTCTCTCTCTCTCTCTCTTCTGTTTGTTGTGAATTCCGAAAAAATTATGGACTATCATCCATCAAAATGATCATTTGGCCTTTGAATAAATACCGTATTATGCGCCTATCTGCTACATTTTTATTTTCACATGAGCCGCAATAAAGATGAATCAACAGCAAAATTGTTTGGTTCTTCTCTCTTTTAACACAAAAATCAAATCAATTTAATCACTGGAGAGAAAAAAAAGAGAACATTTCAGGTATACACTTTATTCACATAAAAAAAAAATACATAAATTTGTTTTTTTTTCGTTTGTATATGAGGCTTGCGCCAGTTTTCTTTTATGTTGTGTTTTAAACTTTTCGGATTTGTGAAATCCAATGAAAATTGAAAGAGAGAGCATGAGAGAGAGAAAGAGTGTGAATATGAGTGTTAGTGAGAGAAAGAGAAAAGTGACCAATTTTGTAAAGGTTCATTTCATCACATGAATGTGTGTATATAAACCTGATCCGATACTGCGGCGCCTTTTACAGCTTTCTTTGTGAATTGCTATTATATGCGAGAGAGTAAAGTATACGGCATATTATCAGCATTCAGTGTCCAACGCTTATTTCACATTAACTTTATTTTTATGCAGTTCTTTGTCGTTTTTGATCCTTTTTTCACATATTTTTCGGAGTTTCAGTCGAATGGTGTGGCTCGACACATACATCAACACGACGCATACACAGTTGAAAAAAAAAACCAAAGGAATTCTAAAGCGAAAAATGAACTGTTCAATTTAATTGCTATTAAGAAATAAATTTTACGCTTTACACACACATAAATGCAGATGGTAGCCCGTTTTGATTCGTTCACGCAGTGAACATTGAAATCGTCGGTGTGAGGCTAAACCAGTCAAAAATTTTGCAGGCTCAAGCATGCTTGGCCATGAATATTTAATAATGAGACGAAGAATGAACGAAACAAAGAATAAGAAAAAGCAAAAGAGAAAAAAAAAAACACAAACGATGAAATGCAGAAAGGCACAAAGAACAAAAGGAACGAAAAGTAAATCGAAACAGGATGAAAATGAATTGCGTGTTTAGTTCAGTTCGATTCAGCATATGTGTTTGGCTAAAGAGTGAGTGAGAGCGAGAGGAGAGAGAGAGAGAGAGAGAGAGATGATGGTGTGTGCATTTACCGCTCTCCTTAAGAATAAAATCTGCCCGGCGATCCGATTTATGGTTGTGATATCGATTTGAGCTGCATTCCAAACATAATTCAACATTTTCATATAACATCGATGCATTTCCTTTGCCATTCCGATTGCTACTTTTGCCTTCATTCTATCCATTGCATTCGCTCATTTTAACTCAGTCACACGTCCTTTTCATTTGCCAAACAATATTCTTCGTGTTGGTTTTTTTGTGTTTTTGTTGTTGTTATTTTGTTCGTGGTTCAACATTTCGATTCTTTGGTCATTCTTCATCGTCATCTCTCTCTTCAATTCCATTTCATTCGTTTGTTCGCGTTTTTTTCTCACTCGTTTATTGTTTTTTTTTTTTTTTTTTTTTTTTTTTTGCCTGCAAACAGCGCACAAATTGTTTTGTGAATGTGAACCAAATAAGAGGAATGGAAAAAACAGAGAAAGAGTAAGAGAGTAAGAGAAAGCGAGAGAGGGAGAGTGAGAGAAATACATGGAACTTCGGAGAAAAATGCCAACTGATTGGCTAAGTTGAAAAGAGCAAGAGTGCTCTCAGCCATACACATCAATTCAAGAATATAACTTCTTGGTCTTCTCGAGACTTTCCACCGTTTGAATATTTTGTTAGTCGTTTTTTTTCTGTTGGACTAGCTGCATAGTGCAATGTACACACACATAACATCGTTTTTTGTATGCAATAAAGCCTGTTATACAATATGTTTTTCTAGAGAACTACACAAAAATATAATATATATCTGTTAATTTTTAAGGTATCTGTTCTGTTTACCTCGTCTTTTTCGTTGTGTTTTCCTTTGTTTTTGTCGGTATTTTGTAGTCTTTTTTTTTTTGATTCTCATATCATTTTTTTCCTCATTCGAAGACTATGAATTTTGTGAGTAAACTGCCTCAAACTGGACTGTCATATTTTTTTTTTTTTTTTTTCTTTCTCTATCGTTTCCTCGTTCTCTCTATCAAAAATTTTTCTATGATCTTTCACGGCCAAAGGTAAACGAATTCATTTTTATTCATTATTCAGAATCTTTATCTCTTTCTCTTCTCTCTTGCTCGCATAATTTTTTTCTCATTCAAACCAAGAACGCGACTAGGTAAACAGTTGTTAAAGTAAATATAGAATAAAATAGAAATTCCGATAAAATAGATATAGATGGTAGTGATTTAGTAACGTGATTGTCCATGTTCATTGTTTCGTACGATATGTGTGATATGGTTCACTAGCATTGAAAGCATTTGCGACCAGTGCCCCATTTCACCAAACGTGTAAAATGAGATTTATTGCTAAACATGATGTTATCGCCTGACACAACACATTTTTATTGCATTTTATGTGCGACAAACAATTTTTCACTACTAAATGTTCTCATAAAATAAAAGAAAAATTGAAAAAAAAAAAAAAAAAAAAAAATGTTTATGAAATAAACGCACACATTTCGCCTTTGACTTCGATGTTAAGAACAAGGGAATTAAAAGCAAAAAATAATAGAAAGAAAAAAAAAACACGTATTGAAGAGGTAAATATAGAGAATTAGTGCGCAACATATGTTGAAATTGTGTTGCTTTACAATGTGACAGGCAAATTTCTACGGCTTCAGCAATTATTATCATCAGAGTTTGTTTATTGTTAATTTTTTTTTTCAATTCTATGAAATCGCTGAGAAAAGTCTTACAGGTTTCATGCGAATTGTTTGAGATACGATATATAGACAAGTAATTTGTGCCTAGCCGGAATTGTAAACATATGACTCAAGTGTTTAGTCAATGCGCTCTATTGTAGCAAATGATAAAAATCGCTTTAAACATAAAGAACTTTACGTTTGCATTTCACACATTTTCTTTTATGAGGCGTATATGTACGTTTTCATAGCTGCACAACTATGATTTTTTTTTTTTTTTTGATAAGCGATTGAGAACAAAAAGTAAATGAAAAAGAATAAAAAAATAAAAAACACACACCAGCAAGCGTAAACTCAAATATAATCGAAATGAGTCAAAAGCGACAGAGAAATGTTTTAATTGCTTTGTAGTTGTGCAAAAGAAGATTGTTTCAGATGTTATATTGTATTTATTTAGAGCATCCAAGTTCTCAAAGAATAATGTAAAATAACAAGAAGAGAATGAAGAAGATGGAAAGAAAAAGAAATTAAAGGAAAAATAAAATAAAATGAAATAAAATCCATAGAAAACAAAGAGAACTGAAACAGAAACAGAAACAGATACAATAACACAAATGTATAAAGAGAGTTATCTCGTATTTATATTCATTTGCTATTGCTATGGATTACTCGCTTTTTTTGCATTCAATGAGAGATAGATTACACAAGAAATAGGCAACAGTATAAATACTGTTGTTTAAATGGGTTTTAGGTCGTTTGAGTATGTTATAAATTGAATTGAATTCAAGCTGAATATCTGCACTTAAAACCGATCCATATCTGGCGTTCTAATTGAATGTGAATGGAAACGAATGAATCCCATCGGATGATTGTATGCACCTCACCTTCCTGAACATTGATCGTAATTCAACTGATTGTCAGTGTAGAAGAATATTTTCTTTCTTTCTTTTTTTTTTTTTTTTGTTCATTTCGTCTTATGTGCATCGATGATGGCGAAGACAACTGAAAACACAGTGCGGCATTGGTAAACAAGCCAATAGGAAAGGAAATACTTATAAATCGACATGTTTTCAAGTCTCGCAAACAAAATACCTAGCGCTCTTTTGATTTTATTTCGTTTCTTTTTTTTTCTTCTCATTTTTCTCTCTCTCTCTCTCTCTCACTTGGTTTCGTAGTTATTTATCGATGCAAGCTGCTGCTGTTGCATCGGGATCATGTAATCGCAATTAATTGAAAAGATAAGCTTTCGGATAACCTAAGTAATGAGCACTTAACAATAACAGACTGAATGAAGAAAAGATTCATGTCGATGAGTTTGTGTCATCAGTGCAAACAGTGCTGTTTTTATTTTATTTTATTTTTTTTTTTTCATTTCATTCTTCAAGTGATTTGAAACATTACAAACCGGTACCTTTGGAAAAATGCGAACACAATGACGTTGAAGCAGACGAAAGGCGAATTGCATTCAAACATTAAATGAGTTCAATGCTTGATATTATTGAAAATTTTACATTTTAATATGGATGCCGTTAGATTTGATCGCTATTCAGTAGACAAAAAAAAAACTAAATATGCATAAGTAACCCTTGTTAGAAAGGTCATACGCGATACGTGATACGTGATAGACGACGCTCAAAACAACGAAAATGTTGTTCGCAATTTGTGCGTCTACACACAGCATTCACTGCACACATCATCCAAAGATGACGTAAGAGCTAATAAAGTATAAATACATTTTGCAGTTGCAATGAGTTGGAATGAAAAACCAAAAATAAATTCGTTCAAAAAGTAATAAGTGCACTTTCTGACAACTGCACAACAACAACCGCATTGGGATAGAAATAAGAAGAGAGCAAAATTAAAAAACAAAAAACGACGAAAAGACCAGAAAAAAAAACATTTATTGAATGCAAAAGTGAATTTGAAATAAGTGGAGCACGACAAAATGGCTCTTAGCAACAAACATGAAAACATTCAACCAAACTCAAGTGAACGATATCAAAATTCATTCAGTCTCTTTTCATCGGTGTTTGAGTCTCTTGAACGGATTGCAATATGCTCGTAAAAATACATTGTGTGCGTTGGAAAGCAATCGACAATGACGATATGTTGCTGTTGACGATGACAACAACGAAAGCGACGAGTATGAAACCAGCTCGTAAAAGTCAGTAATGCTAATGCACATCCACTTAGGATTATTATTGTACAAATTGAAATTACAAACATCAGTATAAAGTGTGTTGCGATGCAACCATCGACGAAATTCCTCTTTGACATTAATTTGTTTGTTGCGGCTTATTTTGATTGCGCTCACCGCGTCAAGCTCTTTTCTTTCTCCTCTTGAAAATGTAAAATGTTGCGGTGATTTTTCAGTCTTGCTCACGTTCAACGGCTTAAAACAATTCTCTCAACTAGAGAAAATGAAACAGATGATGATGATGATGATGATAATAAAAAGAAAACCAACTCTGCATACACATCGTATAATTGTTAAGATGCATCGACAGTGACAGCCGTTTTGTCTGTGTTCCATTGATGAAGAAGCAACGAAACAAAAAAAACACGACAACATGTAAAAAAGAAACCATTGGCAAAAGCATTACATTGTGTGCATGCACGTTGTTCAGATTAATATCCATAATTATGTTGAATACTTTATTAGTGTAAATTATGGATTTTAGTTCAATTTGTTATATTTCTTATGCGCTCATATTTTGAGACTTGAATTAATTTTGAAACAGAGAAAAACGACAATGCATTCATTGAATATATTCTGTTAGTTATGCGCCGCAAAAACCAATCTTTCGTCATTGTAAAATAATATTGAACAAATGCCAGACGCAAACGAATAAGAACGAAAAAAACAAAAAAATTGGAAATAAAAAAAAGTGTTTGAAACAGAACAAAATGAGCAACAAATCAGTCGAAAGGCTTGTGTCAAGTGTATGGCAATATATTATATGTGTATTGTGTAGGCGAAAATCGACCACGGAAAAGAATTTCAAGAGGAATGGACGACGAAAAATGTGCATTTATCAACACGTGCAAATGGTGAATGCTTCCATAAACACTCGATCAACTGCCGTTCATCTGGTTGGTTGGTTGAATGACTTGGTATAAAAAGTCAAGTTATAATCATAGACACTGAAAATGCATAAATTATCGACGGCTCTGGCGGGTATTTTATTTCTCTCTCTCTCTCTCTCTATATATATATATATGAATTTCTTGAGTCAAATGAATATGTTTTAAGAAATTAAATTTCCATGCACAACTTTGAAATTAGATAAAAATTATCAGCTTTTTGAAATTGGTGACATTTTTTCCCGCACGCTCCATATTATAGATTTAAAAGCATTCGCATATTTTCCATGTTTTATTATGCAAATCAAATTAAATACGTTTCGAAGAACACTTATGCGCAGTAATTACAATAATTAATAACTTAATAGCTACCGAATGAGATATCTATCGATAAAAGTTAATTAATTTACATGGAAGCATCCAATAGATTTTGCATCCGAAAACCGGTTGTTGAATATTCAAAACGAAATGATACTAGTTTTTAATTTAAAAAATTGTGCGACAAGTTTGAAAAGCAAAAGAAACAAGAAAAAAATATTGATGAAGAGCCAACGAACGACAACGATGACGGCAATGATGAAAAAGAAAAAAAAAAAAAAAAAAAAGAAAAAAAAAACACGAGAGAGAAAAATGTGAATTTGGTTGTTGGTTTTTGTGTGAAAATTTTATGCATCTGGGTATGAAATGTGGTTGAATTGCGTATCTGTTTGCGATTTCATCTAGTAATTGATATCCGAGCCAGCGTGTCAAACAGTTTAAAGTTGTTCGCCTGATTCACT
Source organism: Resseliella maxima (assembly GCA_029041755.1). Classification (NCBI taxonomy): domain Eukaryota; kingdom Metazoa; phylum Arthropoda; class Insecta; order Diptera; family Cecidomyiidae; genus Resseliella; species Resseliella maxima. Next base: position 441,902 of record JAQOWM010000106.1, read on the forward strand.
TTGATCATTTCACTTAAGTATGTCGTTCATATTTGTCGCCTTCAGTTTTACTGGGCGGACATTATGAATATTTTTTTGGGTTTTTCGCCATTAATATTAAGCCGCAATTGAAATAAACTTGTCAAATTCAATTTTATCCCAAACAGATTGAAAAAATGCACAAAATCCCAAACACATACATACCGGATGATGAGCAAATATTTTTGGTTGTGAAAACAATTATGACGATTACAATTACAGGCGCGAGCGTATACCGTGCGAAAAAGAAAGAGATAAAGAAAAAGGAGAACGAACTGAAGCGAACCGATTCAAATCAATTACGAATGGTGAGCTTCACATTCTTGTGTACACAATGTGTATGAATAAAAGGAAACCATAAAAATATCACACAGCATTTGAGGTTGAACGATCGACGATGTTCGGGGATAAGCTCGCTTACTTAATTTCAAATTTGAGTTGAATGTTTTACAATAGAAAGTTTCTATATGTCAAAATGAATTTTTCGCCTCGCGAATCATTTTGTTGATTTTCACTCTGTTCGTCTCTTCTTTTTTCGTCTTGTTCTTATTTTTCTGTTTCGTTCTCTCAACCATTTGGTCGAGTTAGGTTGTCGATTGCTTTGGTTTGTTATTTATAGCGTATTAGTTTTCGACATGTGTTAATTCAGTGCATGAAATAAACACATATATTCACACACGTTCACACAGCGGCTAAATAAAACATAAAGCCCGCAAACCGAAATCAAATGATTGGACAAAACGAGAAGAACCAGAAAAAAAGAGCTGCTACGAAAGAAAGAAGAAGAAGAAGGACGAAAGAGGGAAAAAAAGTCACACACTCACTGCAAATAGCATACCAAATACACCAAACAGCAGCAAAATATATATCCAAAACGTTTTTCAAGCGAAAAACGAAAAAAAAAAGTCGGATACCTTAAATCGTCCGATGAAATAAGAGAAAAATCCGAAAATGCATATTTCAAACTCTGATTCAATTCTTTGCATTTCCATTTTTTGCTCTTCTTCTCTCACTATCTCTTCATCTTTTCTCGTCGTTGGTATGTCGAGAATAAAATCTGAGACTGTGAGTATACAGTGAGATGTGCATGTGTGTGTGTCTTTTCCCAAGATTTCTTTAACTCCTGTTAAATTTTGCGCTACAAAACAAATGTCTTTTTTGTCCAAACTTGAGCTGTACAGTGCATGAAGCAAGGCACTTTGTGCTCGACCTCAAATGCTCAGGATATCAAATGCGAGTAAATGTGAGACAAAGAGAGACTGAGGGAATGAGAAAAAGAGATTTTTGAGCCAATTGAGAACAGGATGATGATGAAGCATCGAACAACGAAAACGAATTATGGATGTGAAATGAATGCAACGGCCAATGCATTGCAAAGAATGTGAATATTTTTCTCTCCCTTCGTTCGTTTGCTCTTTCCTGAAAAAGAATGCTGATGTGAATCATCGCCTGTGCGAAAACATTGTATTGTTGTTGTTAATGCTCGCCGGTGTGTACCTTCTTGTTATGTTTTTTTTTTTCTTTTTGTAAATACTTTGTCGAGTTCAGGAATGCGAATTTTTGTGTCCATCTCTTTTTCACAAGTAAATGAGCACAAAATAAATATTGGAGTGCCGTGTTCATGCATCGGATGCATATTTGCTTACATTTACTTGGACTGCATTTCAACAGTCAATTCATCTACAGCTGAATCAAATACGACAAGAACAGAGAAACAATATGAAAAAAAAAACAACATAAACGAAAAAAAAAAAAATAACAACAACAACGATCAGCAACAACAATCGTTTCGGTAACAAGGAATTTTGCATTTACTCCGTGATGTCTGTATGTGTTTTAGTCACAAAACAAAAGACGTGCTGCTGCTACGTCCAAATGAAAAATCTATATTATATGTAACTGAACAACGACAGTGTACTGAAAAAGAGCACTTCGAATGAATGAAAAAGAGAAAGATAAGAAGATAAAGTCGGATGAATGTGCACAGTTGAGCACATACCTAAATGTATGAAGAAATCTACAAAAAAAAAAAAAAAAAAAAATTAAAAAAACAACAACAACAACACAATATCGAAAAGGATAATACACTACCAAAAGAGAAAGATTCTCTCGCAAATTTCATCATAGAGTTGCTCATTTGGTGAATTCTGTTGCTTTGAGTTCACTTTGTTTAAATTCAAAGTGTGTACATTTGGACATGTGTGCGTGTGTATGAGAGTGTTTGTTTTCTTTCCTGTTACATTCATTCGTTCGTTTGTTCGTTGATGTAGAATCTTGCGAGAGCATGCATCGGCTCGCAATGGCAATGCAAGCACAATAGAATGTTTAGAATCGATAGAAAGCCCATCGTGCAATCGATATGAAGCAGCAGGCAAAGACAAAAAAGGAAAACTTGTTTTACCAGTTCACTCACACACGTGATGCACATGCACAACACAAATCATCATATAAAGTCTTCATGTGTACATGTGGCCCAAGCCCTCTCTCTCTCTCTCTCTCTTTACCACACTGTGTCTCAACCATTGTCAAACAGGCAACAAAATGAAAAATGCAAAGAAGAGGGTGAGAAGTGAGACGATGAGATGAATTCATTTAAAAATATTTTTCACACAAACACCATCTCACCAAACATCAAAAATCCCTCACTGCACACACCATGCATGCATGCATTTATATGTATTTCAACGATATTGAAATTCAAGTTCAACACTGCAGAACACTGTCCGCTAGTCATGTGAAAATTGTGTTACTTTAATCATTTTTTATGTTCACAGTTCTTTGCCAGTCCATGGAAATGGGCGCAAAGAGAGACATTGAAACAAAAATAAAAAAAACGAAACAGAGATAGTGAACTGAAGAAAAGAAGGACAGAAAAATATGTGCGAAAGACCAAGAGGTAAAAAAGTGATGGCGCTTGTCGATGTATGGGTCATCATTATCATCATCGCAATGCTATGCAGCCTGCACACCGAATATATTTTATTATTATTATTTTGTTTTTTTTTTTCTTTTTTTTTTCTTTTTTAAGTTCGTTCGTTTACACAATATTCCACATAAATGGCAAATGGTGATGGTGATTCAGTCGCCTTGATCAAACGTGTGTGGTTTAAGAACATATTATTCACTGCATACGAATGAAAAATGAAAATTTAATGTTATTATTCGCTTTGCTATTCGCTTCATTTCGTAATTTATTTATTCCTTTCTTTGGTCTTTTGTTTGAATCTCTTTTGTGTGCATTCTTTTCCATTCAATTTCTTGAATGTGATCATCATTAGCTCATGAGAATAAAGAGAAAAGTGTTTTCAAGCTATCTGCAACCTATTATTATCGACAATTGCAATTGAACATGTGCATAATTAATTCGTTAAGATCAATTTGCGTTTATCTAATCGTTTTCCCGTTGGTTTTTTTCTTCTCTCTCACTTTTTTTTTTTTTTTTTTTTTTTTTTGTTTGGCGACTCGACAAACTCGACGATCGTGTGGTTGTCGATTTTACTGCAGCCAGGCTGTAACATATGTTTTAACCAAAAACGAACAAATTACCCAGTTTGCAGGTGAAATATTTACAGCCATTTCAACCCGTTCGATTGATCTTGTTCTTTTCTCAAGAGACCATTTGCTCTGTTCTGTAAAATACAAGATAGGTCACCAATTAAAATGCGTTACAATGCAAGAACGAATACACAGTATTCTGTTGAGTTAATTAAGCAATCTAAAGCCAATATTGTATGCTTCATTAGCGCTGGATCTTCATCATCATGATCATCATCATCATGGCCGTCATCTCACAGTGCAATGAAATTATTAATTTCATAACGTTACGATTGAAACGCTAAATGCGTTGTCACGGATCCATTTCAGTTTTTGGTTTAAATGCTTAAGTCTATCGTGCGCAAAAGGTTAATACCATAAGCTGTAATGAAAATCATCTTGCGTGGCCACAAAAATTGACAATTAAATGACTCATCGACAATTTCATGTTGAATATATTAATACTTAATTTCAATGCAATGCACAATTGCACATAGCAGTCCCCAAGTGCGCTTTTATTTAAGCCATGTCGATTACATTTTAGATAACGGAAAAGTACAAAAGTAAAAACACCGTGAGCGAACTGAGTAAAAGTGAGCAAAGGAGCAAATAATGTAAACGCCACGGAAGACAACAAAACAAAAGAATATATATATATATATAAAAACACACATTTCACTTTACTTGGTGGTCCAAATCTAATTACTGAAAAGTGTGCGTTGAACACAAAAAAGAAAATTTAAGAACTAAAATGAAAAAAAAAGCGCACTCAAAAGCAATGCCAACCAATTCAAGTGGAAGGAAGATAAAGAGAGACAGAGCGGGGGAGGAGAGAGAGAGAGAGAGTGAAACGAATCAAGTGATTCGTATCGAAGGTGATAATAAAAGTGCACAATGAACGAACAATATATGAGGAATTTCGAATCATGAAACAGAAGAATACCAAACGAAACGAAAGAGAGAAAAAAGAAATAAAAGCCTCGAATATGGATAAAAGGAAAAAGAAGAGTGAACTGAATGAATTTTTTTTTTCGGTCTTCCATTTCAACTGTTTTCACGAAATAAAAGTTAAGCGAAACATTCTTTGTTGCGTTGTCTCACACTCTGTAGTGCAGTGGATGTGCTGGGTCATTTTATACATGGTTTCACATTGAATCGTCGAAAGGATGCATAAAAGTGGAATAAATTATAAAAGCAGAAAGCAAAGACGTTTTTGAGTCAATGCTCAAAAATATATATACAACAACAACAACAGCAGCAGCAGCAACGAATTGAAGAGAAAAAAAAAAAAAGAAAAAAAAAAAAAATTTTGAACGAAAAGCCGCACACATTACCATCACATTCTTTCACATCAAAACGAAAAGTTTGAGTCATTCTTTCGCTGCTGATGCGATCCGATGCAACGAAACAAAATATGTATAATAAAATGGAATGTATTAATTGTGTGACGGTTTTTTTCTTCTCTTCTATTCATCTTCATGCATTTTTGTTCCCTTTTTCACTTCGATTATCTGGTTCATTCGTTTTCTCTGTCTTTCAATTTTTCGATCCATTCATTTAATTTAATGGACACATGAAACACATCGACCAGAAGAAGTTATAAAAATGTGTGCGCCTCATTCGTTTTTGTTGTTTACGGTTGCATTTTCAGATATATATTTTCTGGCAAACAACGAAACAAACAAAGAAAACTGAAACGTAATATGAAAAATTATTAGTCTAATAGGTAAATAAATCATTTCGAATTAAATTCATAAATTTGATATGTACTAAATGAGACACAAAGCAAAATGCATGCATGCACACACACACACACACACCCAATCCCCTCGATTCGATGTGATGATCATCCACCACACAAAATGCACGAGAATTAAAATCGAATGCAATCAGAAAAAGCCAAAATATAAACTCAGTACGCATGCGCGCTACAATTCAAAGTGGCAAATGGACCAGAACGAACGTGAACACATCAACGAAATAATCGTTGCACAACGATGGCAATCAGTGCATCATTTTTTATTAATCAAGCAAGTATCGTACAGCAAACGACAGAATATGAACAAAAAAAAATACATAACATAGAAGAAGAATGAAAAAAACTTTGAGCGATTCATTTTGCCAAGACGATAATCATGATGATGATGTTGATGATGATGATGATGATGATGAGGTGAATATGTGTGCATCAGATATGATGCCGCTGCAATATTTGTAGTTATGTTACATGATATTCCAAAATGTATCATTCAAATGTGAAGCGAAGTCTAATGGATATGTATAGCCATTGGCAATCGGTAACCGCATTGCTTAATTGCATCATAAATGATGACCTGCTGCTTTTAATCAAATCACATTTGTTGTCGTTTCGATCTTTTTTTTTCTCTTCTCAGTTTTATCGATTTAACATGGAAACAATGACAATATATCGAAAATATCACGCGGTTTATCCGCGGTTAGTTTTGAAATGAAGCAAAAAAAAAAATAGTTGTTTTGAACAGCCATTTATGTAAATTGGCCTCGAGAAAGGAAGCTCGTGAGAAATAACAGAAAACAAAAAAAAAAAACGCTCACACCTCAATCATGCTCGCTGTGACATCGCACCAATTCCATATCGACTGCAACTGTGTTTCATTCCATTCCATTTTAATTTGTGTTTCACACTTGAAAATAGAATCAAAAGTCAGTGTTCTAAAAATGAAATGAAAAGTGATTGCGTACTGGTTTCGCTAAAGTTCAGATCCCATTCAACACACACACATGTATAAATATATAACGCAATGATATTGAGAACATTTCATTTTAATTGGAGTGTCTCATAAAATAACTAACGAATTGATTTATCTTCATGGTTAATTATAGAGCAAAATGAAACTGAATCACATGCTCATATAGAGAGAAAGACAAACAAACAAATACACACATGATCTGAATATAAATCAATTCGAATCGAATCGAATCCAATCGAATTGAACTGATCAAAAAACTGTATGCAGAGTGATGAAAAGTAATTTACTTTGTCGTTAATAAGTTCATATACGCTTTTCAGTACATATAGATTGAGCATTGTTCAGCACATTCATGTAGCAATTTTCAATGTTTTATATTGGAACGTGCAATCGAATTGAATATCGATACGAATTGTACGTGCAAAGCGCCGTATGGTCAAAATCAGCACGAGCGGGCGCTCGTTCGTTTACTTGAATGCGCGCGCACACGCTCTCGATCGCTCTTCAATTCAACAATTTCAGTCAATTACTAGTAAATAAATCAATATACTTTCGCAAAAAAATCGGTTCAAGCACCCCATGCAGTGACATATTCCAATTATCGATCATCGCCATATGGACTCAAAGACTTTTGATTATTTATGAAGCGACGAAAATCAAATATTCATAAAAAAAAAAAAAAATAAAAATGGAACGAACCGAACGGTACTTATTATCATATGTGTCGTTTGTTTTATTATTATTATTTTTTTTTTTTCTTGTCTTCATCGTCTTCGTTATTTCATATTGTCTTTTTTGTTGCAAAAATGAGACCAACCTTTCAATAATTTTATGCAAAATGTGCAAAAATGATCAAGAGAAACAGCAAAAATGGCAAAGAACATTGATTGCTTTCGTATTCGGAAATTGATGAAATTGTTGGTTGAAATAAAGGGGCAAAAAAAGTTAAAAAACAACAAGAGATTGAAATTGAGATGATGAAAACAATACATGTTAAGCGCATTAGGTTTGGTCGATTTGATTCGGTTGCTTGCTTTATGAAATGAAAATAAAAGAAAACAGAGACTGATAGATAGTGAGAGAGAGGGAGAGAGAGAGAGAGGGAGGAGAGAGAGAGAGAGAGAGAGAAGGAGAAAGAACTTTTTTTAGTGGGTGGCATAATTTCATAAAGAAACCATTTATTTCCATTTTGATTTTTGCCGTATCCGACTTAATTCGTAGCCTCGTTCTTTGTTTTCTCGTCGCTATGCATGCGATGAAACGATGGAAAAGAATTGAGCAAAATTCTCTTTCTCAGTATTAATGTCTCTCTTTTTATCGTTCTCTCGCTTTTTATCTATGTGTGAGTGTATTGAATAGTGGGTTTACGTAATTTGGCCGCTTGCAAACGATTCATTTTACAAAAACTCATCATAAAATCAAATCACAGTGAACAAAACCGATTGAGATGCACGATGAAGACACAAGGGATAGAAGAATGAAGAAAAAGACAAACATAATAATTTTTTTTTATTGCAAGCCCACGATACATCACGACATATCACTTATGTATAAAAACAGTTTTGCTGCTATCATCGAAACGTATTAAATGAAGCGTAGTTTGGATCCAGTCGATTTGCTTTATTAATCAAAGCAAAAGAATATTATAGTATCAGCAGCAGCAGCAGCCGCATAAGCAGCAAAACTAGCTCCAACAGTATTGATTTGATTCGTTGTTTGGCAACAATTTTCGTTTTGTTTAATTCTCGATGTGGATGCGCGCTATTTGCCATCGTTCAAACTAATGTGCGCATCTAAAACTATAAAATAAAAAGTATTACAAAGCGGTTGATGAATGACGACGTTTTCGCCGATCCTACGCAACTTATGAAACGTTTTATTTTATACGTTTTTCTTCTTCTCTCTATTCACATTTGGTTTCATCACCGATAAAAAAAACTAGCTTGTACACGTGAGTAACACTGAAGCAAACAACGAAAAATATATAAAAACAAAAAACAGAAGAAGAAAAAAATTTAACAAAATTAAAACAAAACTATCACAACAAACGCAATCAAATAAAGGCGAGACAAGAAGCGGGAAAAAAAGTCAGTTGCAGTTGTGAAATGCCCACCACTTATAATGATTGAGAATAATAATAATAATAATAATAAAAAGAAAAATAAAAAGAAGAAGAAGAAGAAGAAGCAATAGTAGACAATTCTCAAGCGAAACATTTTCTACGAACTGCTAATAGGTAAACGAACACACACGTTTTCTGTTTAAACAAAAGTACACGGCACAAGAAAAAAAAAAGACCAACAACAGCAAACAAATGAAGAGAGAAAGAGAGAAATCGTAACGACAGGAAAATAAAGAAATCTCCGCTCTTTTTTTTCCTCAACGTTTATTAAATACATTAAACGGAAAAAAATCTGGTTATTATTGCACTTAATAGTAATATCTGTTGAGAATAAAAGAAGAGAAAAAAAACGAGACTACACGCCAGCAGCTAGCACCAAAAACAAAATGCATACCGTATTCAAGCCGAGCGGATACATTTTTCTACCTTTTCTCCACCTTCTTCTTCTTCTTCTGATTCATTGTTTCATTCCATTTGGACTATTCAATAGCATGCCTCTTTTTCTTTCTCCGTTCATCTGAGAGAGAATTTTCAGTTATTTGTTGTCTAATAACCATATCAGTAAATGCCATTATGTACGCATATCGGCACATCTCATCCAACATTGTGACCAATATGTGCTTTGCTGTTTGCTCTATCTTCTAATACAAACACATTCACAATACACAGATATAACATGGTCTCTTGGCAAACAAACAGTCGATGCGCTTCGAAATAAATCGAAATAAACGAAGAAAAATGAAATAATACGAAATGAATGGACTCGATATTTTTTTTTTCTTTCTCTTTCTCTTCTGCTGTTTTTTCTACAATTTCGATTACATCTTTTTCTCTATTCATTTAGATTCAAACACATTTTTTTTTTCGTCTTTTCCACTGAATTCAATGCAATATTTCATACCTTTCAGTAATAATTTCTGACAATGTTTGTTACGTTCGGACACAATTCTGAAGAAGGAAAACGGAAAAAAATGTGTTTTTTTTTTTTTTGTTGTTGAAAAACGATTGTGCGGCCGATGAAAGCCATAGACAATTCATTTTATTTATGCCCATCTGATTCATACAGCGATTTGTTTCATTGGTTCTCATTCCCATTGTGTCATCAACATTTTCAGAAAATGAGTGAAAGAGAGTCTGGTTGTGAGCTCATCTGTAATTAATACTGATCTGTTGCAATGGCAAATGTCGACAATTCATTCATTTTTATTATTGTCAAAAAAAAAAGGCAGAGAGAATAGTATACGGGAGATGCGGCAGCACATTTTCCCAAATTGATAACAATGGACAATAAGTAGCTGTTAGATATTAATGCTATAACTATAACTATGACTACTCACTTACCACACAACACGATTTATCGTCCGTGTTTAATAGCATACATACCATGCTGGTATGCATCAAGTGTGTTTGATTTTTCCGTATACAACTCTCATCCACTTAACGCAATATTTTCGGGTAAAATTTCAGTATTTTTGCAGATGACACCACCATAGGTCATGTCATCCACTCGTGCGTTTCATCCATAAATTAATTCAAAGTGCTTTTGCTTTTTCAATTTAACAATTAATTAAAAAGAGGCGAAGAGGAGCATGGGCATGAGTGCATGGTATGCAGTAATACCGTCATGTCAATTTCAGAAATTGTTTTGAATGTTAAAGAGGATCAAGAGCATCACTAGATTGACACAGAACAAACATACAAACAATAAAAGAACAAAGATCCATTTTGAAGTTCATGCTGATTGAAATTGACAAACTGAATGGAGGCTGTAATTGAGCTTGGCAAAAATAAGAACACAGGAACTTTAATAAATAGTTTATTGCAAACTATGACTAACACAAATGGGAAAAATCATTGCATTGAACAACAAACACGAGAGAGAGAGAGAGAGAGAGAGAGAGAGAGAGAAAGAGAAAAAAAAAAAATAATGAAAGAATCGGATCGGATCGGATCGTTCATCAAAAACGTGACGTCTCAAACTGTCATTCGGTGGTTATAAAACAGGAAATATCAAGATTGTTGTATCCTCTCATTGCCATGTCACCTACTACTTGAGCATAGACTCATGCATTGAATTAACCGAATGCAGATTGTTCGTTGTTGTTGTTTTCTCCTCATGTGCCTTTCTGTTTAGTTTCATCTTCTTCTTTTCTATGTTTTTAAAATGAGATTCGTTTGCTTTTAGCTTAGCTTGGCTTTTGCTTGCTTCACTGATTCTAAGCTCCCAAAATGAAGCAAGAGAAGAGAAAAAAAAAACAACTCAAATCAATAGAACAACCATTTATCCTTGTTTATTTAAATAAAAAACAAATTAAATCCAATACGTAAATGTGTATAAATAGCATTTATGAATGCTTGTTCAGTGTGCTATTGAGTCTGATTCATTTGAAATGACGACAGAATTCAATAGCTATTTGTAGTTGTTTGAGCTTTATTGCTTGATCGTTATTGTCGTCGCCGTTGTCGTCGTCGGTACAATTTCATTTTGAATGCCTAACTAAACAAAACTACTCATATAATAGATAATAGATGGATTGTAAGTACTTGTGTAAAGTAATAGCCGTTAATACCTAATTTAGGATTCTCGGCATTTATTTGGTTATTATTGTTGTTGTTGTTGTTGTTGTTGTTGCTGCTGCTGTTACTACTACTAGTATGCTTATCACTCTCTTGCCGTTCTCACACTTAATTCCGTTTAACATTGAAAGATTCAACAGAAAAATAAATTCATACGAATTATAGGGCAAACAACGGACAACAAATAAAGATTTGTTTTTATTATGCGCATATCCATGAATGCTTTGAGCATCACTGATGGGAGCGTCAAAACATGAAAAACACAAAAAAAAAAGATGAAATTAATAAATGAGTATTGCCGCTTACTGATTATTACTTCTATCATTATTATATCAAGAGTCTGTGCATATTATAACGATGTTTCGTGCATTTTCAAGTCTTTTTTGTTTTATTTGTCATTTCGCCGTCTGCTCATCCTCGAGGTGTTGGGAAGAAAAAAAAAAAAAAAAAGAATGAAAGAAAAAGAAACGGTTTTTAAGTGGAGAAAAGATCAAAAGTAACATCACAAAATGCTAAACATGAATATGAACACGTAGGTAGAGAGATAGTCATAATAAAATGAAGAGAATAGAAATGGCTTTAAGCGAATAAACACACACCTTGCTGAACGTGATACACACGCACACACACACACACACAAGAAAGATATAAAGATAAAAAAAAATGTTCCCAAACACGTCGAATAATTCATTTTTAACACTTGATGGCTGATTGATAGTTTGTTGCTTCTTTAAAGATATCCACCGATCTAAAGAAATCAACACAATGGCCGATACGACATTTTAACATTTGGCAAAATAAAAATTACCCGCATACAAAGAATCTAAATTTAACTAACAACAAATCCAAAACAGTGAAAACAAGGAACAATTTTTGTCGGTGCCACTTGAATGTTGGATTTTTTTTTTATTTTTTATTTTTTTTTTTGACGCGTCAGCATTCATTCAGAGTAATAAACTCTTTGTAGTTTGTGTTTGCACTTTTCGTTATTGTTATCCTATTTAGGACCTACATGAGTTAATGACCCAGTCCAAAAATAAAAAAGAAACAAGAGTATCTGCATGGTTGTTTTCCTGCTTTGTTATTTGTTTCGTTTCATGTAATTTACACTCGGCATCATCATCATTCATCGTATGCTTCAATATGTATGTATATATTCACATATATTCAAAGGACCGCATTTATAATAAAATGTAATGAACGGCCCATAATGCCAAAGAGATGCATTTAAAAGCTTTTGTTAAATTGTGTATAGTTTGTGAGTATCTTCTCTTATAATTTTTTTTTTTTTTCGCAATGAACCAAAGGCGCCAAGTGTCTGCAAACTCGGAACAATAATATGTATCCAATATATATATATATATATATATCGTTTGTTCTCGCTCTCTCTCCCGCTCCTTCTACATTCGTCTTCGCTACACATGATTTGGTGCGTTTGTCTCTTTTATTCCGTTGCCTCACTGATCGTCACATAGTTTCGTAAAGTTCCTTTTTGTTCGTTTTCCACAAATTTTTATTCCTTTTCATCTATGGTTTATCCCAGTTTTGTATGTAATTACAAAAAAAAAAAATTACAATGTATCCGAGGCTGAATCAATTCATTCTCTCTTTTTTTCTCGTCGTTCTCTTTCAATTCCACGAAAATAAAAATTGTACTTTCTCTCTTTGGCTGACTTTATCTATCGAAATGCTCGTGTGGGATGTTGAATCGAATTGCCGGTTTTGTAGTGTCGATGTCAAAGTTGCATTGTCATAAATGTTGCCTGGTTGTTAACGCATTGTTTGGTTTCATATATATATATATATTTTTTATATTTGTATCATCTATAAATCGAGATAAAAACAACTAAGTCTGCATTGAAAACACAATCCAGAAAGGATAATAGGCGATTGTTGGCATACGGAACACAATAAAAAAAAAATTGAGAATTTGTGTGAGAATAAAAGGAAAAAAAAAACACACATACTCCGAGATTATATAAACACAGTTCAAAATATATCTATATATCTAGTTTTCTCAGTGTTTTTTTTTTTGTTATTTATTCCAATCCGTCATTCAAGAACTCAAACACATTCTCTTAATGAAAATGCGCCAGACGCTTGTAGAGATATGCTTGCATTGTGGAATTTCAGTTTGTTGTTTTTTTCCCTTTCGTCAATTTCTTCCTCTTGTACGCTGTACACATTCATTTCTTCAATTTTATCTTACCTTTTGTTTGTTACCAGAGTTACGATATTTTTTTTTTATCGCAACATATTACGAATTAAAAGAATTCTCAAATGAAAAGATGCCTTTTAAATCCAGCATTTTAATATAAATAAATTGGTGTATTATGGATGAGAATGATAAGCTAATGCTTTAACATAATAATAATCGACAAAGTCGTCGTCGCATCAATGAATCCCAGTCAACATTTGAGTAAGAAATGGTTGATTTTTCGGTATAAAATGCTGATTGGGTATGTGGAAATTTACAAATACACACAGACATATACAATCAAATTTTTTCAATTTATACAACAAGTTTCAAGACAATGAACTTTTTTAATTTTAGAACATTTTGATGGGACGTTCATTTGTTAAGTGATTTTAAATGGGATTTTGCAATTTTAAACGGCTACAATACATTTCATATCTCTCAAATGCAAGCAACAAAATTTCTCAAATCCACTTGAAAAAGCACTGCAAAGACCACTTGTCAATTGAATTCACAATCAATTTGATTTATTTGTAGAGACAAAATTGTTTGACATATTTTCAAATCAATTGTTCAATTAATCTTATCGAAGGCTTCACACCAATTAAATTCGTTGTATATATACAATTTTCATTGGAATGAATTCCTAACCAAAGCATGTCATGATGATAATAATGATGATGATTCATTTCAAAAATCAAGCCATATTTATATTTTAATTGCATTTTACAATATTATGGATTATAATAATTTTGTGAAATTATTTGAGGTCGATAATCCATTGGTTCGCCTTCTCTATGCCTGTCTATATATTCAGGAATTTCAACAAATCTATCCAAGTTGTTGAACATGTTCTTGATAAAGCTGATAAAAGAATATAAATTCAATTGGAAATACATTTATTGCCACGCATTGCCATCATTGCCAGCAACCACACATTCACCGTTCACATTCACCTGCCTACTTATTATATTCGATAAATAAAATACGGAATATTTTTATTACAGGATTTTTCAGCCTTTTTTTTACCTCTTATTCCCTCCATTTGATTTGATGCGACAAAACATCATAATAAATCAATGCTGGAATTGAAAACGCCAATGCAGAAAGAAATTTTTTTTTATAAAAACCGTGATTCTGTGCAGAGTCACATAATCCGTGAACACATCGAACATTATGTGTAGGATGACTGAAGTGCAAATAGTTAAGAATAAGAAGCAGAAGAAGAAGAAGAAGAAGAGAAGGAGAAAGAAAACAAAAAATACATGAGCACGATATTGCCTATATTTGATTGCGGCGGCGGCGGCGGCGGCTACCTGAAGAGAAGATTTTTACAGTGGAAATTGATTACAAGTGTCTGTTTGACTGTAAAAAGAATACAAATGTCATAAAATATCTCACATAAAATTCCCCGTTGTTTTCCAATAAAATAACGCTTCGAAAGATTTTATGTCATTTTTATATGGGCAATATCGATGGCGACTGTCAAGCGACGATGCATTTATTATAATGAACATTCAATTACACTGTTTCTCTTCATTTTCCCTTTAAAGCACATGAAAAAATCGAAAAAAAAAAAAAAATTAAAAAAATCACACAAATTGACAGTGATTTTGTGTAAGCAATTTTGATTGTTGTTGTCAATTACAGACTTTTCCTGCTTCACATAAAATAGAATAAAGTATTATGTGTCGCATATTCACTGATACACAGCAGACTTCTATAAATGTTTTCACAGCTCTATTTTTTTCTTAGAAATCATGAACTCACGAAAATTTTAAATTTAATTTATTAGACATTTTTTTTCCACATGTGAGTTTTAGTCACATCATTTAATCATGTTGCCTATTTTTAACACAGGACGCATATAAAGAACATCAGCACACTTGATAATTTGAATATTTATCAAACGTTTTCTGAAAACAAACATCGATGTGTGTTTTTGTTGTTGTTGTTGTTGTTGTTGTTTTTCAATTCTATGTTAGACGAAAAAAAGAATGAGTTGTGATTTTTCGACAGTAATTGAGCTATTTCCAAACTGCGATTCATATCAATACGGTAGAACATATATATGAGTAATTTTTTTCAACGCCTTTGATGTGTTATCGCTGTCAGAACGCTTATAAAAGGCTTTTACCATTTACAGAGGTTGTAGGAATGAAAGATAAAAAAAAAATAAATCAATTTATGTCTGCTTATCCAAACAATCAACTTGTCATATCTTTCATCGATGAATTTCAACTGATATCAAAATGTAATATTATGCATTTGAATGCTATTGACCGAGCATTTCAGTTTGTTGCATTAGCCTAGCAAATAGTTGATGACTGTAATTGGGCAATAGACAACATACATGGAATCCGAATATCGAGTGGTGAACACATTTTGTCAAAATAAAACACACATAGTCAAACATTGAATTTGTATCATCTCTTGAAAAGCTAAAACTCAAATATGAAAATCGTTCGTTTGTCGAGAAATTGATTTTTACTTGTTGATAGAAAAAGAAAATATGGTATTTGTATTCGGGTAGACAATGTAAACATGT
The DNA here is from genome assembly GCA_029041755.1 of Resseliella maxima. NCBI lineage: Eukaryota > Metazoa > Arthropoda > Insecta > Diptera > Cecidomyiidae > Resseliella > Resseliella maxima. The sequence goes on from JAQOWM010000106.1 coordinate 457,627, forward strand.
CGATTATTTACTTTTGTTGTTTACACATTTACATTTATGTTTGGAATCAAGCACAAAACTTAAACCACATGCATAACTCTTTTGCTTCTATCAAATTGCTGACTGAATCTGAATTTATATAATATTGAAAAGAAAATGATCCGGCAATGCGCATGAAAATTAACAATCACAAAGCAAATATTGTGGCTACACTGCCATGAAAATGAGTTAAATCAATAGAAATGGATTTCTTTTTTTTTTTATATGGTTTTCATTGTCTTTTCTTTCATTGAAATGTAATCGATACAATGAGAAAAAAAAAACAGTCAACCTCCGATCATTGTACTTGTAATGGAATCGAAAGCCAAAAAAATGTACAATTAAACACGAATTTTATATACTCTGTCGAATGTAATCTATTATTATCTGAATATTGATTTTCGGTCACTCTGTTGCGATGCACACACGCCTTTGCCATGTCATTTCATTTGAAATGAACATGTAATTTCGTAGTTTATAAACATGCTATTTTTAATCAATGCTAATGATATATTTTTTTTTTTTTCCTTTTTTCTTGCCAATTCTCATTACAGATGCTCGACTAGCTTATTGTGATACGTCCGCATCTGGAACATGTTGTTCGAAAAACATGGAACAAAAATTGGCTACTACTTCACGTGCAACACTCGACCGAAATACCAAAGAATTGATTGGAAAATTGGAGTCAGTGTTGTCGGCACGAGCAAGCCGATTCAACGGTATGTTTTTACATCATTCTCAACCAGTCAATCATCATGTTATATTAAAATAGATGCTCAAATTTGCGCTCGAACGACTAATAACTAACTAAATTTTCTCTTTATTTCTCCCTTTTTCACTTTTAAAACATGATTTTATTTTCAGATTTCTTCAAAAATTTACTATCCCAGTCGAAATCGGAATTCCATGATATGTTCAAGCGCACTTATGGTGTGATTTATGAACAAAATTCGTACGTGTTCTCGGATTTATTTAACGATTTGGAAAACTACTACAATCGTGGAAAAGTCGATTTAGGCGAAGCACTGGATCAATTTTTCAATATTTTGTATCAGAAAATGTTCACGGTTTTGAATTCTCAATACAAATTCGATGACAAGTGAGTAGTTGAACGCACATGAATTATTTACGACTTATTTGTAAACGATAGATTTTAATGGAATTTTTTATATTCTGCTCTTTTCCCTATTTAATTAGATATTTGGGATGTGTGAGTGAGCACATGAAACAATTGAAACCATTCGGTGATATTCCGGGTAAATTGACATTACAAATCAAACGATCGTTTGTCGCCACACGAACATTTGAACAAGCTCTATTGTCCGCTGTTGAAGTGACTCGAAATATGGCATTGGTTCGACCGACTACCGAATGCACTGCTGCATTGACAAAAATGCAACAATGTGGTGCATGCCGTGGTTTCGTTGAAAAACCATGCTCAAATTATTGTGTAAACGTTATGCGAGGATGTTTAAATCATTATATTGAATTGGATATTGAATGGGATAATTTTGTGCAGTCAATGGATAAAATCACCGAACGTTTGTTAGGTCCATTTAATATTGTTATGGTTGTTGAACCAATCAATATTAAAATTTCAGAAGCAATTATGAACTTCCAGGTAAATGTTTAATTTTTAAATGGAAAAGCGAATTTTCTTGTCAAACGAAAATATTGATTTTTTCATGGAAATGCTCGTTTATTGTTTCAGGAAACCGGTCAAGATATTTCAAATCAAATATTCAATGGATGCGGAAAACCACAATTGAATCCAAAACAACGAAAGCGTCGTTCAATCAATCCAAAATTGTTAATTTCTGATAAACGATACTTTGATGATATTAGCAAAGATGAATCAACTGATAATTTTTCATTTGCTGATGATGAAACAAATTCAAATGTCGAAGCGCAACATGAATATTCTGATGCTTCATCAAACATAATCAATCGTTATAAACGTCAAAGTGTGCCGGCTCAAACAGAACGTGCAAATAACCGTGATTTAATCTATGAATCATTACAATTTGATGGTGATTCGGATGAAGAAGTATTGAGTTCATCAAATAAAGGACGGCGAAAAAATAAGAACAATAATCGAAATGGCGGTAACAGTGCACCGAAAGGACGTAATGATGATGATATTGATGATAGCAAAGAAGCACCACTCGATAAACTTGTCAAAGATATTCGAACAAAAGTCAAGGACTCACGGAAATTCTGGTCAAATTTACCGTATCATATTTGTAATAATGAAGAAATTGCCGCATCACCAAGCAATGATCTAAATTGTTGGAATGGAAAAGGAGTCGACAGGTCATTATTCTCATTTCCGCTGAATCATGATTAAATGCATCGAATAAAAATTAATTGAATTTTCTTTTTAATTTTTCTTTAAAAATTAGATATCCACATATTATTGCAAATAATATTGAATCGAACCCCGAATTTCCAGAACAGTTAAACAACAAACCCGTACAATTATTTAATGCACAATTATTCACACTTCGAACGGCTGTCACCCAATTACGAAATGCCTACAATGGTTATGATGTTGAATGGGTAGATGTTGGTATGTATTTCTATTTCTATTTCTATTTGCATTGTCATTTAATTTCATTTTAATTAAAAATTGGCCTTTTTCAATTAAATTATATTTTCTTTCATTTAATTTTGTAGAAGAACCATATTTCAGTGGTTCAGGTTCAGGCAGCGGACCCATCGACGATACTGAAGAAGGTGAAGACGGTTCTGGACTTGGTGCTATTGATTATACACCAATAAGCAGGGAAGAAAATCCATCAACAACACATCCCGTTGATCCAACCGGTGGCATTCTACGTGGCAACACTGAAATCGCAACTGATAGAAGTGATAAAGAAGAGAAGAAAGTCGTCGAACCAATTGATAATAGCAATAACGTTAATAAAATCGATAGTAACAATATTAACGATAAGAAAATATCGGGCAGCAGCGCTGCTGGCACGACCTCGCAAATGTCTCTCAAACGTGCCCTATTTACATACTTTTTGCCAATTTATCTAGCATGGTTTGGTAGTTTTTTTTCCGAACTGCTGTGATCAACTTATAATTTTTTTATTATAATTATTATACAAATTTAATTTAACGTGTATTTAAAATGAGAGAGAAAAAAAAAAAATGGAAAAAATACAAGAAGAAAACAAAAAATTACAAATAAAAAATTACAAATAAAAATTTCACAATGAAAATGTGAGAATAATTAGGAAAAAGTGTGAATGAACGTGAATAGAATTTATTATGAGTATACTTACCAGTATGTGTATACGGCGAGATTTAGTAAAGAAAAAGAAAACATTGAACACAAGTTACAAGTCGCTTATACGGTTAAGAATTGAACATATTAAGCAAATATTTTTCACAAAAAATTAAAACTAAATTTAAAGAGAAAAAAGAGCAAAAGGAAAAAAATAAAAAAAACGACCTTTTTAAGGGAAACAAGTGGACTCACAATTTCGATACGTCGCATCTAAAGAAAAAGAATGAAAATTTCGTAAAAATGTAACAGGTCATTTAGTCGTACAGAATATTCATTGTGTTAGGACTCTAAATATGTTTCATTTTGTTTTGTTTTTTTTTTTTTTTTTTCAAAAAAGATTAGGCAAACCGAATGGACATTAAAATTAAGCCATACGCAAAACATATTTTACATGTAAATATTATGATTAACATATTATAAATTATCTAACTTTATTCGTATGGAGCCAACAATGTAAATTACACAATTTCTTTTAATTTTTGAGTGAACATTTTTCTCAATTGTCACTTTTTAACTCAAGCTCAAAAGGAAAAAAATAATTATGTTCATTTTTTTTTTAATTGTAATTGAATTATAAATCGGTCTGAATAAATACATGATAAAACATTTTGTGACAAATAATACAGAAACAAAAAAAAAACAAAAAACATTGAAATTTATTCAACTTTTTCAACAATATATTGAATTTTCAATCGAATGATACATAAGTAAAATCACATATTTCAAAAATGACCATGGAAAAATGACGAATTGAAATGAATTCAGAGTTGATAGTCTTGCCATGGCAACTTCTTTTTTTGTGCATAGCAATCGGTGATCCAGTTTTTCTTCACAATTATACCTGAACCTTGAACTTGTTTGTACTTCGGTGTATTTTTGAAAGCACAACTGAAACGCAATTTGAAAGCTTTTATAAAGCGAACGGTTGGAAATTTCAAAAAAAAATCTTACATTAAATGTGTGCACGAATCGTCCCAATCCGGTTTGTATTTTGCACCCATTTCCAAACATTTTCTCCGTAATTCACTTCGATCTGGATTCTATAAATATGAAAAGCACTTTTAATATGAATAATTTATTGAGAAAAAAAAAAATCTATTTAGATAGTTGAATTGACTTGTTGAAGGTAATCAAGTATTTTACCTGAATTCCACTGATTACAAACACTACACCGCGTAAAATGTCATCCATCTCAACATCTGAAGAGTCCGATTCTAGTGATTTTGATTTTATACGTTTATTGGCACTCCGTTCACTCGAAGTGGATTGACGTTTATTATTCACTTTCCATGCTGGCGGTGTGGTTGGAAGTGAAGAATTCGAGCAGTTTGGTTTTGACGAATCGGATCCAATTTCTTGGGAGCTAGTAGTTAGATCTAATTTATCTGGTGATTTTGCTTTCACATCAACAACATCGTTATCATCATCATTATCATCATCGTTGTCTACATCAATGATTTGCGTTTTTGCCGAATTAGCTTTTGGTGAATTTGTTGCTTGTTCCGGAGTATCCCCTTGCAAAAATACTTTGTACTTTTGAGCAGATGTTTCCATTTTATTTTTGCTTTTCTCCTCACGTGATGTGCTAACTTTTTTTCCTTTCTTTTTGTCAATCAGTTCTTTTCGTTCACGTTCAATGCGTTCTTTGTCTTCGTTGATAATTTTCTCAAGTTTTGGATTTGATGTATTATCATCTTCAGAATCATATAAAATGGCCGGACGATACCGCTTTAAACGCTCTTTTTGCTTTTCTTTGTCGTCATTAACATCAGTGTCCAATGGTTGTTTTGCCTTTTCGGTTGGTGTTTCGATTTTATGACCGATTTTTGTGCATTTTTCCAATTTTGAAATTGATGACGATGCGTCTCTTATCGCTGCAGCCGCTAAAAAACATATAAACCACTTTTAATTATTGTTTACATTTTCCGCTATATGAATAAATTTTTTTTCAAGAATTTAGTTTGTTGATAAACTTACCGCTGAGATTGTGTGTGCCATTTCCTTCTTCTTTGATTGGTGAATTTTTCTCTTGTTTCCATTTCGAAAAAAGTGATGATGCTTCGGGTTCTTTATCTGAATCTGATGAACTAGATCGTAGTCGAAATCTGGCAAATACACTCGTTTTTGGCAAGCCCAATACTTCATCACACCTCTTTTTTTCTTTTAAATTGTCTGAAATTGTTGAGTTCAAACGCGGAGATTGTGAAGCAGCTGCTGGAATGGCATCGGGTGTGTGAATTTTTATAAATGACAAACCGAATTGAACATGTTTATTGAAGCCTTGTGTACATGTCACTTTGATTAATTCCCATGACTCTTTTGCGATGTCCGGCATTAGCGCATCCTTTCCAAAACAACGTACTCGATTTGGATTTTCTGACACTCGACTTTCGGTTATTGTCATAAATGATGACGACACCAAAATGGTCTAACAATTATAAAAAAGAATTTTTCATAAAATATTAAATAATTTCCGCTTATTTAGGACATTACTTTGAAATTCTCCACCGGCCATCCAGTTCGTCCAACGGATACTTCAATAAACGCGGAATGTTCATTGCCAATATCGATACCGGTGACTTTTGTTGATTTTTCCAGTTGTAGAACAACATACGCTGACTCGAGGCCAGTCTGTTCGCATTTCCACTTTTTGTTTGAATTGTTTACTAGATTTGTAGCCGGATAATGCTAAAAACACAGAAAATTATTTACATTAAAATTGCTTTCATGAATAAATAAATGAAATTACCTTATCTTCACTACTACAAATCAAAACACTTTTGAATTGTGCAAAGGGCATCGTACAAAAACTATCCTCGCAAATTTTTCCAATGAAATTACACTTTTTGTTTCTATTTTTTCTTTCTTTTATTGGTTTGAAATCGAAATATTTCAAATATATTGAAATAGCGTTCTACGTTTATTTTTGACACTGACATTCTTAATTTCGGCGCGCACAAATCATTAATATACATCAGCGACATCATATCAAACCATTTGAACTATGCGTTTGACAATTTGTTTTGTATCAGTGTACACAACACGGTTCAGTCGCACATAATAAGGCTATTCAATTAAAAATAATTTAAAAAATTTGATTTTAATTTCGAAACGGTGTAAATTCTAGTGAAAGTTGCAAAATGAATGCACCGCCAACCTTTGAATCATTTTTGTTGCATGAGGGTGAAAAGAAAATTGTGAAAGAGCTTGATACGAAAGTACCGAATGCAGCTATGTTTACCGTAAATAAAGAAGATCATACACTCGGCAACATGATTCGCAATCAATTGTTAAAAGATCCACATGTGTTATTTGCTGGTTACAAAAATCCTCATCCATTGGAACACAAATTTGTCCTTCGTATTCAAACAACATCCGATTACACACCACAAGAAGCTTTCATGAATGCAATCACCGATATCATTTCCGAATTATCGCTGTTCGAGGAACGTTTCAAGGAAGCACTCAAAGAAAAGAAGGAAGGAGGCGATTAATTTAACATTTTCATCATTTTTTCTTCATACCAACCCATTTGCAGACAGATTCTCAAACAAACTAAAAGAATTGATGTTGAATGTATAAACGCTAAATTAAGATACGAAAATGTAAAAAAAAAATGTGAAAAAGTATAAAGTATTCCATTTTCAATTATAATAAATCCATCAAAAATTTTTCATAACACAAGAAATCGCTTGTTTTCTTCTTAAATTGTATTCTGAATTTAAATTTGAATGATAATTTACATTCCATTTCGCACATTGTTCCAATTTTAATATTAGAAAAAGAAAAGAAATTCATTTGGCGTCATGATAACATTTTGTTTTCTTTGGTTAGAATACCAATTGAATTTTTATAGCAGTTTGACATTTCAACAAATGACAGTTGCATGTCAAATCAAACGCACATTGCATTGTATCTAGAGAAACACATTGAATCGGTTGTGTGTTCGTTCGCACATGCCAGAATTATATTTAATTGAATTATTTCGAATTTATTTCCAAAATTCTGAAAACGAATTTTTTATTTGCATGAATTTACGGTTATCATTTATGGAGTTTCAAGAAGAACCGAATAAAAAAATCATTTGAAGTATCTTAACCTCAACCACGATGAAACTTCATCATTTGGAAGCGAATAATTTACGATTTTCGGTATTTAGTCCGAAAGATCTACGATCGTTGAGCGTAGCAAAAATAGTCACACCGTTGTTATTTGATCCATTGGGTCATGCATTGCCCGGTGGATTATATGACTCAAAAATGGGTAAGAAATTAATCATGAAACACAGAACATGTGAGTTGCTTATCAATAAAATACATTCACTTTTGCAGGTCCATTTTCAATCAATTCGGATCCATGCACAACTTGTTATCGAACGCAAAACTGCAATGGTCACATGGGACATATTGAATTGACCATGCTTGTTTATAATCCAATTTTCATGAAAAGTGTATACGACATTCTTCGGATGACATGTTTTAGCTGTTATCAAATACAAATTTCCGAACATGTTGCAGAAATTTTAACAATACAATTAAAACTATTGGACGCCGGTTACATAACTGAAGCTTTGGATATGGAAATTTACAAATCCGAAACTGTAAGTGAGTGTTCAAAAGGATCGAGAGACGTAAAAATAGAAGAAATGAAACGATTATTAGAAACTGGTCTTCAATCATGCGACGTTGTTGAAAATACTAAAAATTCCGAAGCATTGCGAACAGCGATTGTTAACGTTTCAACCAAAAGTAATCCGAGTAAAAAATGTATTCACTGTAAGGAGGCATTGAGAAAAGTGAAATTTTCATTCAAAAAATTGATGATTTCGGCACCAAAATCCGAAGTTAGCGCTGAATTGTAAGTAGTAGCAATTACTAGTGGATATGAATTAAAACGAAAGTTAATATTTTTTTTTAACTTTTATAGGAACGACAGTTTGGGCCGAGCAAAAACAGTCAACAAAGTGTTGTTGGCTGATGAATGTCGAGAATACTTGAGAAAAGTGTATGAAATGCATGAAGATTTGTTGAAATTATTGTTTCCAGTTTTGATGCATACACCAGAAGATATTGAAGTTGCCACTGATGTATTTTTCATGGATGTTATTCCAGTACCACCGCCACTCATCCGTCCAGCCAATAAATTTCAAAACGAAATCCGTGAGCATCCTCAAACGACCATTTTGAAAAATATTGTCGAAGCAAATATTTTGTTGAAAACTATTTGCTCGAAAATAAATGGAAGTGTGGTCGAGAGCCAAACAAGTGATACAGATGCACTTTATGAAAGTGCCACCGGAGATACACCATATGAAAAAATGTACAATGCATGGCAAAAATTGCAATCGTGTGTTGATCAAACATGGGATAGTTCACTTGGCCAAGATACGCATGGTGTGCAAGGATTAAAACAAGTCCTTGAAAAGAAAACGGGAATCATTCGTTTGCATATGATGGGAAAACGTGTTAATTATGCAGCTCGTACTGTCATCACGCCCGATCCAATGATAAATGTCGATGAACTCGGTATACCGGAGGTTTTTGCTCGAAAATTGTCATATCCCGTGCCAGTCACATCATGGAACGTTGCTGAATTACGTAAAATGGTTATCAATGGGCCAAATGTTCATCCAGGGTAAGTTTTGATTTAGATTCGAATCATGTTTTTGACACAAAGTTCGAAAATTTGGAAAAAAGAAATAACAACGGAACATTTTTCATTCTTTTCAGTGCTAATTTTATTGAAGATGAACAAGGGCACATAAAAATTGTGTCAGCCGTTGATTCAGCGAAACGTGAAAGTCTCGCAAAAATGCTATTGACACCAACAGAAAAAGGTGTTAAAATTGTACATAGACATTTATTGAACAATGATGTCGTGCTATTAAATCGTCAGCCCACATTGCACAAAAACAGTATAATGGCGCACAAAGTTCGAATTCTCAAAGGTGAAAAAACGTTCCGTTTGCATTACTCGAATTGTAAATCATATAACGCTGATTTTGATGGTGATGAAATGAATGCTCATGTACCACAAAATGAATTGGGTCGTAGCGAAGCATATAATTTGATTAATGTGCCAAATCAATATTTGGTAGCAAAGGATGGAACACCACTTGGTGGTTTAATTCAAGATCATGTCATTTCCGGTGTGAAAATGTCGATGAGAGGACGATTTTTTAACAAAGAAGATTATCAACAACTAGTGTTTGTCGCTTTGGCACACATTTCTAAAGACATCAAATTTTTACCACCAACAATCATCAAACCGATAAGACTATGGTCTGGCAAACAAATTTTATCAACTGTGCTAATGAACATCATTCCAGAAGGACAACACAAAATTAATTTGAAATCAACAGCAAAAACAAATGTAAAATCTTGGCAAACACAACCAGAACGAGCATGGTTGGCAGGTGGAACACCATTAACTGATATTAATATGACTGAAAGTGAAGTGATTATTCGTGGCGGTGAATTGATGGTTGGTGTTTTAGATAAAACCCATTATGGAGCTACTCCGTATGGCTTGATTCATTGCATGTATGAATTGTATGGTGGACAAAGCTCAACGCAATTACTATCTTCATTTTCAAAACTGTTCACATTTTTCCTGCAAAGAGAAGGATTCACGCTTGGCGTTCACGATATTCTCGTATTGCCAGAAGCAGACAAACAAAGAAGAAAAATTATTCGAAAATCACGAAAGGTAAACAATTGTAGAATATTCTCATTATTATATTTATATTTATATTGCTAACGATTTTTATTCATCTCTTTGCATGAATTAGATTGGCCCAGAAGCAGTGGCAACTGCTTTGGAATTACCATTGGACACACCGTTTGAAATTTTAGCCGAAAAAATGGCCGAAGCCATTCATCGAGATCCAAAATTCAGAACAGTTTTGGATAGATCATACAAATCTGCATTGGATAGTTATACAAATCGGATAAACAAGTGAGTTAATTGTGAAATTTGAACAATAATTTACGAAATCGGAAATATCCCATGTTGCAATTTCGACTAAAAAAAATTTAAAAACTTCACAGAGTCTGTTTGCCAGCTGGATTATTATGTAAATTTCCTGAAAATAATCTTCAGTTGATGGTTGGTTCTGGTGCAAAAGGTTCGACCGTGAATACTATGCAAATTTCATGTTTGCTCGGTCAAATTGAATTGGAAGGAAAAAGACCACCAATGATGATATCTGGAAGAACATTGCCATGCTTTTCAACATTTGAAATGTCTCCGAAGAGCGGTGGTTTCATTGATGGTCGATTTATGACTGGAATTCAACCACAAGATTTCTTTTTCCATTGTATGGCTGGTCGTGAAGTAAGAAAATTTCATAGCTCTTTCCAAATGAATGATTTTTTGCAGTTTTTTTTTCCTTTTGTACTAATCTCGAAATAAATTTTAGGGTTTGATTGATACTGCTGTAAAAACTAGTCGTTCTGGTTATTTGCAACGTTGTTTGATTAAACATTTGGAAGGATTAAATGTCCATTATGATATGACAGTTCGTGATAGTGATAATTCAGTGGTTCAATTCATGTACGGTGAAGATGGAATGGATATTTCAAAATCACAATTTTTAAATACCAAACAATTTCCATTCTTGTTTGATAATATGGAAAACATCATTCCAAATAAAAAATTCCTAGAAGAATTGAAAGACAGCGAACACTATGACGATGTCATCAAGCATAAGAAAAAGGTTCGTTCTTGGATGAAAAAACATGCAACTGAAAGTAAACGACATGAAACAAGTTTCCAACGATTTTCAAGAGAAATTGGACCAGATATTGAAATGAAAGATCCTGATGGAATTAATGAAAAGACTGGTCGTCGAAATATCGACGAACAGATTGTAAATCTTTGGAATGAAGCTGACGATGAACAAAAATCTAAATATTCAAAGAAATGTGTTCCGAAACCGGATCCCGTAGTTAGTCGTTATCAACCAGATTGTAATTTCGGTTCATTGCCAGAACATGTGGAAAATTTAATGGTTGGCTATATGAAAAATATGGACATTGATAAAAAGGCATTTGAAAATGTTATTGCAGTAAAAACAATGAAATCATTAATTTCACCCGGTGAACCAGTTGGTTTATTAGCCGCACAATCTATTGGTGAACCATCAACTCAGATGACATTGAATACTTTCCATTTTGCTGGTAAGTTCAAAAGAAAACAAAATTCAGTCGCGCTTCATGTCTTAGACACAAAAAATGTTAAATATTGACACCAATCGTTCGGTGAACAACTGATGAACAACTTACCATTTGTTATTGAGCTCCATGAACAAAATATATTTTAATTTATTTTTTAATTTTTTAACAGGTAGAGGTGAAATGAACGTGACACTCGGTATTCCTCGTCTTAGAGAAATTCTTATGTTTGCAACAGAGAATATCAAAACACCATCTCTTGATATTCCATTTAAACAGCACAAACATATGGAGCATAATGCTGAAAAATTGCGAAAGAAAATGGCACGAGTTACTGTGGCCGATGTTTTGGAATCAATAAATGTTCAATCATCATTAATCATACGACCGAATCGTGTACGAAATTATTGTGTTCGTTTCAATTTCTTGCAACCGGATGCATATGAACAAGATTTTGCGGTGAGACCAAAGAAAATTCTACGCCACATGCGTGAGTCATTCTTCAAATTAATGTTTAAAGCTATTGCAAAAGCAGCAAATGAAAAATTTGCATCGGTTGATATTGGTGATGAAGAAAAGAAAAAGAAAAATGCCGAAGAGTATGAAGATCGGGAAATTGATGAACGAGAACCGGAAAATGATGTCAAACGAGCTGGCGGAAATGAAAGTTCAGACGATGAAGCAATTGGAGATGAAGATGACGCGACGGCCGTTAAATTAAAAAGCAAAGCCATGGACGAATGTGATTATGATGAAGCAGCTGTTGATGAAGGTGAAAAAGTTCCATCGGATAATGAATCGGACGTTGAAATGGCTGAACTGGAAAATGTTGCTGAAGCTCAGGACGAAGAGGAAAAACTTGGATTTGACGCGAACGAATATAATACACAATATCAAGTGGATAAGAAGAATCATTTGTGGTGCGAACTTACTTTCCAATTAAACATGACTTATCGAAATGTCGATCTTTCAATTGTTTTGAAGGAAGTCGCAAAAAAATCGGTCATATCAGAGGTGCCACTTATTAAGCGTGCCATTACGTATACGAAAAACAATGATATCTTCCTGAAAACCGATGGTATCAACATAACGGTGAGAATTTGTCATCCTTGATTCTTTCATCTTGATAAATTTAATCGATTCTTTACTTTGTTCGAATGATTCAATTAATCAAATCATCATTGCTGCATAATTTCTCTAGACATTCCTAATAATTTTGTTTTTTCAATTTTTCAATAGGAAATGTTCAAACACATGGATGTTCTTGATTTGAATCGTTTATATACAAATCAAATTCATGCAATGGCTCAAACATATGGCATTGAAGCTGCAGCAAGAGTCGTTGTTAAGGTATGAATATGATTGAATATATTGAACGAGTATATTTTTCACAATCACATTGTTAACATTGCAGGAAGTACAACAAGTGTTTCAAGTGTACGGTATTACAGTGGATCCGCGGCATTTATTGCTTATAGCTGATTATATGACATTCGATGGAACATTCAAACCACTTAGTCGATCTGGTATTGAATCATCAGCATCACCACTTCAGCAAATGTCATTTGAATCAACGCTTAAATTCTTAAAATCGGCTATCGTCAAGAGTCAATTAGAAAGTTTAAATTCCCCATCAAGTCGCTTGATGGTTGGACAACCATGCAAAAGTGGAACTGGTGCTTTTACATGTTTGACAAATAATAGTTTTTTATTCAAAAATCTTATGAAATAATTCGGAATAAATTGGTTTGTTTACAAACTGAGTGTATTCTGTGAATGTTGTAAAATGATTTAGAAATTTTGGAATTTGATAATAAAATATTTTTAATGTAATATAATGCATTTAATTTAATTTTATTTTTTTAAATTTTTGTATTATAAAAATGAAATTTGCAAAAAATAAAAATAAAAACAAATCAGACAAAATGATTCATTGAATAAAAAATTCGAAATTGAAAATTCGATATCGAAAGTTGAAAATACCAAAAACTTGCATCTATCATCGTTAGATGGCGTTAAAAACAGAATGCACACAATAGGATAATTTGACAATGAAATTGTCATAAACAACAACTGGCAGTGACTATCAATCAGTTTGTGAATGAAAATCAAACAAATCAACATAGGTCAGTGTGCTTAAGAACGTAAATAAATTTTTGGTGCAAGTGGAATGAATTGTTTTGAAAAACAACTTTATCCCAATATTCATCTGAAGTAAAAGTAATTCGATTTAAATCAAATAAAGTAAACCAATTAAAAGTGCGGAAAAGAACGCAATATCAGTGAGAATGACGGAATTGCAAATGATATCAAAATTAAGTGAATCTGAACCACCAACTGCACTCACAGCAGTTCACGTAAAAACACCCAGACGAATATTGCATTTTAGTGATGGAGTTTTGGAAGAATACAGTACCGACGATGAAGTGGATGCACCAAATAAAGATTATAAAAAGCATGAGGTAAATGATAATGAAATTGATTTGCATATGTGTGGGTGATAATGACTCACACATATAACTATTTATAGTTGTTGACATACACACGATCCCTTATGGACGTAGAATACGTTGACCTTGTCGATTAATGTGTTTGACCTCGGTTCGCGTGCCGATAAAATTAATAGAAATGGAATGATTTGAATTTTATCGATTTTTATCCAACTTTCGTTTTCCATTTTTATTTTCAGATTGTACAAGGTCCAAAAACGATGTATGACTATATTGTAAGGGGTGGTTCAAAGGTATTGGCTACGTGCGATTTTGTTGGTGAGAAAATTGCTTCAGCTCTTGGTATAACAACACCAAAATACAATTACGAAATTGAACAATTTAAAAAGATACAAAAAGAACGAGAACAAGCTGATGCAGAAGAGAAAACAACAGGCGGTTGGATGCAAGACATGCACAGTGCCCAATGCAAAGCACCTGTAAAGGACAGCACCAATGTTCCGATTATCTCACAAGAAGGCCTTCAAAAATACTAAACTAAGTCAATATGTGTTCCAAACAACTATAATTACATATCTCCCGAGTTCATCGATATTTTGATGAAAAATCTTTCTTGAAACTAAGCAAACGAGTTGTGATTTATTATAATTATCTATTTTTTCATTTAAAATAGAAGAAAAATTATCACAATAAGTTTTGAATACAAATTTTATTTTTGTATACAAAAATGCAAATTAATTAATTTTATAGTGCCTTGGATGTGCTTTATTTAAAACATATTTGTTTACTCATATGATCTACCATATGACACTGTCTATAATGATGAAATAAAAGCAATTTACTATTCTATTAAAACTGCGTTTTTTTTCCCTTCAATTGATTTCAGATAGTCATTGATTTTTGCAATGCCAAAGTGAATTCCATTCTAATGAATTATTCATTTCAATCTTTCCTGAATGAATTTATTTGGATTTATTTTTCAAAGCGGAAACAAGTTTCAGCGATTAGTTCATATGCTAAAAATAGGAAGTGACCAAATTGGCATTCGTTTGTGATAGTCTCTACGTTTTAGGTTAATTTTTTTCATTGGAAATTATTTGTTTTTGTATTAAAAATGTTTTTGCTTTGAAATTTGATTTTTCAGAATTTCCAATAGGATAATTTCGAGCTGTGTAAATATTTAGAGTGAATTAATGTACTCAAAATAATTTTTTCATCTCCATTTTGAATGAAAAAGAGATAAGAAATCTAAATCTTAGCTTGAGATTGTTCAAAACAATTTTGTTTTCGAATAGAATTTCAAAGGCTTTAAAATAATAATAATAATCAAAGTAAATATGTCCATTTCAAATTCACCACCAGCACCAGTATACATTCTATATTTTACCGTTTAACAATATATTCAGTAAAGTATATAAATCGATTGTTGGTTACTTCAAGCGAGCAAAACTGTATTCTGTATTGGATATGTGTTATGTGGAAGTCGATAGCAAATGCTTGCCAAATATTCCATATATTTTGTTTCGAATATGAGGGTATTCAATTCATATATCAGTACATATGCATGTATTTGTGTATACTCTCCACATATCGTCTGATAGATGTGTATTTGTCGTGTGTGTGTGTGTGTGTGAAATGTTGTATATAATGCAATAGGGTATTATTTTGAACGAGCACACATGACTACGCATATGTGAACGCATATGTAAAAGGGAATGAAAATTCTGGAGAGGGTAAACACAAGCGATAAACCACGCCTTTTTTCGATGTTTTATGCGTATTACGGTTTTATTTATTTCACGTGAATTCGATGTTTTTTTCTTAATCAATCAAAAAATTCGCAAAATTTGAATCTACTCACAATTTATTGATGGTATATTCTATCTGTTGACAAAGTTTTCTATCGAAAATTGGCACATTCATTTATATTTACTTCGCACTTTATTTATTATCTCAACTTATACTTCTGCACTTATTGAATTGCTGAAACTAAAATTCAAAACATTTAAGGAAATAGTTAAAGAGAATCAATTGAACGTTTCTTTGAAATGTATTTAAAGATCATATTTTGACGAAATCGCTGAATGAACATACGGAAATAATTTGTTGTCACAATTGATATGATGTTTCCGGAATTAAGTGAAATCAACCACAAAATCTTTTATCAGACTTATTTCGAGAATTTCGACCGTTTTTTTTTTTTTTTGGCATCTTGGTTTTGGTTATTGTATTCAAATGTTTTGAATGACAAATACTTATTTCAAATGAGAAATATTTTTCTCAATGTATCATTGAAATGTGTTAGATTACAAAGTAGAGAAAGATGATATGTGTAAAATAGTCGTTATGAACAAAATTTCGAGTAACCATCAGTTTTAATTCTCAGAATATTTCGTTTTAACTACTTTTCTTCAAGTTTTCTTTACGAGCTATTTAAATTTTTGTTTTTTTATGATTTCTTTTTGATTTCATTTCGTTTCCATTTGATTTCACTCTTCAATTCTAATCATTTCGAATTTCTACATTCAATGGAGATCCCGAAAAGAACATAATTCCAGCATCATAAATTACGCACATGTCTCATATGTAACGCTCTGATTTAAGTTTTAATTTGACAAGATCTATCACTGTGCACGGTGGTGATGAGCATGAAAAAAAAAATTGAATGAGAGACAACAATACAAAACGAAAAAATGAGAAACAGAGACAATCGTTTCAGTTCTAATTTTTATAGAAGGCATCTGATCATCTGCATGCTCGGTGTTATATAAAAATTTTACATCTGTTTCGATAATATGCAAATGAGCGACGGGATACATACAGTTAAATGTAATAAATTTATTGTATTCGTTTACAATCCTATCCGTTGTTGATGCCAAATGTATAAAATTCAACACACGTTTCGTTTGTCTACCTGAAATGAATCGCGACGGCAATATTCTCTGTCTGTAAAATAGCGATCAAAGAAAATCTACCTACCCTTAATGAATGAGATACGTTAAAAACACTCTCGCTGATGAACGATGAACGATAAAAAGGAAAAAAAAATATTGTTTACCTGCATCCGAATTGCTACATTTGTACTGTCAACAATCCATTTCCATTTAGGTTTTTGATTGAACACCGGAAAAGGGTTTCGACATTCAAATTCATCAATTGAAACTATATGTTGGAAATTTTGCCATGCCACGTTTTATTTTAAAATGCACCATCGAATGTTGGGTTTTTAATTTTCAAATGGTCGAAAATCATTCATACAATCTAAAATTCAAAGTGACCGTTTGCTAAATGTCGTTCGCGGAAATTAAAACCAAGAAAAGACAATAAAAAACGAAAATAAAATGAAAAAAGAATCCAATTTCATTACTGTGTCAACCCTTTTCGTTTGCCGATGATTTGATATATATTCAACGAACCGCATAGTTTCCAAAATAACTGGACAAGGGTCATTTCAAGAGGTCACAAATGAGAAATTGCCAACACACTAAATCAGCATATGAAACGGGGCATCGAATAATAGGCAACAAATGAACGAGCATAAAAACGAGCAAAATGGTACTGGCTCGCGCCCAAAATCATTCATCGCATTACCAGCGACGGTCGAAATTTTAAAAATATAAAAAACGGTGGCTTTATGAGCGCAGTATATTTTTGGTGGCATTATTTGTTGGAATGGTACAATGGCCGAAGCCATTTGCACTCATGGTAAGCATTTATTCAAATAAATAGTCATTGAATTACAGATTCGCTGGACGACATCATAACGTATAAAAAGAGGCGCAAATGAACTGGGAGTGACCTTAAAGCGTGTATTTAAACGTATATTTTGACTGATTGTTTCTTAGCTTATTTTGACTACGAATTTTGAATACTTTTGAATTCAATGCAATGATAAATGTAAATTATGAATTTTCATCAATTTCCATTGGCCTTTTTTGAATTACTAATTTTCAAAATCCCCTTTAAAATAAGAACAATGATTTGAACGATGTTAATGAGCTTGATTGTTTTAACTTTAAAATTGTTTCGACAAAAAAAAATATGTCGCATGACCTTATTCCAACGGAATTAATTTAAGAACTGTGCAACAGCGACAAATGAACAGCATGCAAAAAACGAACGCGAGAAAAAAAAAATCAACGAAAGTTTTTATTATTGATTTTCTGGCGTCAGCTTTTAAGAATGCATTTGGTAGAAAAAGTTCTTCGTCGATGCACAAAATTCACTTTCACATGGAGACTGACATTAACCTTCCACAATATTCAAATAAATATTCATATTTATCATGAATTTTTTTTCCTCGTTCGTACTCACTGTTATCGTTGCGTTTTTTTTTTTCATCCTTTTCACAGCCGTACTTGTTTCAGCTGCCGTTTGCTTGCTCTTGAAAAATACACAACATTTTCTTGCAATTTACACAGTTTCAGACGCGATATATATTTTTTTTTTCTTCATCTTCGTCCTCATAGAATGTCTATAAAATTTACACCAGCTCACTCTTCCGCACTCACGTTCATTGCACACGAATTTTCTATGTATTCGCCGCTTTGTGCAAGCAACAAGAAAAAAAAAAGCAAGAAAGTAAGTGAGAAAGAGAGAGCGACGGAGCAGGCAGAAGACGAAACGAATTCAGCATTATTTTTTTATATTCCACGCGCGTGAAAATCATTGCGCTCGTTGCACTACATAAATGCTTGGAATGAGTAGAGAAAAGAAGAAAAAAAAACCCACCATACAAATGAACGGGAGTATGGTTTGAATTTTTTTTTCAGTGTCGGCGTCAACATTCTTATGTAGCTCGGTAACGAAAAAAAAAAATTATTACACTGACAAAATATGAACACAAGGAATTTTTCATTCATATTCGCGTTGCGCGAACATTTTAAATATCAGCACTATCACAATTAACAAACGTCAACAGGCGGCTTGAATGTTTTCAAGCAAGCGAATTCCTCAAGTTGTTGCAGCAAATATTCAAAGTTATTGAGAAAACAAAGCAAATTGTAAATAAGGGTAAATAAAGTGCAAATTGCAAGGCTTTTAAAATTAAGAAGAGGAACACTCTTACACCGTGAGTCTGACTGTGATTCCTTGCATCGCGCACCAGTCATGCAAATACATAAGGTTTCATGTTGCACCAGACGATATTCTTGCGACTTTTATTTAAATACATAATGTCATTTTGTTTCTATTTTCTTTTTGTAAATTTTTTTTCGTTGCTCATTCGCTTTCTGTTCGCAGACTTTTTTTTTAAAACCCGGAAAAAAAAAATCTGTGCGGAACCATTTAATGAAGTGACGTGCAATGCGAAGGAAAATGCTAGTGAGAAAATAAAAACGTGCGACGAAACGAATTAGAGAATTATTGTGTCAGTTCACTGACGGCAGCTACTGGAAAACTGGCACATCAGCTGATTTTTCGTTTTCTTTGTTCTTCAGAAAAAACGAAAAAAAAAAGAGAAATGAACAATTTCGCGACAGATTTTCATCTTTTCTTTATTTAACCGCGTTTTCTTTTCTTTTTGTATTTTATTAACTTGAATGAATGCAGTGTAGTATATTTTCCCACAAAACTCGCACACTGAAGATAGAAATTATTTATCTTAAAATGTCTGTCATAAGCTCTCCCACGGAAACTATATAAAGCAAATTAATTCAAAATAATTTTGAGGGTATAAATTAAGCATTTGTTTAGACTGTCGTCTAATTCTTTGGTTTTTTTTTTTCAATTTTTTTCTTTTTTAAAGCCAACTGTTCATTATTTGAGAAAACTTGGTCTTATCCAGTTTCTGTAGGTATATCCAATGGCTAAAATTAAATTTTATTCAACCACGGAAAGAAAAAGAGAAAATGAGCAAGAGACACATAACAACACAGACCAATCGAAAAGAAAACACATTTTGAAGATTATATTTGGCTACCATGAAAACGCTTCGAAAATGTTTCTCACACATTTTCAAAAGTACAACCTCAAAAGGATACTCATGTTTTATTGCAATTTCGTTATCAGATTTGATCAGAGAGATTCATCATTTTGAGTGTTTCAATTCAATTTTTTTTTTTTTTTTGTTCTCACTCTTCTTTTTGACATTAAATATTCTATTCAGTTTAAAGTAGTTTATCGGTTGTCATATATCCAAATGTAAATGACTGATACTTGAACGTTAAACAAACCGCTAAAGGTGATTGTGTAACAATAACAACCAAATTGAAATACCATTTCAAAAGAGAGACGCATTTCATTAACGACCACCATATATAAATAAACATTTCAATAAGCCCGAATGCAGCCAAATAACAAAAAAAAAAAAAATAAATAAATAAAAAAAGATTTCACTGATCGGACTGTCGAGATAAAATGCTTATTTAATTCGGTGTGTGTGTGAGTTGTTTTTTTTAGTCTTCTTCATGAAACCCCAAAATCTGCATTCACATTACGCGATGGTGCGAAGCTCGTTGATATTTTTATCTAGTATTTTAAATTCGGTTTCTTGTTCGACTGGATTAAATAGACACTGAAAATGATGGAACAAAAGAGAAGCGCCTTGCTATTTGCCATTGTATAATTGAAAATGTTTTAAATGAATTGAATGCGGCACGAACATTTTGGGGTCGGATTTAAAGCAACTTCGGACCATTCTCAATGATTTAAACATGGAATATTTCTGGAAGTAGTTTATCACCACATCCTTTTATATTTTTAACAGCAATGAATTTTGCTCCAGTTTGAAAATCGAAACGAATGAAATTAATTTTCTTTGGCCATTTGGCTATTACAGTGCCGTACTTATTTTCAATAATAATTGTTGATTATTATTATAATTTTTTTTTTTTTATAAAAAGAAAACGAAAATTTGATCTCAACAGTAAGTTAACACATTGAATAAATCAACATGCGAAAAACGAAAATGAAGAAGCCGACGGCATATCAAAATGCATTCAAATTCTCAAAAATGAATGCAATTTCTTCAGAAATATATTTGCTAGTCGAGTCAAAATCGACGCTCATTATTCAATGATGAGGGTTCGAAACGAAAAATAAAGGGTTAAATTAAATAAACTAATATCTAAACTCCTGTGGCGCAATCAATTTTCTCCTGTTTTTTTTTTTGTTTTTTTGCAATCTATATTAATATTCAAACAACTTTGTGAAGACATTTGGCTGACCAAAAGTAATGCATTAATTTTTGACCTCGGACATTAATCATTTTTCTTATTTTCACATCCCTTAAAATTAATCGAAGAACCCTTTTTCTATCATCATAAGAAAGTTGTAAGACATATTGAAGAAGGGTGACGAATACAATTGAAACTGGTTTCTTATTGACAAAAATGTGAGAGAATTTCAAGTGGTCACCGTTTTTTCTTTGTCCGGTCACTTTGATTCAATAATAAAATGAGGCATTTGCATGTTTATCAAATAAAAATTCATTTTCTGGAAATGTGCGCAAAGCCGTCGGTCAGTAGTTGGTTGGTTTACACTTTGTTGAACAACAAATTGATGACCATTTACTTGTTTTAACCCTAAATTTTTCCTCCTTCAGCAAAGGGAGTTAACATTTATCAATTTATTGCTTCATAACGGTTCAGTAAACTGGTCACCAAACGCACAAATCGTGTGGAGATAATTTATTACAATGAAAGGGTCATTTTGAAGACACTGCTAACTCTTAGAAACATATTTATTGATGAATTGCATGAGTTTAGCACATTATTGACTACTTGAAAATGATGAGACCATCATGTTTCAGTATTTAAAGGTCATCAGAAAGTGATTTTCTATGAACTATGAATTTTCTTGGCTATTGAACTTTGCACTTTCTAATTAACGGAACGTGCTCAAGAAAATCAACATGATATGTGGATGGTTTTCGAATATTTTTACGAATAACACAGAATGATCAGAGAAATGTCGATCAATTTTCATATATTTTTGATTTTTATTTTAGCGAAAACTTTTTAAACATTCTCAATAACTTTTTGACACATGAGGACATTATCGATAAAATTCAAATCAATATCAATAGACTTTATGCTTGAATCCAATGAATAAATATCCTTTGCAAGATTTTCAGAATTGGTAAAAATGTGGTAACAATATTTTGTATATGAACAATTGGAAAGAATTTTATTGGAAAGAATTTCGTTGAAATTCTTTTCAATAGCTATTTTACCAAAAGTAAGAATGTATCATTAGCATCAAATTAATAAGCATATGTGGAAAAAAGGAGAAGAAAAAAACTTGCAGAATGTTGACAGAAGTTATTTATATATTAAATGAGGTAACATAAATAATATTACAGCAATTTTGACATTTTTCTCTTTTTCTTTAGAATGAAAGTGGTATTCAATTGGTTTGTCAGACAGCCAACAATGATTTGCATTCGTTTCAATGCCACATATAAATTTTCAAAATGAGTTCGTGAAACATTGAAATTTCTGTTTGCTTTTCTTCTGTTCTGTTCTGCGACTGCAGTAAAATGAAATATCACGGTAAAATATTTCATCATTCATAAATGTATGCAAACATACATACATATTCCTGAATTCAGTAGAATGCAATGAAATATTCGTATATTGGCATCGTTTTTCAATTCAGTGTCTAATAAACAATTTCAAGCGTAGATATTGTATTGAAAATCATTTTATGAACATAATTTTTTTCCCTTTGGTTTGTGCAATGTTTGGCCTGTTTTTCTCCCATTTGCATTTGCTAGTTATATTCCGTACATACGATAAGAGATCGTCATCATCGTGTAGAACATTTCATGTATATTGTTTTGCATGTATGCATTGGAACAGTTGTGAACTGGAGCGCTCGTTTATGTAAATAGTTGGTTAGCAAAATGGAATGGTGTGCCACATACGTTCCATACAATTTTCAACGTATATAGATGATTTCTAATAAGACTTTAGAATGGAACTTTGTAATGCAAAACAGCAAATAACCAAAGCAAAACAACAAAATGAAAAATAAAATGGTTTTTCAGAAGTTTTGTATATGCTGTGCGAGTATGTGAATGGTTTTTTTCTATTTTTTTTTTTTTTTTTTTTTTTGTTTTTTTTCATTTTGCGAATGGTGAGTAGCATACAATATTCCTTATTGCCGGCAGCTTGAACTAACCAGTTCGTACTCATGCCAGGTTTCCGTTTTTCACCTTCGCTTTTGCCATCGCTGTCGCGTTCAACGCCAAACAATAATAATAAACATAAAAATATGTGCGATATGTTATGTATGTGTTCATGTATGGGCTTCAGCGAAGCAAGTGAAAAGGCGATATTAAATGTTAACTGAAGCCTGAAAAGAAAATTTATAAAAGATCCGAACAACTCATTCCAATGCATCGAGAGAAATAGAGGAGAAGAAAAAAAAAAATACGCAGAAATGTTGGAAAACCATGGCACTGAAATGTTGATGCAAATGAATAGGAGTGTGGGAGCGAGAGAGAGAGAGAGAGAGAGAGAGAGAGAGTGAAGGAAAAAAAATTCAAGTCAAATGAACGCACCCGAACGACCAGAATGTAAAGAGCATATACGTCGATATCGCTGTAACATCATTTATTGTTTGCTTTCATTCTCGAAAATTACGACGTAAAATTCTGTTATGGGCATGATAACATACAGCAGCAGTCATTGTATCGCCATATCTTTGTAGCCCTTCTACATTGAATCTACCTATTTAAAATAAATATATTTTGCAAACGTGTGTGCTCCTTTATCTCCATCCTATTTGGTCCATTATGTATGAAATTTATGCGCTGTGTACTTTACATTTACGGCAAACGGCGTTTACATTCTAGCAAGTGTGTGGTATTTGTAGAGATGAAAATTGTCGGTTTTCTGCAATTTCGGCAATATCGGGCTAACACATACGAGATGCTTGCTCACATATCCATTCTCTTGCAAGCCACGAATATATCGGAGTATAGCGAAAGAATACAAGAGAAAGTGAGAAATTGAATGAACAAATGAATGAAAGAAAGAAGGAACGAACACACGATATAAAGAAAGCAAGGCACATGCACAAGCAAAAGTCCGACCCTCGAATCAAAATCTCACATCACCACCACCACACACTATCAACAGTACCAGTTTTCAACCATTTCTTGAACGGTATCCACAGTATTCGATTCTCTGTAACATTTTGTTCATCTATGTCGTTATCGCCAGAGCTCCAAGTGTGTTTCGTTTACGTCCTCCATTTCCTCTCGTCCCTTTTGTTGGTGTGCTTGCGCGCATTTAAATAGCTATTCCTCATATGCATAATGAATACTGGCTCATATGTACACAAATGTGATCGCGGTTTCCATTTATTTTCGTATTCGACATTTTCCACATTTACGAAGAGACAAAACAAAAGAAAAGCAAACATTTTGGTTGCTTCTTCTTCTTTTCCTTTCTACTCCCCATTCACGGTTCGCTGTTTTCTTTACTACTTCTTCTGCTTCTTCTTCTTTATCTTCTTCTACGTATTGTTTTTTTTTCTTTTGTATTTTTTCCCTTTTGTTTGATCCGAATATATCTAAAACGTGCTTCGATCGCAACATTTCAATTCTACCGGAAAATCCGTTCATCAATTTTCGAACAACGAATATACAAATTTTCTTTTCCTCTTTTCGTTAAAACAACTGATTTCCAATATTTGACTTCAATTTCGTGTTTCATTTTCAGCGAATCAATTCAGCAAAGCTCGCTGTGTGTATGTGTGTTTTTTTTTTTGCTTCTTTTTCTTTTTCATTCATTCTTTGTTTGCTCATCTGCATGCGGAGGGTTCACCTTGCCAGTAATATATTATCATCGATTGAAAATCCACCGAGTTTTGAAACAAGATGGCCGAACGGTCTGCATTGTGATTGGATACAATGAGTTGAGCAGTAACATTTAACACATAGCGCACATCTATTTTTATACATATTTATATACACATACGACACATGTGGTGCACAGTGCGCGCGGCGCGCAATCATCCACGCTCTCGATGTTTGCATATATGAGGGCGAACGAGTCATTGCTATACATGTTTTCCATTTATATTTTTCAGGCTTTGTTGTACGGATAAGTGAAGCTAAACGCAGTGTTGTTCATAATATATGAGTCTATGACCGAGTGTTGTTATTCCTGCAATATTTCCTTTTTTCTTTTTATTTTTTTCAATTCTCTGGCATTCATATGGGAATTGAATTTTTCCACAAACAAAACGAAAAGCGCTTGTTAAATGCAAACGGACTAATGCTCAAACATTCAATATGTTGAATGCTGTGCTACAAATCAGAAAGAAACATGCAAACAAACATGAATGGAAAAGAAGAATTATTGAATTGCTGTCAAGAATGATTATGAAGACCATACATTTGTCACTTGTCACACTTGAAATGTTGGCATCCAACAGCGCGAGATAAGAAATTATTTTCGAGACGACCAAACGTGTACATATATATACACTCAATATCTGTATGATTTGACATGAATGAACAAGTGAAATGGAAACAAATCGTCTTAGAAGAAAACTCAAGAACCAACTCAAAACTTTCTTTACTTGTTCATACCCACACATGCACACACTTTAAGAGAAAAAGAGAAGAGAGAGAGAGAGAGAGGTCTTTTATTCATATTCTTCTGATGTACTCGATATATGCAAATGCTTGTTCGGCGCTCAGTTTTGGCAATTTAAAACTTTTGAGTATCCAACAAACAACGCTTGGATATAAACGTACGAAAACGAAACGAAACGAAACACAATTTCATATAATACTCTGATGCAGATTATATAACATATACAGAAACACGTCAAGCACACACTCTAACAACGGCATTACTTTATTTTTGTTTCGCTCAAAGGATTTAAAGGGATAGTCAAAGTTGATCAATATGCGTCGCCATGCATATGTGTATTTTGCTCTTTCTGTCGCTCTTGGTCTTGGTCTTGGTCTCGGTCTCTGTTTGTGTATGTATTGTAAATATGTTCAGTATGTGAACACATCGCGATTCATTTTCATTTAAATTGTCCGCTTGCATTCTGTATATTTCGTATCGTTGTTGTTGCTGTTGTTTTTTCGTTATTCTGTTTTTTTTTTTCTCATTTCTACTGTAAATTTCGCTCCAAATGAAGTCAACGCTGACAATGGCTTTTCAATGTACTGATCTGCATGCTCAGTGTTCGCCGTCTGTGCTTAGCATTTGCTTGCACAGGTTCCTATTTATTGTAAATGCAAAAACTCACACCACACAAACAATCCATCGTAATAACCATTCACGTTCGCTATATATTTTATGGTCTCCAATATATTGTGTATGTACGATTGTGATTGAGTTCGCCCAAATGATTTCCGCTTTTGCTTGTCAACTTATTTGTTGTGTATGTGCGTGTGACTCTGTGTATGTGTATGTTCGTTCGTGTTTTTCATTCTTCTCGTTTATTTAGGTGAAATGAATTGAAATCCACTACATATATGGCGGGTGTTTATGGGATATTTCTTTTGCCTGATCATATTGATGCAATGCAATGATGGCGACGACAATGTTTTTGTGGTATGTGACTTTTTTTTCCAGTTCGATTCATTCGCATTTGTTGAGTACGCTAATGGAAATTCTCTAGCTGCCAGGCATTATTTCGGTATCAAGAACACATACAAAGCTCTGCTCATTCTACCGTACGTGAATAAAATAAATGATTTCCGTGAACTGAAGGCAATTTGATAAATATGAGATTAAAACAACTTCCGATGGATTTCCTTTATTCTTATTGAAGTACATTTTTTTTCGCAGACAAAACATGCTTTTATCGAAAATTTTGCTCATCAAACATTTGTTTCATCGTATATATCGGTTTATCGAACATTTTACGGATCTTTCCGCAACAAAATGGCCATTTATTTGGTTGATTGGAAATAAAACAATAAGAATGTACATAAAAGGTCCATCCACTGATTATTTATTCAAATTTGTATCGAATTTATTCAAATGAATTATTTCCAGTTACATCATTTTTACACTTTCACACAACACAATTCCATTCATATTTCATATTCATAAATCCAATTTCGAAATGTACTATCGATTTTGTTGATACATTTCTCTTCTCTCTCTCTCTCTCTCTCTCTCTCTCTCTCTCTCTCTCTTCGTGTTTTTCATTCTTGTGTATTGAATCGAGCAGCTCCATGTTTATGCAACAATGTAAACTGATTCAACAACCCTTGAACTGTATACAGTTATGTGTTTGTTGGTGTGTCGCTTAGACGCGTTCACATCCAATTCAAAATTTTATTGTTAAATCTCTATAATAAATACAAATAAATGGAATATAAATCATATAAATGCCGTATAATAAGTAAATCGACACTCGGGCGCAATCGTTTCAATGGTTGCCTGTTTGTGTGTCTGATTCAAAGTGAATATTATATTATTGCCAATATCCAATTCGAAATAAATGCGATGCGATTCGATGCGCAAAAGTTCTTCATATCTCTATTTTGATTTGAATTTGGCTTTACTTTCATGATCGATTTAAAAATAGGAAAACATCTAATAACGGATTCGATTTTGAAGTTATATCTTTCCTTTTATTTACTTTCAATGCTTTTGAAATTGCGACCATATTTTTTCCAGAAAAGATTCTTTCATATTTTTAGCTCAGCAATTGTATGATCCACATTGGTTTTCATCAAACTGTCGCTCTATGTGTGTCTTTCTGCCTCTCTCATTCATAAATCTGTTCAATGTATAGATGTGCATATGGAAAG
The DNA here is from genome assembly GCA_029041755.1 of Resseliella maxima. Taxonomy (NCBI): domain Eukaryota; kingdom Metazoa; phylum Arthropoda; class Insecta; order Diptera; family Cecidomyiidae; genus Resseliella; species Resseliella maxima. The sequence continues at coordinate 485,302 of JAQOWM010000106.1, forward strand.
TCCTATTCAAATATGAATCGTATCTTGGTGTCGTTTCATTCAAACGCATTTTCTCGAGATTTCGATTAGATTTGATTTTTTTTCTTTCACTCACCATACTGCAGCAATAGGAGAAAATTAGAAAAAAAAAACAAACCAGAAAGGAAATCAATAGCATTACGTTCAAAGCTGTCGGAATTCTATTTTCTCATCAAAACGGAATTTATCCACGAAATATGATTATGTGCATTTTGAATCCATTGCAATTCAATTGTGTACTTTTGAATTGACGTCTCTCAACCAAAAACCTATGCGAAGATAATAATATATATCAACGGTATTTGGTAATGCTTGAATGTGCAATATACACGTTTATTTCAAAAATGTTGAAATCGAATTCAATTCGATGTGGCTCAAACATAATATTTCACATGGAAATGGAATGTGTTGAAAGTGCAACTAAAACATTAAATCATGCATCGTGATTAGGTTGAATGGTGTTTTGTGAAAGCGCCGCAATGACTGTATACATTGTATATGTGCGTGATCTTCACAACACAACAAGTACGGAATTTTGTGATAAATTTTCCAAATGAATGCAAGCAATACCACAAATGCCGGCGGTTGTCATTTATTTAAAGGACGAGACTGTAAAACTGAAATATTCATGTGTTTCTAATCAAATTCCAAGTCTTTGAAAATTCCATAGATTTTTGCCTTGAAAACCATTCGAAGTGGCAAGAGAAGCAAAAGAAGCAAGAGATGTTCGACAAATTTGAAATTCTTTAATTTAGTTTATTGTTTGGTTAAAATGTTTTCGGATCGTACAAGAACGTCATACTATGTTCAACACATTCACATGCATATGAAACTTTGTGCCAATATAAAATAGAGAAAAGAGAGAGAGAGAGTACATATATGATAAAAACCACCGAATAAACACAACTGAATATTTAACGTGGTGTTATCGAAAGCTCAAACTAGCACATAAAACAAAACTGTTTGATGAATAGAAATGGTGGGTGAGCGCGATTGGGTGTATGTGTATGTAAGATGTGCGCAAAAATGTCTGATGATGGTGAACAGCACAAGTGGATTATTTCAATGAGTTTGCATGCAAAAAGTTTGTCGCTTTGAGGGAAATTAGAAACTGAGTGAAATAAATTACAAAAAATATTCCCTGGCCCAAAGTGAGACCGAAACGAAGCGAAATCTTTCGTATGGGATTTTGTGTGTAGAGTATACAAATTGCGTGCGGTATTTGCGATAAATGTGTACAATAAAAGCAACATGCATGAGCTTTTATTTTGTTAGAATTTGAAATATGCTTTGCAGCGTTTACATATGAAGCCAAGCATTTGTTACGGTTTCTGAAGATGGTACAGCCAATAGCACTAATTAAACTTCATAGAGAGGCACACAGTGTGAGTATGTGCAAGCAAATGTGTATGAGATAGGATTCTAACATTTTCAACTCACATTCAAAAACTAATGAAAACTTCGTACGAATTTAAATGGAATAATGTTAGCGCTCAGGCTCTACTCTCTCTCTCTCTCTCTCTCTCTCTCCCTCTCAGTCTCTCAATGGGGTATGAGTTTTGTTTTTGAGTTTCACACATTTCGATGCACGAAATGTTATTTGGTCTTTTGCGATTTATTTCGCAAGCGCGCTTTGTCTCTATACCGTCTATTTGGCTGCCATACAAATGTCTATTTGCCTATAAAATTAACGAAACGAACAAATAACGTAGCATTCACATTTTGTGCCGAGCACATGAATTTTAGCAAAATATTCAGCGTAATTTGTAAGCATTTCCCACGAAACTTTTCCGCTGGATAAATAGAGGACTTTTAAAACCACTGGCAAATGAAATGATCACTCTCCACCTCACCATCTTCATAGATTCGTTCCCGTTTTCGTACCATTTTTAATAGTCAACTGCTATTCGTACTGCGTATATATTTGCATATGTGAGAGTTAGTGTACACTGTATATAAATTTGGAAATTTTTCACATACGCGCGCATAAACTTTCTTATCGCTGAGCTCAGCATTCACAATTCGCAAGTATGTTAATTAATAGTACGTTGTGTGTTGGATACAAGAATGTGCGCCTTTAATTCTCATTCGATCAACGATGCTATACGTTTCCGTGCAACATTTTCAAACATTAAATGTTGCCAATAGTTACCTATATTTGCACGTACAAGTATAACACAATGAATTCGGAGGTGGAGTTTTTCTTTCAACATTATTATATTCAAGTTACCTTTTCACATCACATCGTTTGCCCGAAAAATTTGTTGTCGTGGTTGCTATTCGCTGAGAAATAGATAGAGAGAAAAAAGACTCATTTTATGTCATTAACAGCAACTAACGTTTGTTGCATTTTTTTTTCTATTTAAACTTTGGGAAATGCTATGAAAATATTTGTAGTTCATTATTAATTCAATATGTGTAAATAACAAGAATCCTCCAATATATTCCAATATATTCAGATAAGTTATTTGCGACGGAAAAAACAATTTGGTTGATGGTTGTTGCTTTCGTTTGCTATTGATCACTCATTAAGCCCAAGCCGACACATTTAAATCCGTAAATCCCGACTAAAATTTCAATGAAAAACGTGTCATACTCTTTATTTCGACACATTTCACATGCATCAAATCATTTTATTTAATTTATTTTCTCGTCTTGCATGAAGCAAAATATCGAAATGGTTCTTCAGCATTTCTATTGGGCAAATCAATACAATCAACCATATTTGCAATCTCGTCGATAGATTCCCTAGGCAAAAGGCACACACATCGAATCGAGTCGAATCGAAATGATAAATAAGGAACACCAGTGAGTCGAAATACAAAAAAAAAAAAAAAAAAAAAAAAAAACACCACGATTCAAACGCGAGTCCTTGTTATTTATTATTTAACCATTCAATACGTGACATAAAGATAATTTTTTTGCCTAACGAAGCGAGCACACACTCAATGCTTTCAATTCATGCTCATTTATTTATGCGAACACGTCGATGTGGCTGCACAGAAAATGTGATCTCCCAAAATAAATGGCAATGTTTTACAAAACAACACATCGCAAAGCATGTTCAAAGTGAAAATAATTTTGAAAATGTGAATCTAAAAACCAAACGAAATCAATACGCCGGTTTGATGCATATTCAATACAAATTCATTTCTAATGTTATGCAAACCAAATGTGAAACATAATAGCAACTGATACAGAGAGCGAGAGAGAGAGAGAGAGAGAGAGAGAGAGAGAGAGAGAGAGAGAGAGAGAGAGGAGAATAGCAATAAAAAATATAGCTGCAAAACGAGAGGCACAAATTCAAGCCATGTATTTTTTTTGTGTACAATCGTTAGCTACCCTCTTAGTTTTTTTTTTTATGATGTCAGTTTGCCACAAAAGAGTGTCTTCACAGAAGATAGTTAATTTTGTTTTGCATCCCCTATTAGAAAATGCTTGAGCATAAGATCGAATTCAAAGTCTTGAAGCAACAACAGACTCTTCGAATTTAATTAAATCAATATTTCCATTGTGACAAAGTTTACCTTTCGATCTTACAAATGTATGTCTCCGGCGATACTGTAATGGAATTTTGCAAAACTATCGACCGACAAATGGTGAAAGTTCAAAAGACAAGGGTCTTTAAACACATGCCAGTCGATCATTTTTCCAATAGACGAAATTCGCTTTACATGTCACTATTAAATTTCAACCCTTTTCAATTCGTTAGTTGAAACGGCAGCATCGAACAACAAAACTACAACAAAAAAACTGTTGCGATTTTATGCATTGAAAAGTGGATGGTGTTTTTGCATGTTAAAATTGGTATTTGTTTATTTCGCACATATAACGAGCTACCAAACAATATGTAAATCAAATAAGCCATTGTTCGATGGAGTTTTAGAGAAAAAAAAATGATACTCACCCGGAAAAATAGACGAACGACCGAAGAAAAAAAAATATATATGCGATTTCTATTGCGACAGCATCGTACCATTATTTGCAATGTGTATATTCTACTCAACCCCTAACATTACTCTCACAATGGAACGGTGTAAATGAATTACGATCGAATAAAATTTAAAAAAAAAAAAATCGAGTCTGACACAAGAAATTGAACACACACACACAAATATTTGGCATAACAAACAAGCAAATTGTCATTCGTTGCACAGATTGAGTTTGAAATTGATTTCTGATATTTGCATCGATGCACGCGCATTCAAATAGTCATAAATTCATTCGGGAGTAAAATATAAAAATTGAATGTGGAAAACGTTACACATACACACGTGATAAAAATGATGGCATATTGAAAACTATATTTACAGCTATGCAATTGAGAGAAAGAAGAATGAAAAACTAGTAACAAACACAACACGATGCGGTTTATATTGATGACACTTTTCGTATCTCATGTCATCTATCGCTTAATTTATTATGTGACGTTTGGTTCGATGCTCTTTCAATTGACACGTTCAAAATTGAATTGAAATGAATGAATGAATAAAACACAATCGTCAAATTGAAATGCTACCCATGGAATCAACGATATTCAAATAAAGTCGAAAATTCAAGCAACAATTTCAATGAATTGCATTCAATGATTATACTTAAACCGAGACGTGAATTGGTTTCACAATGATTAATTTTCAAATGACACAAAAGAATTATTTGAAATGAAAAAAAAGAAAAAAAAAAAAACATTTAAAAAAAAATCTACCGATTTTTTTCTAAAGGAAAAATTGAAATGATGTGATGCCCACATGTGGTTCTTTTTAAACGGAAAATTATTCATTTACGCTTTGTCCTTTGTTTTAAGCAATGTTGACGATCAAACAATCCGACTCTATCGTGTGTTTCGAACAATTCAAAATTAATCTTACAGTCATTCCGAAATGAAAATATGACATGTGTATAGATTATCCAACAGCGTTTATTCAACTAATGTTATATGAAAAACGTTAAAAAAATGGTGATATTCACTGAAAAAAAAAATGTGCATATTACATTTTATTTAAAGAATTCCTGTTGCGAATGAACTTAATTTTCATCGTCATTCTTTTGTTTAAGTTCATATTTCACATCATCTTTGTCAATGTTTGTGATTATTTTCAAGCTCTGCTTATTTTCTGACTTTTCTTCCCCGCTGTCTTTATCACAAACGTAAACACATACTGATATCATTGTCTCAATATATGTTTAACACGTCGAATGACAATAAAAAAAAGAACGAAAAAAACGAAAAAGAAAAAAATATTCCACGTGAAGCGCTCAACGCTAGGTGTTCTAAGCCAAGTATACTTAACAAATATATTTATATTGCGATGACGATGAAATGTGATAAAAAAACGAGATCCATTTTTCTGAACATTTGGTTGAATTTTGCATGAATTTCATCGTCATATTTTATTACAAAGGGGACTCTCGATGACACGAGCACTGGATGTCTTTGTGTGTGTGTGTGTGTGTGTGCACATTCATTGCATGAGGTAATAATTTTAATTTTGTCAAGCAGTTACATATTCGATTTGCTTCATTTCGTTATTCGAATTCCGTTTGAGCAAAAGTAACGAGCACACCAGCATCAAATGAATGAAGAAAAAAAAAGAAAGTTGAAAAAGAAAAAATAAAGAACAACAAGAAGAAAACAAACATATTTGATTCGAAAGATGAAAAATTAAAGAAAACAAAAACAATGATTCGTACATGAAAAAAGGGTGCTTTCCTATTGTTGAATATATCGTCACGTATTCATATGGCAAAATAAGCTAGGCAACGCAAAAAACATGGCAAAAAGAAAGTACAAAAAGATAGGATTTCATTTCATAAGACATAAAACGCGAAGGGAACAATTTCTCTGCATTTTTTATTCTTCTTATGTAATATTTATTTGGAAGATGTTTCATCGTTACCAATGCACTTGTGAAAGTTCTATTGCTTCAATAAAAATGAGAACTGAAAACAAGGAATAAATTCCAATTTAGCACATATGATTAGAAGAAATTTGAGAAACAAATAAAATGGATCCATCGAACAATAAAAACATCTCACATTCGTCCCATGTTTATTAGTCAATTTGTATATGAATCGTTTTGCAATTAAATTTTAATCGAAATTTCATCTAAATCTACCGGCTTTATCCATTGGCATTGAGGTATCAAAGGTTATTATTTGTGTGTTTCCATTAAATTTTTTCAGGTTACACCACACAATTTGGCGCCATGAATAATGTAACGGTTTAGATTTTGTGTGATCAGTTTCAATTACAAACAGTGATTTGTAATTTTGTAGCTTTGAGTAAATTCGGCATTAAAAGCCAACAATAAATGAACATATGGAGCGTGTGTGCATATGTGTGAGAATGTGGATGTTATTATAAAATCGGAAGCAGAGAGAGAGAGAGAGAGAGAGAGAAAAAAAAAAATCGACATGATTAATTTTTAAGCGGAACAAAAACATTCGATTTACATGGTAAATCTGCTTTAAGCCTTTCACATTTCAAGGATGTGTGCGAATGTATTTTAGTGTATTTTGCATATGAAAAAAACCCTTTTTCTTTTGAAATAAAAAGACGAATCTTTTTTCGCGGCAGATTTGACAAGAGACTTTGTATCTTCTCAACGAACACATGTGAAGCATTTTAAATTAATAAATTCAATGTGTGCGTGCAAGTGGATGGTAAAGAAAATCCACATACACCACATTAGCGTTCGGATGGTTAAACATATATTAATTCGGTTTCGATGGTTGACAGGCGATAGTGTCAAAATATAAAACATGCCGTTCATGTGAGAAGAAAGAAGCCTCTTGTGTGCATATATAATGGCGATGGAAATGACAAAAAGGGACAAGGGAATTACGGATCACGAATGAGTGCGCGTTTATTTATCATAAAATAAACATTTTCGGAAAAAAAATAAACTTGGATGGATTAGAAAAATAGAAGGAGATAAAAAGAGGAAGAGGAAGAGGAAGAAGAAGAAAAAGGAGCAAGGAGCAAGGGAACAAAATGCGAACTAATAAAGAAAATGAAAGAAAAATTGATGGCACATACGCGTAAAAAGCACACATGCGTAGACTTTTTTTCATTTTTGGTTCGGCAGCTAGACTTGGTTCACTTGCTACATTTAGACATTGAAACGAACCCCAAAAATGTTATAACAACGACACAGCATTACCGATAATAAAATAACTACGACGACGACAAGGACGACGGGCGATGGTTATATTTTCGCATTATAAATTCGCTACATAATGTACCGTACAGTGAGTTGGCGAACTCAAAAGACCCTTATCCATTAGATATGCATATGTGTTGACGCGCCTTCGTTTGGATTGGCGGCTTTTTGTTGGTTCGCTTCACGTATTATTATTGTTTGATGGTGCCTGCTGTTGCTGCTGTTGTTGATGTTCGCCACTCTCTATATGGTATGCGTATGTGTTTTCCTTTCATTTTAGATCGGTCGCTGGTTGATGGGCACAAATAACCGTTTAGAATAGCGCGTCGTTTTCTCGTTCGCATTTACATTTTGCGAGGGGGGTATATTTTCTATACACATAGTCACCATTTTTCTCTTTCTTTCGCCCACATATGTGTAGCTTGTTCACTCTTCATATTAACTTTCACATGCCCATATCTTGTTATCATTTCCATCGGTTCATGCCAACCAACCAACCATCCGACAAACACTCAAGCCACTGCCAATGGATCGTTTGTTTGCACGCATTTCAGAATCATTGTTTGCCTTTTGCAAATGGAAAAATTAATGCATATGATGAGTTAGAGTCAGCCATTTTGTCACATACACGTATTTATCTACCCACATATATATATACATTCACATACAAACATGCACACGTTAACATATGAACACATACGCCTGCAACGCACATCAACAATCCATTCACATATGAATATGTGTCTTTTCACTTGATGTCCCACTCTTGCTCATTGGCAAACACCATCACTGTACACTGTACAGTGTGTACACTTTGAGCATGATGTGTACAAACTCACCATGGATATGTGATGTGTTTAAATGGAAAATCCATATTTTCGGTTGGCGATGTTGTCGCGGTGGTGGGTCGTCTTGGAAATTGTGTTTTTCTTCACATCACCGCACACACTCTTCTTTAACTCATCTATCGCCTCTATCAATGTATTTTGGTTGGCATGTGTGTTCCGTGATAACGGCTCTGCCGATCGGTCGTTATATGTACCATGAATTGGCATGAGTATGGGGTTTCGGGCGCGTAATAGCATATTAAATTTACGTTGCTCAGGCTTACGCACACACACACACACACACACACACTTTTTTTCACCGAAGTTAAAGTCTTGATGGTAAAATTATGTTTCTTTATGTTTGTTTCTTCTTTTTCGGCTTTGCTAACGCTTTTTTTATCGTTTTTAATTTTTTTTTCACTCGTTCTTGCTGTTGCTTTCCATTTTCGCCTCCGCTGGATTTAGAAAATTGAATTTATAATAGTTACTAGGCATGTGTGGCCTCTTTCCATAAAAAGGCAAAAAGTACTTTAATGTTCATGCATTACATTTTTCACTCCCATTTTCCGGTTATCAACATTATGTCGACACTTGAACGTACGTTACAGATTATAGGAAAATGTTCATATCAAAAATCGAATTGATAAAACTATTGTTGTTTCGTTGAAAAGCATTTTTCAATGATATTAAGTTGAAGGAAAATGGGGAAAAAATAGAAAGAAGATGGAGGAGATGAATTCGGCTACATATGACATTTTGACTCATTTGACCTCTGAACGTCATTTCATTGGCATCTCAGAAATTTGCAGAGAAATGAAGATGAAATGGAAATGGAAAAGAATGAACCTTTGTGGATGATTTGGCTTACTATGACAACGCACATACGAGAAGATAGATATAGAATGAGCATTGAGCATAATCTTTAAGTCATCACAAATACACATTATAATTTCACAAAACACATTCAGTTTAAAATCCTTTATTGGCTTCGACAACATTAGGCTCACGTCCTAAATGCACGTAGAAGTATTGTATCTGATGATAAAAAGGTAGTCTTTGTATCTCTTGCTCTTGTTCGCTCTTTCTCTCTCTTCGATCGTTCTCTCTCTCTCTCTCTCACTCATTCTATTTCAATTTCTATTTCTATTGCTTTGCATAGAAAATAAAAGCCTTAGACGTATGCGAAGATTAGGTTTTAGCACACTCTCTCTTCCAATTTCAGTATCCATCGTAACCAAATAGAAAGTTTTAAATGTAAAACCATTAAGTTTCTAGGCGAAACGTGTATTAGATATGTGGATATGCGTATGTGTTTTTTGTTGCTTTTAGGACGCTTAAATATAATTGTGTGAGCGAATGGAAGTTTATCGTAGATGAGCGTTGTGTTTTTTTTTTTTGCTGTTGCTGCTGCTTCTTCTTCTCTTTAAGAAAAACAAGTAATTTGATTAGATTTTGAGCCCATAAGGCATCATCGTATACGATTTCTGCTCAGGTGCTTAGGTTTGTAAAGCGCGCCCCTTCACATTTTCATCTAATACATGCATCAAGGATAAAAACCACGAATTTTGCGGCGCATTTTCTTACGCAAGACCTATTATCAGGAAATCCTTCGGCAGCAGTTCACATATGAATATGATGCGGCGAAACGAAATCAAGATGGAAAGGGATTGTTTGTATGTGTGTGTGTGAGTGTGTGTTAGAAAAGTTACATGGGACATTCACAGTTAAACGATATAAAGTGGAATGAACAGAAAAACGACGGTATACTATGTGGATTGGTTGAAAATGTCAAAACTCACAAACGCGCTAAATTACATAAATTTTTTTTTTTTCTCTCATTTCACTAGCCTAGTTACGCAAAATAAGTACGCTTCATTCACTTCGTTACATCAAATGGCAACAACATTAAACAGCAATAAACATTCACAACAATGTGAAATGCGTGTGTGTGATGACGATAAACTCGCACCGCTCACACACATTAAATTGACACGCACGAAACGAAGTGGTATTTTATTTCGTCGTTTCGTGTATTTTATTTCTTTCTATTTCTTTTTTTTTTCTTCTTGCCATGCATTTAGTTTTATCTGGCGTATCGTGTATGTGGATTGTTGGTATTAAAAACATAAATTTCATTTTCAATTTGAGATTGTTCCACCAATTTTAATCGCTTTAAGAAATAATGAATGCCTAATGGTAAAGTCCTGCTATAAATGTTTATGCGACATTATTCATTCGGCTAATTAAATTGTTTTCATTTGAAACGATGCTGATTTCAATGATAAACTAAACCCTTTTTAACGAAATTGCATCAAAGGGTTTTTGAACAGTTACAAAAATTATGAAACTGAATCATTAATTTTGTATCGAAAACTTTATTTAACAATTGACATTTAGTGATGTACGAAAATGATCAATCATTTTCAACGAGACAATTTCTTTTTTCTATTTTTTTTCTCTTTTTTTTTTGTGTTCTTCGACACTAAATGTTTAATAGTACAAACCACAGTTTGTAACTATCAAAAAGAAATCGAAAAATGTTAGTTTCAATAGCATCAATTTGCCATGTATTAATTCGATTTAATGAAGGATTTTATCTGTCGAAGTGTTTTGCTTGCTTTCCACCGCAACCAATTAATTTCAACAGAGAAAACTCAAACGAAAAATAAAATTGAAACCACTCGACATGCGAATCTAATCTACTTACCTCGCAAATAACTCTTGTCAGCGAAATAATCTACTTGGCGAATGTTTATCATTCATCATCAAGCGCCATCATATTTAGATTGCAGTTTGAAAATTGACTAGAGAAAAAAAGAAAAAAAATTACCAAATGCACAGTCTGATTAAATTGTGACTTGTTCAAAGTCGCTTTAAATTGATACAATTGCAAATTAGATTCTTGTCTCAAGAGAGCTATATTCGCGAGATTTTTTTTTCCTTCTTTTCCGTAATAACGATTTGGTTATGTCAAATGCATTGCCAAAAAGATGAAGAAGAAAGGAAAACAAAATATAAAAGATCAAAATCATTGAAAATTATGATTATATAATTCGAATGGCAAATCAAATCGAAACCGTTCGAGTGCCACCCTATTTATTTTATATATGCAAATTATATTCAAATTCACCGACAGATATGGAGAGAATCCAAATGGCAATCATGCAAAAAAATGAAACAATTTATGAAGGGAAGCTGATTTGTGCTAAATATAGTAAAATTCTCGCATATGTGAGGCAATTTGCAGTATGGATTTTACGTTTGCATGGAAGGTGAGTCTTCCAGGAATTGTGCATCTTATTGGTTTGATTCCAATCGTTTGAAACATCAACACTAATTGCGTAGTTATTTCCGAGGTTATTTCATATATTAAGTGGTTTGGTTCAAAATTTTCTAATGTTTATCATTATTTCAAATATAATAATCCCCATATACTTCCATAGTGGAAGTTCCATCACGAAATAAATGGCATGAATCCAAACTCTGCTGATCTTCTTTGCAACTATCGACATTTAATCCTGTTTTCTCGAGCAGTTACAAAGTACTTATGTGTTATTACTTTTCAACAAGCGCAAAAAAAATGAACAAATTTACCTAACCGAAGCTTTAATGATATGTCATGTGTGATGCACATGATGCCAAATATTGCTATCTATCGTAATGTATGAAATTGAAAACACATGCCGAACTTTTTGATAGAATGCTTATTTATGTTTCATATTTTTTATTTTCATTCATTTTCAATAAACTCAAGTGAGTTTTTTTATAAGTTAAAAGTAACTGGTTTTTCCGCCCATGCATAATTCCAATGTAAACATTAAAGTTTTCCAATTTTTTTTCCGCAACTTTCTAGCAAATGTGTTGAAAGATAAGAATAAAGCCGTTGAGCTCATTTTAAAAAGATTTTTATCGGTTCGCTTATTTTTTTCTCTTCTTCTGTCGTTGTCGTTGTCGTTGTTGTCGTTGTCGTCGTCGTCATCGTCATTGTTGAGCCCATTCCTCTGTGCTTATGTAAACTCAATATTTTTGAAATTTAGCAGCTACTCAAACATGATATCACCAAAATGCTTCCCTGTAACACCATGTGGGCCTTTTAAGTAAACATATGAATTGCGTATCGCTCAGGCAAATGAGAAATAAAATAGATCAACGATGAATGTCTTTCGATATATGTAATGCATTATTATTATTATTTATCGATGGCTTCTATTCGGGATCGGTCTAAAAAAATTGTATTTACCGATCTATTGAATCGAATAGAATGGAAGAAGAAATATTATAAATTGCTAAATGTAAAAATGGATGTACGTGTGCTGTGTATGTGCTGTGTAAGTGGTGGTTGTACCGAATTTTTTGTTGTTGTTTTTTTTCTCTTGTTTTGGTTTGACAGAGTGGGAGAGATAACATATTATTGCATTTCGGCATTAGATTGAAGGGATGTGCCAGTTGTCGTTGATTCGCAACCGCTGTCACTAATACCTTTTTTTCCTTGTGCCAAGCGTTTTTTGTTTTCTTTTTGACTCTCTTTGCTTTTATTTCTTCCTTTTTTTGTGTGTGTTTGCTGTTCGATTTTCGATTTTTTTTTTATGTTTCTAGAGGGAATTGTATTAATATGGTTTCTTTTTATTGGTATTGCTGTCGAATGGTTCGCTCGACATTGATAGGATGATAGCCAACGGGTGTGTTTGTATGCCATTGAAATGAAAATGCGAGAATGAGTGTAAATCACCATTTTCTTGCCATATAAATATTCAGATAATCGATACGGATTTAAGGTTCTATTGCTAACAGAACAGTTTTTTTTGCGCTTCTCACAAAGGGTCTTCACACTTTTATTTTTCTTTTTCGATATAAATGAAGTGCCAAAAGCCACCACTCAGAAATTTTTGTCGTACATTCAAAATCTCCATTAATGGTGTGGCGATAGCAGTTTGACGAGTTATTTTGCAAATTGGTTTGCCGAAGACCGTGGCGGTCTTTTATATTTTATTCGAATGTCAACATCAATATCACATCTATCACATTCATTGCCATGCAAAGATAGTGTTCGGTTTGGCGGTGCGAAGTAATGTACGACCAAATGAAAAAAAAAAACAAATTCGAATATTAAGAGATTGCTAAGAAATGCTATTCAACATTGGTCTTTTATTGTTCGATACGAGGACAATTTAGCAAACGGTTTTTCTGTTTATCGGCAAACAAACATATAGTGGCAATTTATAAAATGACATTCATCGTACGATTGCTTCTGGTATCGATCTTAATGTGACAACCGAAAGAAAAAAACATTTCACCAAAAGAAACGCGCAACTCACACTCAACGAACTAAGTGACTCAGTGCCACCCAACAAGATAAATGTTACAAGAAAAGTGTATTAGCGCACATGAAATGCGATACAAGAAGAAAAATATATTGTATTTTTTTGTTATATCGATGATGAGATTGGCGAATAAGAAATCTTTTCATTTCCATTTCGCAGGCCCATATTTTTAAATTCACTGATATGCATCGTTTTGTGTATCCCTTACACATTTTTTATAAGCCATGTCAAAATTGCAATGGGGTTTTTATGTCATTTGACAGTACGCAGCATATTCCGATAATTGTCAACTTTTCTTAGAAATTTTCATACGGCTACTGGAGCAATTATGGAAAATATTTGTAAAAATTACAAAAATTACAAATATTCGAACATTTAATGGCATATTTAATATTTTGAAAGTAATTTCAATAGAAATCACAGAGATTTTGATGAATATTTGCCGCCATGTTGAATTCAATGTACATTATACACAATGTACATTGGCGAATAACAAATTATGAGAATAAAATGTTTGCAAAATACGAATTAATCCTGAAGATACGCGCTCTAGATCAAACTGATCGAATACAAAATACCAAATAGCATGTTGGAATAGATAAACTCCCCTAGGATAAATGTTGCCCCGTTTTTATAATCGTTTTTTCCATTCGTTTGCTCTTTTACGTGCACGCAACACAAAACGATCGCCTATCGTTTTCAATGGCTCTTGCTAAATCCATCTGAAAGGTAGTTTTATGCAAACGGACCAAACGCCTTTAAGTACCTATGGGAAAAGGAACTGAAAAGTGCGCAATTTTTGAAGATATAAATACGTATGCGGCATAAGTTTACAGCTTTCTAATGTTGATTGTGCAAAAAATTGCGAGGGTGAGATTGTGATATTCGCCATTTTTCTTCTCTCCGCGTACAGCTCACTCTCTCTCTCTCTCTCTCTCTCTCTCTCTCTCTCTCTCTCTCTCTCTCTCATCTTTCTTTGTGTAAATACTTTTTGCACTTTTTTGGTCGAATCCAATAGAACTGAGGGATGGAGAAAGTCAAAGCGTATGCTGTCATTGTTGATGGCTCTTGATGCTGGGTTATTTTTGACATTAAATTCTGCTTGTGCTCGATGCGTAAGAATGAGCGGATTCCTGTTTTTTTTCGCCCGAAAGAATCGAAATATATCGAAACCAACTGAAAAGATGGAAAGAAAAAAAGTTGAAGAAGAAGAAGAACAAGAAGAAGAAAAAAAAATTGGCAAATGTAGTTATTAAATGACACGATAAGGGATGGGAAATATATTCGTTATTTGGCATTTGAGATAAGGGTGATGTGAACATTTTTTTGGCTAGAATGAGCAACGTACGATTGTATCCACACTCCTTTAATAAGAGTAGAAAAATCAATCTTGTTAGGGAGAATGTATTTTTTCTTTCGTTTGCTACTTTAAGCTAGCGAATTTCAATGAGCTACAAATGTGGACGATTTTTCTAGCTTCGCATCATGGAAAATTATTCATATGAAGCGCTTGTTTTGTGCAAACATCGTGCATTTTTTATTTAATTTCAAAACAAGCGCTTTCTTCTTCTTCTTCTTCTTCTTCTTCTTCTTCTCGTTCTCGTTTTTTCTTCCATTTCTTGCATGTGATTAAAGTTTATTGATGTCACATTTAAAATTGTGAAGCCAAATCATGAGTGAATTGTCGTTTGTGCAAACATGAGAAATCGTTTTGCAAAATTATTTAAAGTGGTCCGAGTAAACGTCTCGTATTGTTCTGGTTGCCTGTTGGGAGGTGACCCATTTTATGTTATATTCAAGATAAATGAGCTCGCATAGAGGACTATTCTTCTTTTTGTACATTTGTTTAAAATATTCGTTCCATTTCACATATAAAATATCAAATATAAAATTGCTGAACAATTTTCACGCGAAATGCTTACGGGGTGGGTGTGAGTTGTTTTCAACGTTTCGCATCAATAAAGCACTGAAATGATGAGAACGATGGATGGATTCGTTAGATAGATAGATATATATGAGTATGTGTAATATGAGGGAAAGAGAGTTTCGCTTCAATTTTTTTTTTTTTTCGTTTTCGCTTTTTTCTCATTCTTATGTGCCATTGCTTTGTCTTACCGAAACACAAAAGTAAGAGTACAATGTGTGATATATTTGAATATGTGTGCTTTGTATTCAACGTTAACGCTAAATATATGGATATTGTTACCCCGGTGATGTCTTGTCTCATGTCAATCTATTTTCTACAATGTTGCCTTCGTTCATTTTGAAGCCAAAGAAAATGCGCTCTCATCCCTCAACACCGCACAGCACAGCACAGCACAGCACAGTACAGTAAAGAAAAAGAGAATATCTTTCAGTAAATGGTTTTTCATGATGAAACCATTTTCACATTGCAATATGGAAGCTCTTTCTTCTGCTCTCTGTCTTTCTTTCTTTCTTTCTCTATCTCTGTGTATTCTTAAACTCGCCCGTGTGTCAGCCTTGCTTGTTGGTGTATACTTTTTGTTAAATATTCTAATTTAGCATAATGTATGCGCACAAAGCGAGCATATATGTAATCTTACATAGAGATGGTGCTTTCTTCCCTTTCCATCGATTTAGAATCACATGAGCGAATGAATGAATATGTGAGTGAAAGAGTAACTTTGTCGTATGTAAGTGAGAGTGTGAGAGAGACATTGTGCTTCTGGCTGGCGATAGATGGATGACAAACGGTGAACGGAATGAGGTTCATTCGTTGATATCGGTCGAAATGAATAATAGCATGTAGATTGAAAACTCTCGAAACTCCAAGTCAAACTAAATGGTGGTGATGGTGACGGGCGTGCAAATGAAGAGCAAAGAATGACAAAAACAACATAAAGCCAACGAGTAGCAAAGCCAACCAACGCGAACCAAACATTGCGATTCCAATGTGACATATTCTATATGTGTCTCTTGATGTAGCCATTTTTAAGACGTTCAAAGGAAACTCATTCCGAAGCTCACAGTGTGACACAGTCATTTATCATTTCGAAATAAACTTCTACATACACACACATATCCCCACATTCCATTCCAAAAAGTTGGATTCCAAATATGGTCCTCACTCTAGCTATCTAAAACCTCTAAATATACCGTATTCACACATATACACACATATATCTACTTGAAATGTAAAATAACAACAACAACAACAACATTTTCGCTGTCACAATCTGAAACGGTTACATAAGCGACTTTCATTCCATTTGCTCATTCTTCATTTGTTTCATTTGCGGGAGACAAAAAGAATGCTGCCTCGTTTTTCGTTAACTTTGGAAATTATTCTAAAATGCTCATTCACATGCATGTGTTTCATTTGTGCGCTTTTTGCATAGAACATAGAATCAAAGGGACATATATTCGCGTGAATAGAGAACAAGTAGCACCACTGCGTCAAACATTATATTGAAACGTTTTATGTGCACATTTATTTATTTATTTTTTTATTTTTTCTTTTTTTTTTTGCACATGAATCGACAACGACGGGATGAAGAAAGGAGATTCAACATACCACCATCAATCTGGCGTTTATCTTTTTTTTTCTTGCTCTGCTGCGAGCAAGCAATTGTCAGAGAGCAAAGAGGAGGAGGGAGGGAGGGAGGGAGTGGGGTGCTCGATGATGTGCCAAATACACATCCACTAAAAAGCAACACAAGATAATAACACAAAAGTTCAGAGTTCATCTTTACCATCGTTGTCACAAGAATTCGTTCAATCAACAAAATACACTCGATCACAATTCACCGCATTTATTTGTCGGTTAAAATGATGCCAAAGCATTCTAAATTCTGCACAGAGGAAGAGTGAAAAATAGAAAATGACAGTGGGTCTTTCTGACAACCAACAAATTAAACCCAAGCAACACAACATTTGATCCGAATGTGTTTATATTTGAAATGTTCTCTTCTTATAAATCCAAAAAACCAAAATATTTACCAAATTTACATTGTTCGTATTGTTGCTTGGGTTTTATCAAATATTAACCATCACATTGTGATATTAGTTTGGCTTTTCTTATCATTACAACGTTGTTTCAGCTTCATTTCCTCTCGCTTCGACTTTTATATGCCCGATTTTAAAGGCATATTTTCTCAATGAAAAATTCTCATCGTATTCTGTTATGGTATACCTGCCATGTCATACGACAATGTCAATGTAAATTATGTGCACTCGAGAAAAAACCAATGCAGGCACTGACTAATGGATAGATTTTTCGCCATAATAAAATATGTATGTGCCAGTGGAAATCTTACCACCTCAAATTCCAACGTAAATGCGATGTAATAATAGAGATAGAAAGAAGTGTTTTTGCAGTCATTTTGGATTTTTTTCGCAAATACCGAATGAAACGAAAAGAAATCACACTCTTTACTTACTTCCACGACGATATTCATTTGGTTTCAGTACATTTTAGCAGGCAATCAATGTACGATAATTTTCTAAATTTTACATCAATGTGTACTTATGCTTGTTGCGATTTTGAAATGTACGCTCACCGCGCTAGCACATACACACACACATACACATACACACACACCGACTTCCACTTACTGTCGAATGATTCGAACGCCATAAGTTAAACGTTTGGGAATTATACTAATGGCTAATATTGATTTATGATTAGGAACGGCGCTTGGCAAGGAGTTTGCCGTCTTCGCCCATGTGCACGCAAGAGCATCATCCGATGAAAAGTCGTCTTTTGTGTCGTCAAAGTTAAATTAATGCTGAGCATTTGTTTTTCATTCACCATCAGCGATTGATATGTGTCGAATGTCACTTCGATTTTAGATATTTGGTGATGGCATTAAGTTTTTATAAATTAAACATTCACCGCATTTCGTTTCGATTTCGTACATTGATGTGGATCCATTTATAAAGACTATTGCATTATTGTAAAATTGAATATTTATTTTCCGTGTTTTCTTTCCATCATTTGTGATGAAATATTTAATGAAATCGGATTGATATTATTATCGATACGAATTGAATGCAACAGAAATAATAATTGACATTTGCATAAATGCATTTGATGCGAACGAGACACCTGGTCTCTATGAACAAATTGCATAGAGTGGAAAATTTACATAATAATATGTCGCAAACACGATATTGATTTCTCTTTTTTTTCTCGATTGCACCGTTTATTCGTGCTTGCAATGTTTAGAATTTTTTTTTTACCGTTCCCTAGTTTATGTACTCGTACATTATTATTCAAATGAAGCTGTCGATATTGATTTTCGGGATCAAAAATCGTACGTTTGACGTTGGAAAAATGGTGACTACGATTTTAATTTGCACTATTTTAATTCGGCTTCAACTCTTTCACCTTTTTGAATTCGCAATTTGAGTTATTTTGAAACGGTGTTGGAAATGATTTGAATAAAATGGTGCAGCCGGAGTTGTGCAGGTATAGACCTAAACTACTGAAAATGAGTCCAAATCATGCAATCTTTTGTATCGAATTATATAAAAAAAAAATACATATTTGGCAAAGCATATTCTATTTCAGTTTTTTACGGAGCGAACAAAAACAACGGGTAAACTCACACTAACATTTTCCACTATTATTTTGAATAAGTTTGGTTTTGCATACGATTGGATTAGAAGTCTGCTGTTACTAATAGTGAATATGATTGGTTTTTGTCGTCGT
Organism: Resseliella maxima; assembly: GCA_029041755.1. Taxonomy (NCBI): domain Eukaryota; kingdom Metazoa; phylum Arthropoda; class Insecta; order Diptera; family Cecidomyiidae; genus Resseliella; species Resseliella maxima. The sequence goes on from JAQOWM010000106.1 coordinate 504,305, forward strand.
TCCATCACTCTCTATTACAAAATCATCAAGCTGCAAGGGCCATAAAGTTTCATTGTTATTCAAATGCAAAAGAGGTATTCAACTATTGAATGTTATTAAGTATGACGGTGACGGAGAAAAAAAAATACCAGCAGGTAACAAAATAAACGGTTTTCCTTCTTCGTTAACACTCGGAGCAATAGGATTGTTTGTACGATCAAACAATATACACGGAAGAAAAAAGACGTAGTTACATGAGTGCCAATGTCTTTGCATCGATCCAACAACATTATTTTAGTTTTGATCATTTTCGAAGTAACTCGTGCTCACAACGAAAGTTTCGATGATTTTAAATTCGTTTTTAAAACGCTTAGTCAGTTTTCGATTTATTTTCAAGCAAAAAACATTTTATCAAATCAGTTTCAAGCTAATTACACTAGATTTTTATGTAAACAATTTTGTCAAACTATTCAAATAATATGGATTTGTACTAAAAGAAATTCATCAAAAACAATTGTTTCATTTGCTTCATTTAAGTGAAGCCAGAAAGCAAAAAGAAAAAAAAAAACTAATGTGTTTGAGGTCAAAAAATCAAATTCAAAGCAATAAAAAATTATTTTCTATCAAAACAAAGTCATCCGATATCAAAATTCAATCACTAAACTTAGTTTGGAAATAAAATAAAAGTCTTTTTTCAAAGAAAGTAATAAATGGCGTCGATTTTTCATTCAAATAATCAAAACAAAATAAAGTGATTTCAGTTTGAACTCAAACTCGAATATTCAATTCTTGTATTCAATAAAAAGAAAAAAAGTTCCAGAAACCCCATTGTTAAAAAAGTGTCTTCAAATTATCGTTGTAAGAAAAGTAATGGGGTGGAAATAATTTAATGAGATTCAACTGAACGAAATTGTGTGTATGCTGGCCAATCAAAACAAGCATGTTTTACTGGAAAAATTATTAACTAATTTTTTTTGTTGCTCACAACAACAATGAATGTGCAAATGCAAATTCGAAATGACAAAAAAAAAAACAGTTTCAACGAATACGTGAAAATGTTGAAACCCAAGAGACGAGGTCAGCAAATGTATTTGTGCAATATAGGGTCAATTGACCAATGTTGTCGTCGCACACGATGACCTCTTACCCTAAATGTATGCTGAATCACACAAGTTGTATGCACGCTTCAAAGCACGTTCCACCATTTTACAATGTCGTCACTGAGAGCCAATGGTCAGAATGATTAGATTGCATGCCAAAGGGAGTGATTTTTCCATTCAATTGCAAACTCCTTTTTGCTCTTTCATTTCTCACAAAATAAAGTATGATTTATTGCAGAGAAAATCAAATGCATTTATGTAGTCTGTTTCCGCATCATTAAGAAAGGCTCACACATCATGGGCAATAAATAATAAATTTAATAAAAATAAGCCGATCTTTACGACCAATGGTCAGATGTGTAAACATATTTTTATATAAACAGAACATTAATCATTTCAATTGCTGATTGTGACATTCTTTTTTTTTTATTCAATTGCGTTCGTGCCATGCGCTATTCGTTCGGCATAATGAGTAAAGTATTCAATATTTTTTTTCATTTCATAAACATGAAATGGCATAACGCGCAAGCATAAATCTTGTAATATTAATAATAATGGAGCGAGCCAAACCAAATGACAGTGAAAATGCGATGTGAAAATTATGTTTATATTTATTTTGGGATTTCCAGTGGTGTGTAAATAAACGCAATAAGCGAAAAGGTCTTGTACACAGGAGAGCATTGTGATGATTCGCGTATACCAAACTCAAAAGACAATAAAATGAATTTGGTTCGTATTGATGAATTGAGCTACACCTCTTGTATGCTTGTGTTTTGCTGCTTTTGTGGTTTATTTTTTTTTTTTTTTCTTTTTTGAATACGGAAACAAGGGAACAATTCGGCAATTTCATCGAAAGCGCTTCGTTTTAATTAATTTCATGTCTAAAAATGGAAAATTTAAAATGAATGGTAGGCGAACGCTTTGCCATTGAATATGCTTGAAATGTCCAAATGACGAAAATATCGTACGATTTCCATTTGAATGACCTGGGAATCGGCTTCGATTTAATTTTCCTCCAAAATGGCTGAAAACAAAAGCCATTGCGTTCATTTTATCGATCCACTTTACCACCAAACTCTTCGTTCGCACACTTTTCTATCCATTTATTCGACTGACCGTTGGAGAGAACCGCATTATTTACATAGAAATATCCACGAAAAATACTGTGAAACCATTTGTTTGCTTTGCTTTGCTTTGCTTTACTTTACTTTGCTCGTTCTCATTCTGTTTATTCATACATAAGTTTGGCAGTTAAATCGATATTGAGTGTAATTCGGTGTGCGGGAATGATAAATGTATATAGTGAGAAGAGCCATTGCCATCGAAAAACTTATTTACTAGAGAATGCGAACATTTCGGACAACGCAAAATGATGTGCGAGCAAGTGGAATGGGTCGAACAGATATTCAAAATGATTTATTCATTTCGAGTGGTATTCGTATAGGGCACGAACTAAAAAATGACGGGCATCTCGATAAATTTCCATTTGTTCGATTTTATTATCCACACCAAATTCAAATATACGATCAAAACGTAAATTCACTCCCCAGTCCAGTTCGTGAATCAATATTTTTTCGTGTAGTTTTTTTTTTTTCTTCAACGATTCCCATACACATAGTACTATTCGTCCATGTTTCTAACGTTGTGTCGCTTTTCGAGCCAGTAGCAAAACCCCATAAATTTTATATGCGCTACGATTTTCCATTTAATCTTTCTTTTTTTTTCCTTTCTCTATGATTTTTTCTTTCTGTTTTGTTTTTCCTTCACTTTTGTACAAAATTAAGTTGGGGAGCGATGTATTTTCTAGTCGTTTTTGCATGGATTAGCGTTCAGTTGATTTGCAAACGGTATATATTGTGAATGTATGCAAAATGGATCGATACGATATAAAAAGAAGCGACAACGATGGCTCATTGCTTCATATATGAGAAACGAACGAGAAAATGTGTGGCGTTCGTCCGATCACAATGGAGCACATTTGCATTTCATATGTACGTGTTAAGATGTGTGGTCTGGCTATGAATATGCTCTTCGTTTTCTTCCCTTTTTTTTCGCCATTCGTTTTGTCCGTTGCTGTTGTTGCTGCTACAAGCACATTTTCTATCCGATAAAATAACAAGCAAAATGAATAAGACGAAGATGATCACGAAAAAGAAAAACAAGAAGACGAAGTAAACGTAGAGTGAGAAGAAGAATAAGAAGTCGACGTTGAAGAAAAACATTCATGAAAATTGAGGGTGTGCAGATTCCCATGTATAATTTTTCATCCATGGGCCTTGCCGATATGTTCACATATCGTGCCGACCAAACTTTTTCGTTCACACACACATGCACCCACACACACACACACATGACTCGCAATTTTATTATTTTATATGCTTTTTGTGTATCGACAAATAATTTCTCAACCATTCTCTTCACGCTTTCACATTGTTCACGCGATGCTGGGCACATGAAGGCATCGTAAGTTCGAATGCGAACGCGCAATGGTGTATGTACTTGTTTAAAAAATTTAATTTATGCACATACATGAACTGCCAAAGCATATAAAAGCGGCTAGCATGGGTTTCGCTTTATTCCCGGCATCCCAACGGTAAATAATGTTGTCATGTGAATGTGGAGTTTATCTTATTGTGAATTTTCAATTTTTGTTTCGGTTTGTGAATCATCGATCGAAAAACCATTTCCCATGCTTATATCCATGCCCATGCCCGGGCCACAATCAACTCGAAAACATATAGCATTTGACTAGCGAAAATCTCTTTAACTTCATACGCTATCCCGTTAGTTCGAACGCCATAGATTCAGATCAACCGAACAATAGAAATCATACAAATATCCACTGAATAGACGAAAAACCGTTCGCTATTTACGCTTGACTCTTCTTTGCATCGGTTGTTTTTTTTTTTTCTTTCTTCATTTTTCATCGTCCTGTTTGCTGTGTGTGTATACACTTGTACTGTGTAAACATATTCGATGTGATTCGTATATCATATGCGCATATTCACACGTATGTCGGTGTCTCTTATTGTATACAGCTTTTCCATTTATTGGATAGCAGTGCACCTAACGTATTTAAATGATGGTGTTCATCGTTGCCATCGTCGCTTCTATACGTTCGTTCATATTCGATAAAACTATGCACATGTTCAAGACTTTTCCATACATCATATATGTATATATAACATAAATATATATATGTTTGTTGCGCCCCGAACGTTAATATACATGAATCAAATGGATGGCGAACGCCAACTACATGCATGGTGATGAGTGTGCGTTGTCTTTCTTATGTTTGTATGTGTGTGTGTGTGTGTGAGCGTGACCGCAACTAAAAAGTTGCCCTTAGCAACGCTGCCATAGCAACGGTCAATTCACCATTCTGGCTATTCGACTCCAAATCGAGAATGGAGATGAAAAATGAGACCGTGGCGAACACCATCATTGATTATTATGAAAATGTTACCAAATCTTCGATGTTCCCTTGCATCACCGTTACAGCGAAACCATTAAACTGGAACTTTTACCGTTTGTTTCGATACAGTTGAAAATATCTTCTTCTTTTTTCCTCTTTTTTTTTGGAGAATACGATATTTTAAGGGTGAATTTTGACTTTGTAGCTATTTACTTTATGGTTGGTCGTGCGTAGCCATTTCATTTCGAAAATGACAATGCGAAACAAACAAAAACAAAAACAACATTTCCCAATCGTCTCATAACTTTTTAACTTTGGCTTCTTGCATATAATTTGATTCGTTTTGAAAATATTGAGTTTGTTTTTCTGCAAAAACATTCGATTGTATGATGGCCAATTTTGAAGCTCAAATGTAAATTTGAAAATTCATGAAATGAGATTAAGTCAAAAACATTTTGACAAAATTCAATTTATCAATGAAACTTTGTCATATGAGCAAAAGGCGGATATTATACATATCCATTTGAAAATCTCTGTTTGCAAGCAATAAAATAGTGTTAACGCCAGTGATATCGATAAATCTTCAAGCAAAAAAAAAAACGCACATGCATTAATATAAATCTAGCCTGTTTCGATTTGCTCGAAAAAGCATCGAGATGTATCTGTGTACTTTCTTATGTGTACAGAGGATATTCAATTCAGTGATGACGATACTGATGGGATTATGTATATGTTTGTATGTTTTGTGAAAGGTATAGAGAGATCCATACATGATGTGGACCGGAGATTTTTCGTCGATGAGAGGAAAAAAAAACAACAACAACAACAGAATTTTACCAACACAAAATGAAGGGATACCAACGAGCATTTGCCAAGAGGGTGTTTTGTATGCGGATAAAATACTTTATTATAAATTGAAATGAAGGGGTGGAGTCATTCTATGTTGTTGTTGTTGTTGTTGCTACTCATTTTTGTATTCCACTTTTCTGCTCTGGTCGTTTGTTCATCTTCACTTTACAGTTTCATGCTAATGGAAAACATTCGATGCGAACACACTGGCGACTATTTATTTATTGGATTGGTTCGATTCCAATATGCGCACATGAAATTGGGTGGTTGTTTTTATGTACGGAATCAGCAATATACAATAACATTACTATTTCATCAATTGAAATGTCAGAATGGATTTTACATTCGTCCATCATCATTTTGCTTTCCTTTCATTCGGCTCAATGGTTGAAACCAAAAAAAATGAAACAGAAATGAAAATTATATTGAAAATGTTCGATTGAACATTGAAACACAATGTTAATTCTTTCAATATTTACGCTTCTTTTTACGTATCACCACAACTGTTCGTTTCGTTGCTTTGTTGTAATTTAATTAAATTCCCTTTTGGTTCGCAATCAATGTACAAAACTGAAAATAGAAAATCAATGATGAAATGTAAACAAATCTCCATTTACGTATCTTAAAATAATACAAAAGTGAACCCCTACAATGTTCCAACAAAAATTACTTATGATTGGCCAAATCAATAGGATCAAATACTTTAAGACTTAAATGGACGTTATACAGGTTGCTGACGTTTTCTCAATGAAATTCAATTTCACCCTCTATCGATGATAAAAGCATACAATTACTGCCTGAAATGGGACTTTTCTTATTATTTGAACTTTTGCAAAGAATACATGCTCAATATGTATTTGTGTATTCATTTTACGAACAATAACTATCTTGTAATGTCTTCCTATTTCCTTTAAACTTACGCATCGTTGGAAATCAGTTTGCAAAATTGTATACAATATACACACATAAAATGGACCAAAAAGCGAGCACAATTTTCATTTTATTTCATTTCATAAAATATGAATGGGCTTTGAGCGAACGACTTAAATGGAAACTTTCATAAGTGCATATCGATGACGAATACGTCTCGTTCATCAAAATGGTTTTATTAAAATTTCAAAATGTACAATATCGCTGTAATTTTTAGGTTATGAACGGTATGGTCTTGATATGAGCTATAGATTCATCGTACGAGTCTTTATCATTTTCATTAGCTACTTTTCGAGTGTGTCGAAATTAACGCACAAATACATGTTGTGGCAAAAATTGTTGTTGCCATTTTCAATTGCAGTGATTTCCATTTTCCACAATAAATTTATCACAATAAATTTGAATGCTAATTTCGAAACGCATTGAGTATGAAACAGTATTCAAGAATTTTGACAAAGGTATTTTCAATTTGTACATTGCAGTGATATGATTTTTATGTGAATAGATTGATGCAAACGTCATGCATATGTCGATGTATGTGCTATTTTGAGTCAACTTAATGGAAAGAATTTCGATATGGATTCTTGAAAAAGAAATGCTCAAATTCCCATCAAATTATTTGGCTAGATGAGTTTTTTTCTGGGGGGGGGGGGGGAATCTATTTAATTCCTGAGTGTGTGCTTGAATATGCGATTTTAATCAAATTTTCATATGACAACGAATCAAATTGCACATTGTTATATCATCTTATGGAATGATTATAATCCATATGACAGAAAATGAGAAAATAAAACGAGCACATATAATGAAATAAATAAAATTCTTCTTCGTTTATTTCTTATTCACGTTTTTTTTTTTTCTCAATTTCGCATAGAAGTTTCGAATTGCGATGAAAGAATATTTCGTTTTGTAAGATGCACACATTTAAATCTCTCATCTGTAGATTGCAATTTAAGAGATGGAAATGATAGAGATAGAAAAATAAAAGATAGAAACTGACACACATGCAAATAGTGCGCGAAAGTTAAACATTTAATCTGATTTAAATGAAACCAAAATAATTACATTGTCCTCGGGCTTGACAAGCCAAAAAAACCTTTTGTGCATTCATTCGAAGATTCAATGGAAAAATAAGACAGCGCAAAATGTGTCGTATGCAAAATGCATTTCACTTTGAAACCAAAATTAATCAATGTGTCGTAGTGTGTGTGTGTGTGTGTGTGTGTGTGTGTGTGTGCAATACATGCATGTAAAATAGACTAATGGTTCATCCTTTCTGTGTCGCACTTTATCAGCACATATACACCTTTCGAACCACAAGTATTCTTAGCATTATTTTCTAAGTTCCATTTATGAACAACAACAAAAGTATCTGAAGCGGGTGTTTCGTTGACTTCCGATAAAATTTTAAATAAGTCGGTATTCACATTGAATATAAATTTTGTATCACTGATCGCTGATAGACAAGATTCAATTTCAACTGGTATGCATAACATCGATTTCACCCTGTGTAAATGCTAACGAACAAGTAAACCAAACATAGATATATAGTCGGTATTTTCCGAATTTTCCACACAGATTTAAACGTGTGCACATGAATGATTCCATTTTCAATTTTAGTTTTTGAAATAAATTCGTCGTTCTTTGTGTGGTTGCTTGTTGTTTCCTTGCAACGATAAAGATGAACGCTAAAGCGAGCACTGTTCGTTTAAAGTTTTTCCTTTTCGTCAGTTGTCGTTCTATACCAACAAAAAAAAGTTTATTATTCTTTTTTCTTTAGTTGTTGCATCTCTTGAGTTCGCCGTTTTGTTTGCACTATATAAAGTGAACGAAAGGTAGCGAACATAGGAAAGACAAGCTAACGTCAAAATAGTTTTGCATCTGGAATTTCACGAGGCATGATTTTATGGTTGTTGTGTGTATCGAGATAGGTAAAATTTACTATGAATACATGGTGGATTTATGTTTTGATCGCCTGGTTACGACACGTAAATGAGAATGGCTGCTTCTGGCTTCACTTGATGTGTAATGTTGAAAGCCCGTAACTCACATGCCATGCAAAATATATTTGATTAAATTGGGCTCTTTTGCAACTTTGTCATGTGAATTTCTCTGTACACATGTGCTTTGTGTGTGGGTGTGGATCTGAAAATGTATGTATGTGCATGTAGTACCGACCACACTTACATATAACAAAGTAAAATAATAATATGCGAATTGGAAGCTGCCGATATGTAATTTGCACGAAATGAAAAATAAATGAAATGTCTTGTGTGAAAAGTTTTTCGTTATTACTGTTATTAGTTGCTGGCATTTTTGCAGCATTTGCTATCGATGCTCTTGTTTTGTACCATCGACAATCAAAACAGATGGCTCCGTAAATGCAAAAAGCAGACTTTCCTTCCGGATTTTGGGCTGAATACATGTATTTCGCATATCATCAACTGAACTATATACACATGCTTGATGCCGATGAACACTTTTCAACATTTTTGGTTGGAGAGTTAGCGATTTTGATATTTCATCCGTTTTGCGGTTTACATTGAATTTTCCACACTCACTTCGATGGAACTTTGGAAAGAAATTGAATAGTTGCCAAAGAAACACACGTTCGTCTCTATATTTTTGGCAAAAAATGTGTACAACAGTGAAGGACTTGTGTGTCGAAGATCTCAAAACAACACAAAGTCTAAAATTGCAATTCAAAAGTCTTTTATCTTTACTATTCCATTTTGCTTGACTCTAGCACAAGACACACACACACACACACACACACACACACACAATTTTTGTTCATGTATGCTTGCTCACACTGTACCATTTGTTTCATCAACTTCCTCGAATGGATTATATTTTGTTTTTTGCTCGCTTTTTTGCCGTGTCTTCATATATACATTGTGTGATGACGAGGAAGAAAGAAAAAGAACGGAAGACAGAGAAAGCGGAATAAAAGCAAAGACAAGGAGACAGAGTGAAATTGAGAGAGAAAGAATGAAAGACGGAGAAAAAATATTAGAGAAAGCGAATGAACATTTCGCATGTTTTGCAAGTGCATCATCAAACAAACATGCATGTTTGGCGAAAATTAGACTTTGTTGATAATTCGTGGAAAATTTTGGGAGCTTGTTATGTATCATTGAAGTAAAATACATTTTGCAAAAACCACATCCTCATTTTCTTACGTTGCACTTTTAATGAAGCATCCCTGTATAATTTGCAAGCGTATGCACTTTTAAGTTAAAATATATGTGTATATATGCTAGCGGCACATAACGATCCGAAAATTAAGAAGACCTTTTCCACTTCCATGCTCTCCATTTTCCTTAATTAATGAATTTTTTAACAATAATCTTTTGAATATATGGAACAATTTGGTCTCAAGTTTCCATGAACGTTCATTTTCAACAAACACACACACACACACAGAGAGAGAGAGAGAGAGAGAGAGAGAGAGAGAAATGTTTTCTTTTCTTTGATAAACTCTGACTGAGAACATGAATTCGAACATATTATTGCATGTATAACATGTATGTATTAAGTTTGAAATTATGAAAACCGCATAAGAACATAAATAAATTCCTTTAAGATGCAATGCAATCCTTTAATTGGTTGATACCAATATAATCAATTAAAATGAATGATGTAATATAGCTTATAATTATGTAAGCTTCAATTCAATCTCTAAGGAAACGTTTCACGTCATTATTATCTGAAGAGATGCACATGAATCTCTATATTAATGAGTCAATTGAAATGACTATTTACTAACTGATATTTACGAAATCCAAAAAAAGATTTTAATTGATTCATTTTGAATCATATGTGTTTGTAAGTCTAAGATGACTGTAAATTAACGAAGTTGACAACAATTTTTTCAGTGTGCAAATGAAAATGGAATTTAATCGATAGCAATATAAATGCATGATTTCAATCAAATTTTTCACATCTCAATCTAAGTGCTTGTGTTGATTTTTCATTTTGTGCTGACAAGAGAAATCATTTACTATGGCGATAAATTTATTGTGTTGATTCAGCAAGAATATTTTTTTCTTCATTCTAAATAAAATTTAACTTTTTCTTCCTTATTTCATGAAAATGGTATTTTTATTTTGCTTCGACTGAGCAGAATTTTCTCGTTTCGATAAAGAGAAAAATGAATTCAAAAGAATAAAAAGAAAAATTATAATGCCTAACCCCTCGTCTATGCTGATGCTGCTGCTGTCGGCCATTTTGTCCAGTTTTATTCTATTTACTGTTTTCCACCCTCTTTCACGACTCATCCCTCATACTCGTGTGCAAATCTATTGAAAATATACGCATCTCCAGTTCACTGTACATTGGCTTGCGGGCAATTTTCAGTAAGCCATCAACAGCAGCCGCAATAGTAGAAACAGCAAATGGCAACAACAAAACTAATAAGCAAGACACACACAGAGAGAAGGAGAGAAAAAGCGAGAGAAAGTATCAATGTATCGATGCTTATCCAATGGTTAGCTATAGAACTTATACACTTTGTATAACGGCCATATCAAATCAGTCGAGCGACAATTTAATTTCGTTGTTCGATTTCGGCCACCGCACCGAACAAAAATGTCGTTTACCCTACTATTTTGGTGTTTGTCGACTGAACATCCAAATGTTGAAAATCGACAAAATTGACGAGGAAATGCCGTACAAAATGGATAAAATTTTATTTATATCGACCGAGGATATACATAAATACAAGCAGGACACACACAACGATTGATAGACATTGAGGGTGAGAAAGAGAGAGCATGTTGGTAAGAGCGAGAATGAAAGGCATGACACAAGGGATAGCACGCGGTCGTGTATACAACAAATACGCTGCTGGGTTATTCGAACAAAAAAAAAAAAAAAAAAAAAAAAAACGAAACAGCACTCACACTCCTTGGCTAAATGCGCATTTCAATAAAATATAATATTGATATACATATATATATATATATATAAACGGACCCTTATATTTTCATTTGGTCGTCGGCTTTCTATTTTTGCTATAACAGCGCCTTTGGCTTGAATGTAGCCGTGCACAAATAACCATAAAATATATAAGAAGTGTCCCTTCATTTCCACAGTAGTAGCGGGCAAAACGTAAATTATTGCATTTACTGTTTGCACTCTTCATCGTATGCTGTAAATGTTGTTGGCGAGAAATGGTCGACATTCGATTCAAAACGTAACTTTGCAAGGAGATGTGTCCGATGCGGTCGTTGAAATCAAACGAGATGAACGAATGGATACCAAAGTAGAGTGAGGGAAAGCAGTGAATATCGTTTTTAGTTTAGGGGGATAAATGCGCGTATCACGTAGTAAAATTTACAAGAAAATGAAAAAATACACACACAAACACGAACAAAATAACAAATATTGTATGCAGGATTTTCGACTAAACCGTACGAAATTACTTTTTTTTCTTTTACTTTTGATTTTCCTCTTGCTTTTGCGTGTGCTACTTAGAGTGCTATCGCAGGACAGGACACTGTATCTATAAACCAATGTCCTCTGCACATTTACACAGATCCACTTATTTACTTGGTACTCGACAGTTCGTTACGATATTGCAACGACGGCGTGGTCGCTGCTGGAAATGAATTCATTTAATTTTTTTTTTTTTTTGTTTCGTTTTCTCTTTTGCTTTTCCGTCGATTTTTATGGGTTTAACCGTGAATAACGGTGAGCTTGGTATGGCGTGTAATCACTGAAATGGAGAATCATTTGAAGTTCCCTTTTTTTTTATGGATTTGTGCAGTTTTTGGTATAATTTTTTCGTTTTTGTTTTGGCCATTCTTCGGCTTCACTTGATGAAATAAAATGAGTATTTTGCTAAGATTTCGAGAGCATTTGGATACGTCATCAAAAGTCGAATATGCTTTGATCCCAACTTTTCAACAAAGTTCGTTGCGACAATGGCGAAAAGAGGAAAAATGCAAACCACTTCCACGTAATGAATGAAAGAATTTTTTTTCTCTTTTTTTTTTTATTTTTGGTTTTTCAGTTTGAGAAATTTTCTTGAAAATTCAACCGAAGCGATTGGCAAAAATTCGCTCGAGACAACATCCAAAAATGTTATCTCGATTGGAGATGGAGTGAATTTCGTAAGTAGATAAAGTGGAATTACAAAGGTAATGTCATTTTCTGCTGACTGGAATCAAAACTTGATTCATATAATTAAATTCGTGTTTTGAATGTTGCAAGATTCGAGAGGGAGTAAAATGATCGCCTGAACGATGAAATGCAAAAAATGTATGCAATGACAAAAAACCAAAGTCAGAAGAAGCGGATACACTTGAGCATATTTTCAAGAGTCGTAAATTTATTGCAGATATTTCTTGGTCAAACATTTGGAGTACGTTTTATGTATGGAATAGCATAAATGCGCTCATATTTTACATTTAATAGGGATAAAGAACGTAAATTTGCATACGAAACATACACACACGACCGGTAATGATGTAAAATGTGGTTTGAGTTTCTCTTGTTTCTTTTCGGTTTATTTTCATTTTCTCTTTTTCTTTCGTTTGTTTGTGTTTTTTCTCTGCTCTTCTTGGTTTACGTTCTCTCTATTAAGCAGTTGCTAGAATTTGAGAGCCACAAATTTTCGACGCAAATGTGGTTGAAAGAGCTGCCAACTAGCACATAAGAACAAGTGAACATGGAAAACTTTCGTCGATGTTGTACACACGTATGTCGAAAAATGCCGACGAATGGCTATAGAAAATAGCACACATGCGATCGCATTCCAACTAAATGGGTGGGATCCATTGTGTATTCGTGCAAGAAAGTCTACATATCGTTGGAGCTGTGAGCAAAAAAGAGGGAAAAAGAGAAAGAAAGAGTGAGCTTTTGTTGAAGTAACATTTACTGCGTTTCTGCTCTTGCGTTTGCTTTTTTTTTCTTTCTTTTTTTTCGGTGGTTTTTTTCTTCTTCATTTTACGTCTTGTATTCTGTCGTTGATGCCATCAAGCAGCTTGAGATGATGCCTTTGTGGTGTGTTATTATTGCAGCTATTTTGAAAATTTCACTAGCATGAGCGGCACAAAATAGCGTACGTAGTGGTAAACGCTCGAGCTATTTTACCATTCACATACGATAAGTACCCAACCATTTTTGAACATAAAAGACTCTTATCTTTCTAAAAACCGAACGAGCAAAATGTTTCAAGCAGTCAAATGAAGATATTTCACCATTGCACACATTATACATATATCGAAGGAGCATTTTATCAACGGCCCGAAAAGCAGCAAAGAACCATAACAAACAAACATAAACATGGTAATTCTGTAATAAATGCTGAATATGGGCTTGTGTTTACGACTTAAATACGCGCTGCATGTGTTGGCTGTGTGTTATCTTGTTTGGCCCCAAATGTGTGTATCTCTCTCGATATGTGAGAGTGTGTGTGCAATTGTGTGAGTGTGCTGGGCAAAATGACACAAACGATGAACATTCAATGGGAAATCAAAACAACGGCAACATCATGGCACAAAATTCTCTATTTCTTACTCACTCTCTCTCTCTCTCTCTCTCTCTCTCTCTCTCTCTCTCTCGCGAAATACAGGAATGAATGTTTTCAAAATAAATGAATATATGGAAATCTCTTTTTCAAATTCAAATACAGAATAATGGCGAATGCAAAATGATGACAAACGCCGAACTCATACGATGAATGGAGTTGAAGTGAAGATAGCGAACGTATTGAACAAAAAGAAGAAGAAGAAGAAGAAAAAGAAGATGATGATGATGGTGATGATGATGACAGACGAACATGTAGCCAACCAGCCACAACTGACAGAAGCAGCCCCAACATCAAACAATGCGAACAAAAAACACGATGGAAAGAAAACGTTTAAGACAGCGTAAAAGGGTGGATTTTGTGCTATAGTATTGTGATCCTTATCAACGGGAAGCATCACGGTTTTTGTGTATGTGCGCCCAGCTCTAAATGAAGATGAAACGAAGATATCATAACTAATACGCATTCAAATTCACTGACTCATATGTGAATGACACTAAACTCTGACACACACTTCACATATCCATGACAATTTTTCAAGTGCTACATAGATCTAAGATCACGCTGCAGGATGTCAACATCATTTTGATGAGAACTTTTATCTATTGGTTGGTTTTTTTTCTCTTTTTCTCTTTCTCTCTTTTTCTTTATCTCTATTTTCCTGTGATTGTGTATTCGCGCATAAAGCAACAAAAGACTTTCATTTTGTAATATTAGCATTCTACAGCTCTTCGAATCCAAATCATATTTACTAAATAATATGAAGGAGTCTCATGTATGAAAAGCCACTGAATAACACATGAATGTGATCGCTTTCGAAGAGAAAAGAGAAAAAAAACAAAAAACAAAAAATAGTCATCTGTACAAGTGGGTTTTATTAGCCGCATTTATGTATTAATATTGCAAAATCGAATATTTGCAATGGTTTAAAAAACCATTCATTATAAATGCCGCATACGCCTCAAAACATTGCAAATTAATTAGCGATTCGACGAAATAGAATTGTGCATTGAGTTTTAGTTGGATATTAATTTTTGATGTATTAGTTCAAACTACTTCCCGGAACAAAGTTTAGCAAACAAAGCAAGTTTACAATATATATATATATGTATACATATAAAGCCGATGAGTGAGAATAGTTTTTGAATGCATGCAAGCATACGAAATGTGAAGACCACGCCATTAAAACATGATTTCATTACGGCATGAGAATATTTGGTGTGGATGCGGTATTTGCTTTGGCAAGAACACAGTATAGAGCACAGCAAAGCAAAAGTAGATGAGAGCCGAACACAAACAACATAGCAGAAATACATAAATCTAGTTTGAATGCGCAAATATGAGGGTTGTGCCGTGGTCGTTTTGTCGTTAATTTATTCTCTATCATATTCCTCTCTATCTTGCACTGATGCATGTACAACAATAATGTGTCGTCTTTCTATTTTTCCAAACTAATGGAAAATCAATAAATGAAAATATGCAAAAGAGCCCGTACGTTTCGTCGCTCTTTCATATCCGTCCATTGGCAACAGCCAACACAGAGAAGAAGTGCATAAGAACCATAGCAGCGTTGCTTAATTGGAATTGCATGCGCTGCCATATTTATTATCCAATAAAAGCTCATTAATTTATATATGCACAAGTAACAAATGCAGTTCAAATACACATGTAAAATGCTCACAGCATACACCGACGCACAAACACACACACACACACACATACATGCATCTAGATGCTATGATTCGCTTGTGTCTATTTCATGTTAGATTGTTTGACGAACGATAAAAAAGTAAACATAGTTTTAGATGCCACAGCCACACATATTACATAATGAACGGCACGCGGATAAGTTTTGCACATCATTTATCGATCAAACTACATACGACCATTGACGAAAATCGTAGCAAGCACAAGCAAATAATGAGCATACATCGAACATACATTTTTGGCAAAGACGAAATGCAACATTTGGATTTTCTATGAATATTTTACCTAGACGATGACGATGATGGTGCATAAGCCTTCACATATCGTGCATTAAATCAAATCGTAAACAGAAAGAGAAACAGAGAACGAGGGAGAGAGAAAACAAATAAGAAAACGAGAGGAAGAGAGAAGAGCCATTTATGTAAATGCAGTTCAGAAAAGAAGCTCAACCAATGAGCCAGTACATAATATATATGAACGCCATACTGTCATCGCACTTAATAAATCCCATTCGATCTGAACACAACGACTACTTGCAATGACATTCCACCCTCCAGATAAAAGAATAAATAAAATAGGAAACCAACACGAGTGAGCTCGACTCCATGATGGAAATTCTATTTAGATCGTAAATTTAATGAGATTGAAAGTGGAAAAAAGGACAAAGGACAATGCCCATTTACATGAACGATGTGATTTATTAAATTCCCACTTTTTCAGCCATCCAAACGTTGTATACGCACACTTGAGCCACATGAAATGAAACCTAATTAAAACTAGCAGTCGACTACTCTATGGCCTACATTGAATCACTGTGTAATGATAGAAATATACAACCAGTGAATTTATGGTGTTTTTCTTATTACTTCACGCTAAGCAGATAAATTATGTCTGTTTTTTTCTTTTTTTTTTTTTGGTCGTTGTATCAACACGGATGTTGTGTTATCCAAAAATGTTGGCGCTTAGCCGTTGCCAATATCCAAAATATATATATATAAATTTATTTAACGTCTGAAGCGGCTAATGTGAGAGACCACTTTCTTCCTAGTTTAACGTTCAACAGCAGTTAATTTTCGGTCGACATATGCCTTCACATTGAAACATTCGTTCTAGCTTATTATTTTTGACAATGAGAAAACCGTTTTAAAAATTGATGTTGTGTAACTAACATTGATTTTGTTATTTTGCATTTCGCCAACCCGAATTTACAAAAAAAGGAATCCGTTCGTTACATTAATTTAACATATTTGTTTGCATTGAAATTCGATCTTTACAGAATGCATTCGCACAATCCCTATTAATTTTTGAAAATATTTGTTGTTAGTGAATGTATTGATTTGTTTCATTTTGCCATGCATATGCTCTGCATAAAACAGACTCCTCTCTTTCTCTTTTTAAATGTATCAATGTGATTCTGTGTTGCGAGCGCACAAAATAACAACGTTCGAAAAGATTTCTATTCATTAAAAAAACGACCTATTTCTTGATCTAGATAATGCGAGACGCTAAAATGTGTATATGCCGAAGCCCTTTCTTTTGTGCACATTTCGATGACATTAAAATATTTACCATGAACGCGCGGCATTGATCGATTTTGATCCTCTGCCGAATACAATACAATTCCCTCTCTCTCTCTCTCTCTCTCTCTCTCTCTCTCTCTCTATCTCTATCTTTCTGTTCATACCTCTCACTGTATCTCCATAGCTAGAGCTCGGTTCTTTCGTTCGTAATCATTGTTTGCGTAATATTATTTAGCATGCAATATGCATATATCCCATTCAAATCCAAACTGTATTACATTTGAATCAAATTTTCTTCCCATAAAATTTTGTGTCTATTTTATTGTGTTCAGTCGACACATCCGAAATTCTTCAACCCTTTTTTCAAATCTCTATTCAATATCACAATTTCGATGCGGATGTGAATGGAAAAGTGCATCTCGTTGTCGTTGTCGTCTTTGCATCGTTGTCTACCTGGCCTATAACTGTACAATATATTCAATTTTACGACTTTCTGCAATTATTCAAATGTCAAACGACGATGAATAGCTAAAGGATAAATTATCCGTTGCATCGGCACAATAATAGCAATAGATTTTTATCATTGACACCTCAATAATTATGGAAAATTGCAAACGGCACATTATTTACAGTACATTGCCACTGTTCAATTTGAATGATTTCATTCAATTTGAAAAAAAAAAGGCGAAAAATTACCCGTTTTAGATGGCAGCCGCCGACGACACCATTACTTTTACAGAGTGAAAGTAGTAATTTCTAGAACGAAACAAATTCAATCAATTTTTATTGAATATTTAAAATTACATTGATATTCTTTTGCATTTCAACGTTCCGATCTATTATTTATTTTTTTTAATTCATTAACCAAATTTGTGTTTTTCACTAAAAGAACCTTACCAAAATTGAAAAGATTTTCTACCACAAGCAGGATGCGTTTCGACCTCCATTTGAAATTTGCATTACAATCGACAAGTTTGGTTAAAGAATAACGCATTAAACTCTGAAAATCAGATTTGAAAGTGGAAGAAAAACTAGAGCATTCGTTCAATCAGGCGTCACATCTTGACATTTTGAATGAGGAATGGTTTTATGAGTGTATTATGGCTTTGTAATATGGTCGCATATTTTGGTATAATCAAAAGGTCGAGTTTTTGATGTGAGCATGTGTTAACGAAGAGTTTGGATAAAAATCTCTGAATAGACGCGCCATTTCAATGACTGATTAACATAAATCGTGCGTGCTCATGAATCTTGGAAATGGTTACAAAAGAATATCGAAAAGCAGACCATTGTTAGAGTTTGATAAATCGCTTGAAAGCGACCACATATGGAGTGTCAATGATGTCAATGTGCATTAAAACAGTCAAGGGTTATATCGAACGGCGTTCAAGTGTCTTTCATTCATCGAGATTTTTGTCGTTTCAAAAGTTATCGAGATATCGATCTTCGCACCTTCCACTTTTCGAGAAAAAAAAAAACTACTATATATCGTTACACATTTTCAATGTACAAAATCTAATGCTGCAATTTCACTCAAATTTGAACTTTTAATCTCATTCGTTTTGCTTGTTTAGATACCAATTAGACGATATTACCAATCGATCGATACAATAATCCTGGCGCTCAAAACAAAATGATTATCTTCCGTTGAATAGAGTCGAGTGTGTAAAAAATTACAGCTATTCCATTTACACACAATGGGACACCTATCGGTTAAACAAAAATGAGACAGAAAGACAACAACAACAAAAAAAAAACGGCAACAATGCGAATCAAATGCACACAAAATCACATAACAACCAAAAACATTCACATTCACAGGTACCAAATCCGATTTCATTCACTTCTGAATGCATCATTTTTACTGTCATTCATTTGTATTACGTACAGGCTTAGTTTTAATAATGTGGTATTTTTGCTGGTAGCAAAAACAACCAATTCGCTGCCATTGATCGGCATAAAATCAGAATGATGCACACAGCAAACAAACGCTCCCTTTTTATTATTATTAATTTCAGATTCGGCGTATTCAATTTGGCAGCAACTGTATTTTGGCAATATTGAACGAAATTTTTTCACCTTTACTGTTCAACGGTGTATTTAATGCGAAGTAACATAAGGATGGGAAAAAGAGTAACAAAATGCCACCATGTGAAGAACGAAAACGACTTTATTGCAAGGGTTAAGTTTATTTATATTGATTTTTATGCGATTATTCTCATTATACTATTGTTCATTGGTTTTGGGAAAAATATGCTACGATCTCCTTCCGAAAGAAATTTAAAATCAATGCAGATGAAAACGTCATCTTTGTTATTGTCATCTTGAAATAGATGAAACTGCCTTATTTCGAAGCAAAATCTTTCTTCCATAAGAGTTTGACTTCTGAATGTCTGGATACTACGAAAAGGTAAAAAATTTGCAAAAACTGACAATTTATGAAAAATTTTTCAGTTGTAGTTGACGTTATTGTTATTCAGTTGTAGTTGAAAGGGAAACTTCAAAAAATGATTGTAATAAAAACTCAAATAAAAATCACTTGTTTTGAAAGCAACTTGTTTTTTTTGCAGAAAATATGTCTGTCTACTTGAAAATGCAAAAAAAAAAAAAAAAAAAAAAATCACGTTCAAATGATTGTGATAAAGAGAAAATTGGTTCATTTATTAATTTGCAGTGAAATCATGTTTTTATCGTTCATACGCAGTGAATATCATCAAACAAAGGCAACCGAAAGAAGGCATCACCCCGCTAACGACCTCTTTATTATTCAACACGATTTTTTCCTGTTTTACGTAATTTCTTAGGTTTTTTCCGCTTTTTTTTTGCACTCGCTATGCTCTCTGTTTTCTTTTTCATCTTCTTCTCCTTTTGGATCGTTGTAGTACACAATACGCGGAAACGCTTACATAATTTTTGTTCTCTGCGTATTTTTCTCAACAGACTTTTGTGCCAAGAGTAATTCGTATTTGAGTTGATGATACTGCACAGAGACCGTCAACATGCAAATGATGCCGAACACCACTAACAACAACTAGCAAAGGAAAATCGGTTTTTTATTATTTTTTTTCTTTCTTCGCTCTCTCTCTCTCTCTCTCTCTCTCTCTCTCTCTCTCTCTCTCTCTGCTCGCGATGAGAGTAGAAAAACTGGTGCTGAAAAGGAAGCAAACTTATTCTTTCAAACAATTCTTTCTTGCACGTCGCATTTGTGTTGGTATTTTTCAAGTCATAAGCGCGCCAACGATATACATGAGAACAAAGAAAAAGAGAAAGATTCTGAAAAAAAGAGAGATAGAAAGAGAGAGAGATGAGATGTCGCACGAATAAATAATTGTTAAAATTATGTCAAGGTCGTTTCGGTGTTTGGCGTCAATGCTAATTACAATCGATTAATGCGCGACATTGTATTTTCCTCTTCTTATTTTCTTTACGATATTCAGTCTGGCGTCTGTTTTGCCTACGACAATTCATCCGACTTTTCAGCAAACTCATAAAAATTCATTATGGGCTTGTTGCAAAATGAACTGAACTTATACCAAGGATGAAAAAAAAGAACAAATAACAACAGTGTAAAGTAAATGTATTCTACCATATTTCTCACATTCTTCCGTAAATTAGCTGTTCAAATTTGCGTGACAATTTTTAAATTATTGAACATCCTTTCTCTGAATCATTAAACGGTTTTTTTTTACTTCAATGAATATAAATAGGCATGAGCGATGTAAAATTTGTGAATGAATGTCATTTCTTCATCTTTGTGAAAGAAATCAAACCCTTCGCTTGAAATATTTTTATTTATGCAATTTTTTCTTTTAACACATTCTTTTGCCGATCGGCCTATCTCGAAAAATTAATTTCCCATGCAGATTTTATGCAATTGGCATTTTAATATTTGGCATCTTGCATCTTGCATTAGAACATTTTGGAAATAAGACACATTCAAAAAATATTCTCAGGACGATTGTAAAATTGCATATTTGAACCCTTAACATTGTTTAACCCTTTGCAATGATTTAAATACGAAATTTAAATACATGCTAGCAAATAATACGATGTTTGAATACACATTGTAATTTGAATGCAAGATGGCAGTGTAAGAATCACACAAATTACCTTATTGAACCGAATAATAGGATGCAAATCATGAACCATTCAAAAAAAAAAGAATGAAAAAAAAAACGAAACCTAGCCGTAAGCTGCATCACATTTTTTCCGGTCGTTCATAGTGTGCAGCAGATTTTTTTCTCGTCTGTTACCTGTTTTCTGCCATTTCCTCCCTAATCCATTCAGTGTTTCTTTGGTTCGATGTACCCTAGAAGTGAATGCTGATTTTATGTTTGTGCAATCTGTACGCGACAAAACAACAAGATGCAGGGATTCAGTTCATTTTGCAAGCTGCATTGTGCATCGTGCATCGATCTAAATCACACAAACATCACCCATAGATATCTAACAGTGAATAAGACAGTGCGAAATAAGAAACTTCTATAACGGTATGTGTTGTAGCATGTACAATATACATTGTGTACATGTTGCTATAGCAAGACTTTTCAATTGATTTAGAAAGATGAAATTGAAAGACGCCAAGCAAGTTTCAATGCAAAAAATAAAACGAAGGGTTGCGGTATAAATTTTCGTGTTCTCAATACCAAAACTCCGAATGGTGGATGTGTCGTTTGGATTCTAATCAAATGCAATTACTCACAATGGGAACTGCATTAGAAATTGACAAGAGTTGTGCAGTCGTCACTTTATTGAATTTAAAACTCTTTTTTTTTCTTTTTTTTCTTTCTTAGTTCTGCATCTTGTAACTGTTCATTCAAATGCACCTATTTAACACATTGATTCCGTTCGGTTCGAAATAAGAAGTACGAACATTCTGTGATCTCATTCACATCTGATACTGGGTGCAACAAGATAGAGTTTCGCTCTGCGAAAAGGAAAGAATATAACGAAAATATAATAAATTCATATTGCTGAAAGGACGTTTTCACATGTTTCGCATGTATTTGATGAAACGAAATGAAATGAAAAATAAAAACCGCAATAAATTCCGAGTTCAGTTGTAGCTTTCCGGAGAAAATTAAAGTGCAGAAGCGCGTATTTAGAATATGCAACTTCAAAGAATTTCATACAAACTTATCATGCCAGAGAAGCGACAGAGCCACACTCCCAATTGGTTTAATATATTTTCCGCGTTACCATCTTGTACGTTTCATTTTCTTTCATTTCGTGTTACTTTTTTCATCAATTCTTGATAAAACGTACAATTTCTTGCCTGCACATGAAGAGATAGAGTGTGTATGTGTGTGAGAGAGATAGATAGAGCGAGAAAGCGTACAAGATAAAAAGTCGAAATGTCACATTGCGGAAACGTTTTTCTACAATGCGATTTCTCAACCAGTCAATTGTATATATGTTGTTTATATCGATGGTGATGGATTTAAGTGGTAAAAAAACAGTGAGATAGAGAAAAATAGAGAGAATGAGAAATGGAGAAAAAACATCGATTGGAAACGAGAGAAAGAGAGAGAGAGAAATGTATCCAATGAAAAATCAAGCCCATCAAAGTGATTTCGCTTTGCGAAAAACCACTTAAGGGAAATGCCACAATGGCAGAGATGGATTTTGTAGCAACAAAACCGCATGACAAAGTCGACGTTTTGATCTCGTAAATCGACGAATGGCAAATTCACCAGAGAATCGAAATTAAATAAAATCCCAAATATATGTGGTATGCACATACACAAATGATTTGGCTCGATTCAGCATCGAGCACATTTTCACATAAATATTTATACTCTATGTATTGTGTAGTGTGTATAGCCGTGATGAGAATGAACACACATAATTTTCGCCACAAAACAACAAAACCATTCTACAAGGAAACAAATACTTTGCCACATTTCTCATTTTGACTGATTTTAATCAAATGTATTGAAAACGTGTACGAACGAAGCATGTTCGAATTCTGAAAAAAAACAAACAGCCAAATATTAGAGAGAGAGATAAAGAGAAAGAGAGAGAGGAAGAGAGAGAGAGAGAGAGAAAAAGCGCCAGAGACAAAAACCGCAAATAAACTTGAAACAAGTTGCGAAGCGCCCGAAAAACGGTTGCCAAACTAAACTCTAAAAAAAAAGAAAATGCAAGCGTTTTGATTGTGTCTTTAACTCGGTTTTTTCTCTATCATCTCCTTTATCTCGCACATAGTTATTTGTTAGTTGCTCGAAAATTGTGCTTTGACATTTCACATGTTTTGAGGCAGCAGCACAATGACTTTTGCCAAAAAAAAAAAAAAAAACAAAAAAAAACGAAAATTGAAAAAAGGAAAAAGAGACGAAGAAAATAAACGAAGACTGCATGATGTTTCAAAGAAAATACGTTGACTTGAAAAATTCAATGAGGAATTTTTGCGATTTCGTATACATGCTCATGTGTGGTTGTTATGTATTTGATATGTGGGATAGTACATTAAAACTCGTTGTTTGAGATGTGTTGTGCGTGGGTAGGGCGTTTGAATAGCACACAAAATTGGCTTCTTCGGGGATATTTCCATGTGACCAAAGTTGAAAGGGTGAATTGCACATTCCAAGCTACACCTTCGATTGAATATTCCAAATCAAATGTGTTTAGCGAAACAGTACTGGGGAGCAAAAATGAATCGTCGTTGCTGTTGTTGTTGTCTTTCATGTTTTTCATTTCATGTAAATCAAATGTGTTATGCAAACATTGAGCACGATGAGGACAAACGGTCGATACTTCATTTTGAATTCGCATAATAAAGTTAAACGAGGGAAAACGAGAAACAAGACTCTATTATAAATGAAGCGACGAATCGAAAGAAAACCTACCCGCACACACGCACACTCATATGTGTGCGATATGTTTGAGAGCATTTGCAGAGTGAAAAGCATTAGATCTATATGGTATATGTGCTAAACGTAGCGAACAAATATGAGCCATTCATTTCATATGGATTGAACGACAAACGTTACACATAACAACGACCAATACCCTTTTTCAAAAGAGCACTTACGCCATCGGTTCGTCGAGATGTGGTGTGTACATTGGCGACAGTAAAGGCGATACACAATGCGACAAAGGAAAACGAATAGAAAAAGCAACAACAACAACAACATCTCATCCACCACACAACTGACGACAACTACACATGCTCATTGCTTCGATAAAAGTTTGCATTTGCCAAGTGTACAGCAGTTATCCATACAGGACGATAACGATAGCAACAACAACAACAACATCAGTGAGGCGGGCAATATCGTTATCCCAAATTCAATGGTTTTCTGTTCGTTCGTGTTTTATGCTCGCTCATGTACGTTGAAAATTGGGTTTTTGCCTCTTTCTTTCATTCTTTTTGCATTCGAATCCATTCAGTGTTTCACTCGATGGATTTTCCACTTTATTTGTGCTCGATGTTATGTTTGCTTCGTTTCTTTCTCTCTTTTTTTTTCTTCCGCTGTCAATGCATGAACAAATGCCTTTTTCCTCACTCTCTTTTTCTGGATTTCTGTATATATGTGCTAAATTCCATGCGCGTGTCTAAAAACTGCATAATATACGGACATCATTCAACTCGATTCTAGTTATGGTGAAAATTCCTTATCGCAATTTTCCAACTAAAAATGGTCGCATGAAATGAAAGTTGATGGCAAGGAAGCGCACGAACAAACGAATGGTATAGCGAACAAAAAAAAAATGAGTGTGGTGACATTGTTGGTTGGTTTCATGTGAAAAAGATCTTCATTTTGAATGAGATGGAATTGACAGCATCCCACATATGAAAGTATAAATGGCTATGTTGCACACATTGATACAAAGAAGTAATCTAATGGTTTTGCCTGTCAGTCACGGAATCGCACTTGCAAATTGTTCAGGTTCATTCAGCGAATTTCACATTTTATTCTTCTTCTTCTTCTTCTTCTTCTCTCTCGCTCTCGCTCTCTCTCTCAATATTTTATTTTAATATTCTACAAATCGCGAGCTCTCAATTGAACACATTTAAAGCGTCATAAGCATGTACTCAAGAAATAGCTGCCATAAAATAATGGCTGCTTATTTGATAAAACTAGTGAGAATCGCTGGAGATTCAATTCATCCCCAACCCATTCAACGAATCACTCTTAATCAATGGCAGCGAATGTGTATGTATACATAGTTCATGGCATGTATATTTACAAATTCTCCCTCTTTTAAATGCTATTTCCCTTCCGTCGTCCCTAATTCACAACAAAAAAGTAAACATCGTCATTGCTGGATTTTAATATTTTCGGCCAAATTGACTAATATTCTCAATTTTTGTAGTCGACTATTCATTTGAATATTGTTTGTGCGCGCGACCACATCGACGATAACCCACGAAAACCATTTCCACAAAGATTCAACTAAATTCAGCCAATATAAACTTAAAATCGAAATACGGTAAGCATCAATGAACGATTCATCAGATACATTTTTGGCATCCATACACACAATCACAGTAGACGGACAAAAAGTGCAAATTCCATTTTATCACGCCATTGGCAAACACCAACAAATATTCAATACAGCGACAGTAACCAATTCAATCCGTACATACATTCGAACAAAGCAACCATAAAACGAACGTCTTCTGTAATGTAAACAATTTATTCGCTCGGCTTCAGTTCTTTTGCATAACAAAAATTGTTTCAACGAGTACATTCAATTTCAATTTTCACTCTTTCTCTCTCCCTCTCTCTCTCTCTCTCGTCGTGGGTTTTTGTTGCTGCAATTTTTCACATTGATCTAGACGCGTTTTATAGTACGCATCATTTCGCATCTTGTCGATATTTCGGTATTTTCGAAGAATTTTCTATCATCTTCACCAAAAAATTCTCTTTCGATCCAATGTAAATAAGAAAAACGATGAAGCGATTGTAAATTGTTGCAACATTTCTTCCAAACCAACTTTCCATGGGGATTGTTTTCTTTTTGTTTGTCGTCGATGTATGGCCGCTCGAAATCCCATAAAAAACAAATTGGAAAATCGTTTGTGTGGCTCTCGTTGAAAAATACTTGAAACATTTTTGAGTACGTGTTGACGTCAACACGGTGAAAAAACCACCGTAACGAAATTATCAGATATTGAATAATTGGAATAATCATGAAATTGCAAAAGGATTTTCGGAGAATGATGGTAAACAAATGCCGTTTGAGAAAAAAAAAGTGAGAATGTTTCTAATTGGAAATAACTGCTGGGATGTGGCAAAATCCACAAGCAAATATTGTGCATAGATTTAGGCGTTTGATTGGATTGCATAACTCACAGGCGTTAGTTTCTCTGTACTCACTCTCCGTCCGGTAGATAAATTCAATTTCGAAAATGATTGGCGATTTTCGAACTTGGTATTTACAATGAAAGGGGAATTATCGCAATGGAAACATACGACATTACATGTGGTACATAGACAAGAATTTGACGTCAAAATCAACCTGAAGGCAAAATGATTCTTCACTATTTTCCCTTTTTAATTAATTTAAATCACATTAATTAGTTTTCTGTTGGAGATTTTCAAACTCCGTAGGCAATTGGAATACACATCGAGCTACGTTGGAAAAACATTTTTCTTTGCGCTTGTTTAATAAACAACAGTAAATGAAGCGAACGAACGAATGTTGAAACAATGCAGAATGGCTAAGGGTTGGGTTTAATTTAGAAATGTTTTTTTTTCTCTTCAGCTTGACAACATGCTGTGTGCGAATGAGTGTGAGAGTGAGTATGAGTATGAGTTTTGTATGTTTTGTAAAACTCCATTTTTGTGTTGCCGCAATAAGAGAACTGAGTGTGAGGACAAAAGAGATGAGAAATTTAAAACGTATTTCGATGTGTAATTACGTTATCTTTCACATAAAAACCGTTACATTGTACGGGATTTCATTTCACCCTCATGCAAATTGTTCAATTACACAAAATTTATGCGCACATATGCACGCACACCATCCACTATCAAGCACTAAATAACAAGACCATTGGCGCACACCGAGGTATAGAAAGAGAGTGACAGAGCTACAGATACAGACACACAAACACACACACACACACACACACACACACACACACACATGACATTCCGTTGACTTAATTCAATGGGAAAATTTCACTTCACCAATGCCAAGAAAATGAAAACAACTTAAATGAAAATGAGTAAATGTAATTCCCATTTCGGGGCTGTTCCACAAAATAGATACCATACATGTATGTATGTATGTATCGTGATAGAGTATGGTGAAAAATCTCCAAAAACTATTGTATGTCAAATGAATGAGAAAAGTTTTATGGATTGCTGTAAGTCACTATAATAAATGATGCTTGATGTTTAATCCAACGATTTCCAAAGCGTTGCTGAATATTGTGAATATTCCGCGGTGGAATGAGATATGAACGTACATACGCACACGAATTTGTGGCATAAAACTTGGCATTTTCCATGAAATGTAATTGTGCATCAAAAATGTTTACCTCAAAAACCAAAAGTTACGAGATAGATAAGAAAGCATTGCATACGCTAAGATGAGAAACAAAACCATGATTAAATTTATAGTTAGTTGAAATGCTAGCAATTGGTTTGATAGTGTAATAGATTTCATCAACGCTGAATTCAATTTACAATTCTATGAATTAATTTTTATGCGAATAGAATTCACATGTCGACGACAGTTGTGACTGAATTGGTGACAATGAAATAGAAATCAGAGATCCAATATACGATGAATGGAAAACAAAATAATGTAAAATTTCAGATTATTGTATGAAATTGTAAAATAAATATAAACATTGACGTTAAAGTTCTTGAGATTAGATGATTTACGCCGCAAAAAAATAATAAAATGCCAGCCTCTGTATAAATTGTAAAAGCCTCATGTGAATTTCAGTTTGCAAATTCACTAAGACAATTGTGATTATTATTTTCTGAGAATCGAACCTTGTTGCCCTTTTCAAGTTGAACTTTACGATGAAAATAATGGAACTTGATATTCTTATTGAAATGGATATATTTTCATACGAAAATTTAAAATTTCGTTGGAAAATCGTAGCTCATGTCGGTTCATTCACCTCATTTCATCCAATTTAAAATGGATTTGTTAAGTGGTAAAAATCGTCGGTGAGAAAAGCTCATTTTATCAGTTCATTTTTAATTGTTTTATAAACGACAAACGTTTCACTTCATTAGATAAAAAAGAGCCTTTTTGAAGAAAAAAAAAATCGCACCAAAAGACTCGAGCATGACTTTGTGGCATTTCTCTATCTCTAATTTCACACAAATGCAAACAAAGCAGCAAACGATGAAAACGAGCAAAAAAAAAAACACGAATGAATGGAGCGTGAGTGGGGAAAAAAAGCAGCATTCATAAACAATGTGTAAGCTCTCGTCGCGCACAAAACAAATATTTCCAAGTCCCCGCTGCATCTAACGCAAACAAGAGCGGTGTCTGTGTCAGGCGTTCAAATCCAAATCCAAACACGAAAAAGAGGAAACGAAACGCAGTGAAAAAAAGGAGGTGAAGGAAAAAAGCAGAAAAAAAAACAACACCAACAACAACAACAACACACACACACAATCTCTCTCTAAATTATTCAAATGCTAATTAAAAAAATCGCGATTCACTCTGTAAGAGTAAGAACATCATTTAGTGTCGCGACATTATCCTAGGTTATGGTCACGCATTCATTACACTCTCTTTTAGCCTCGGTGCGAGTTTTTCCATGTTTTTTTTTTTCATTTTCTTTTTTTCCATTCACTCGTTTTCTTCGTTATTATTATTATTCAGCATGATGATGACGATGATTATTATTGTTATTTAACGAAATTTTTCTACGCCACGCTTTTACTTCAATTTCATTTTTTTTTTCAGCTTTCCTTCTCTCGTGCATTGTGCGTATTCTCTCTCTTATTCAGTACGCGGTTTTCTTTACGTTTTCTTCATTAAATTTTTTTTCATTTCTTTCATTCAGATGGTTGATGTTCACGCAAAATACGGAACAGTGATGAGGGTGAGATTTATCTCAAATACAAGCGAATGCTTACGTACAAAATGTTCATGTAACAATTTTTCTTTGGCTCGCCACACCGATTTTCGTTCGGCCTTTTATATCGCCAATTCTTTTTTTTTCCACTCTTTTATTCTCCTTCTCCTGTTTTGAAAACAGAAGTTAATGGGGTTGATGAATGCCTTATTAAGAGTGGTAATGATGATATAGCATAACATTTTTCTCTTGTTTTATTATTGTATGGCCAACGATTTTGCGTCTACTTGAATTGCATCAATGAGTCAACATGAAAATGAGAGCGAATTTGTTTGAAGTGTTGCAGTAAATTTATTGGCTTTGGTTTGGCTTGGCTTGGCTTGGCTTTAAGCCAAGAAAAAAGAAAATTATGTAAAAAAGCACCAAAAGAGGAATTTTTAATCTGCGTTCAGTGAGAAATTTATACTTTTGCCAATCCATTTCGCTTAAGTTCATTGTGTGAGTTGGAAAAGGGGTTTTGATTTGTTTGATGGACGTGATCTTGAGATTCAAGTGTAATGAAAATGTTAAAATGGGATGTTCGTGACGTGATTATTGGTTAATTATTTTCTTAAATGTTCCAATATCATATCTCCTCGTATATTTTCATTGAAATTAATGCGAACAAAAAGGCACCAAAGTAATATTCATTAGTGAATTGTTATTTTTTTTTAATAGTGAAATAAAAACCTTGAAATGTTTGGCTCAAAATGCCATAGTTACGTTTTGATGGGGCAAATTTTTTTTGACCGTTTGAAATTTAAGGAGTTTTATATGCCAATAAAAAAAAAAGGCAGAAACAGTTAACTGTCTCATTTTCAACTACTCTTACTTGTTTAATTTAATTAGCTTCTGATTTGTATTACAAACACTTTCAGCATGTAGTTGTTTTTATTATGTTAACATTGTTTTGTTTTCACAAGTCGAACATTACACAGTTAATAATTTAAACACCATCGCATTACACTCCATTTGGTGCTTTATATCAATTTTAAAAATTTTTTTTTATTTGAAATGAGAAAAATACTAGAATAAATAAGTAAAAAACTAAAAAAATAAAAATAGAATTACGTGTTGTTACTTCATATACATTTCAGTGTTGAATATTGTACAAAATTATTTACTTAATGTTAAACCTGTTGCTTGTGTTGCTTTCATGATATTTTTAAATTGTATAATTTGCAATAAATAAAAGTTTTTCATCATTTTTTTCATTCAACTTGAAACTGTTGCTCTTTAGTTTTTTTTCTCTCTCTCTCTCTATCTCTCTCTATATCTTTATTTTTTCTGTGCCAGCGTTGGTTCCTTCCGTTTTGCATTTTTAAAAGTTGCTATTTCTTTCGCTTTTTTTAGAAACATTTGTTGTATTTTTTTTTTCTTTTTTCTTTCTTCTTTCTTCTCTCTTCTGTAGCTCTCAAGCTCTAATGCTTCATTTCATTCATAGATCCGACAAACGTTTAACACCAAGAACAACAACACCAACAAGAAGTTCAGTGATGATGACAACGTTTCCCCTTGTGCTTTGCACGCGCAAATTTGTCACATAAATTTCATTTTTATGAATTATGTAAGGATTATATTATGTGCTTATTTTGCTCTATAAGTTTCTTGAGTGAGAAGAGAATGAAAAAAAAAATAAAGTAACAGACTTTGGCAAACGTGAGCCACTGAAACATTCAAAATGATGCCATCGTAAAATCCCACACACACACACACACACACTAGCATACATTCAAACGCAGTCGTCTCTCTCTCGCTCTGTCGATTTCGCTAGCTCTCTCTCTCTCTCTCTTTAGCTCTATCGCTCAACAATTCGACATGAACGCACTTCAAGTAGCGCACAAAATATCAGCACATCATGTCGAAATGAAGTGAAATAAAATTTTCAAGTACATAAATAATGTGAGAATAAAGAAGGAACTCTTAAATGAAATCACTTGCATTTTGATGACAGGAGCACGAGCACGTAATATTCACAGACGATGCAAGAAAACGTTTGCACAAGACCAAACTCGTACGAAATCAACGAAACGACTTTAAATAGTAATTTATTTAAATTAGTTTAATGGCTTTGGCTGGATCTTCTTCTTCTTTTTCGTTTTCTTTTTTTTTCCTTAATAAATTTCCATCCACAATGAAAACGGCGCATCAAGACCAGCGACAAAAAGTTGTGGAATTTCTTATCCTTACATATAAATTGATTTGATATCCTCATATTTGCACCAAAGAATGTGTAATTCACTCAATCGAAGTTCATTCGTAATCAATTTACTTTATTAAGAATAAAAAATGGTTACAGTGTACAAAAGTAAACAGAATTCCACAATTTTAACATTTATTTTAATCCAATTGGAACAAATAATTCAAGTTTGAATAGCCAATGTGAATGCGACATAATGCCATCTGCTGGTGGATAGTATTTTTTTTCGAAGCCATAATTTCTCCTCATTCCACATGTTTGTAACATATGTGGAGATTCACATATGCTCACTCTATTCCCATTCATCTATTGTAGTACACTCGGGCTCGACGGCTTTGTTAACAGTTCGTCTTGCACTTACTCGAAGCTAATTTGTAGCTTGAATTATAGTTGAAATCCTCTTTTTTCGTTTCTCTTGTTCACTTTTTTTTCCTCTATTTTTACCTTAATTTTGTTTTAAAACTAACTAAATGAAAAACAATGAATCGATTGAATATGCAAAAATTTAAGAAAATTATCAATTTCAGTATTTGAAGAATTATATTTCTCGTAATTCAATGGACTCTACAAGTAAAGAAAATTTCACATGTGTGAATGCAAATAAAAACACTTTTTGTACGCAAAAAAAAAAGAAAAGATACATTTCTTACATGTGCTTGGTAATAAAATACCCAGAAAAAATGCTGACGTTGAAATAAAAATAGAATAACACATAGCGCCAGCAAATACATAAGTTTTATTGTCCAAACAAAACGTGGAAATGCGTCATTAATAAAATGAAGCAAAACTGTCACCGTTTTCCATTGCTTGTCCGGGTTATTGAAAATGAGCATATTGCACCATCAAATGTTTGACATGTTTATTCGACCATGCAATCGAAGCGATAATAAATAACGAAAAATGATTTGCTTGGATTTTGCGTTATTGATTTTTGATTTCTGGTGAACAGTGGCAAAAATCAATTCGGGCGGTTTGTTTTCGTCACAGGACGATTTTAATCCGATTGTTGGTCTGAATTGAAGATAAAAATGCGACATTGACTGATTGTTATTCGGCTAGTTCAACCAACCGAAGCTTTGTCTGGACAATTTTTTTTCCTTTTTCGACACCAAAAATGATGAATGGATTTGGTACTTCGATAAGTTGTATATGAAGGAATTGTCCTCTTATTCATAATTTTAGCAGCATTTTTTGTTTTCATTGGATTACCGTTTGAAATATTCCGATTGGAAAGTTGCAGACATTATTTAATGTTTATAGTGGAAATAAATCAATGTTGGAGTTTTTACGTCGTTTCTCATCGAAACCGGTGCGACCACCATACATCACATAAAAGAATGACGTCAAATACCTACTTTTCTTTCTTTCTTTCTTTCTTTATTGTTTGAAATGTTTAAATTTTGAGTGTTTCGTGCTTAAAGCCATTTGAAAATCCGTCTTCGTTTAATTTTCAACAAACCATTTTCTCTTTTTTTTCGCAAAATCATCAGACAAAAGTTACTGTGATTCATGGTGTACCATCACCGCACTGGACGGTAGTTGCATGAGAACCTCGAAATTCTTCCTTTTTTTCTATTAAAACTAGAACAAGCACAAAAACTTTATTGATAAAACAGGTCGCTAAATGAAGGAGTTCATCATATTACCAAACTGATTTTTTTTTGTGTTGCTCAGTCGGTCTAGCGCTCATAAATGGGCGAACAATAGCTGCAATTTGCCCATTCCAATTGGGTTTTGTATGACAACCACAAATACTGACAAAATGAAAAAGCGCACGCTATCCATACCAAATAGACACACATTTCTTTTTTCTTTTTTTTTTTTTGATATTGTTGCTCGCTGTTAACTTCAACTTTTTGACAAGAAAACACAATTCAGTGAAAAACAAATCAAAAATTGAATTGCGCAATGGAATGAATGATAGAAATGAAGGGAAAACTCTCTAACCAATGACCACAATGTCAAAAATTCAGGTTCGTGACGAGCTAAAATCGTGAAAATAAATGAGAAAAAAATGGAACAAACAATATCATGCAAAATGAAAAAAGATGAAGGAAACATAATGAAAAAAATATGCCCAACAACTAAAGCTAAAGGACTAAAACTATGGCATGGACGGAATTTCATTGTGAAAATTACCTCAGAAATTCATATTTTTATCTATTTATTTATTTGGATTCGTGTGTTGTTGTAACGCTTTCGGCTCAAATCAGTCACACAACATAAATGCTGAAAATAAAAGAGAAAAAAAAACGAATGAAAATGGTTTCGTGCGATTCACGTAACTGGTACTGCTTGTTAATAAGCTCATAAGTCCGTATTGTTAGCAATGCGATTTATGATGAATAATAGAACATAAATTACCGTTGTTTTATATCGCTTTCATTTCATTTGATGAAGACTAAAGCAATTATATAGCAAGCAATTGACTATTTAAAATCGTCGCTTTTACATTTGCTTTATGATGAATGACGACTGGCTTTTCATGCGTGCGGGCAGTTAATATTTTCTTGGTATATAATTTTTATGGCTGCTTCAGTTCGATGGAATCGCACTTTGAATCGGTTTCCTTTGAAAATAGCACCAAATCAAAAGGCGAGTGAAAAAAAAATGCGCGTTGAATTGAAAAACGTAAAAAAAGAAATATCAAGAAAAAAACAAAAAAAAAAGAAATATCAAGAAAAACCAAAACATCCGTTAAATTTTTAAAATGGAATTGGATTAGATTAGTCATGTTCGACCCCTTTTAACTGTGCAATGCCATTTTCAACGAAAACCCATTAAGAAACAAATAGGAAACATCTTCGATGATCGGCCGTTAAAATTCAATAGTTGTACAAAATCCTAAATGATGCATCACCCGCGGTAGCATCAACTGAATACATCGCAAGACATTTGTTGTTAACACTTTTCAATGGCTAAGGCCAGCGAATGAACTAAATAAAACATATGTTTTTAATTGCATTTTCTTTCTACTGTCGATTGAAACAGCGACAGAAAAACACAAGCTGAAACAAAAACGCACAAAGTTTATATTGAGCACTGAGCCATGGGACATGGCATGAAGTTAAAATCGATGGCACAATAATATTCATGTTTCAACCACACCAAGTGAATACCAGAAGTTTCAATATATTGCATTTATGGTAATGTATT
The DNA here is from genome assembly GCA_029041755.1 of Resseliella maxima. Taxonomy (NCBI): domain Eukaryota; kingdom Metazoa; phylum Arthropoda; class Insecta; order Diptera; family Cecidomyiidae; genus Resseliella; species Resseliella maxima. Next base: position 538,735 of record JAQOWM010000106.1, read on the forward strand.
CAACCAGTCTGTAATTGATCAAGATGAAAAATTGAGCGACGAATATTGAAATAAATATATACGAAACCGACACTGTGTGTATGAGTGGCGTCTAATAATAGAATTTTAAATTTCAATAGCCGATGTTGTTTGCATTTGAAAATGTAATGCACACTAATGCATAATGAACCACTCAAATGTTCTGCGACCAATTTGTGTGATAAAAACGAAAAATGATGATACAGCCGCTGTTGCCGACTATCACACTCGCACACAGTGCAACGACAACCAATTTTCAACATTGACATTCAAAAAATACAGGCTAATGCAATAAAAACAGACACACTATCGCTCACCGAGTGCAAGGCAATGCTCCAAAAATAATCATAATTGTTAGTAGTAAACAGACTGAAAAATGATGATTTCGCTGTTCGAATCATCCGCTCGCTGTTTGTTTCAAAAATATACGCACAGCGCGCATACACACATTCACATGTTGTTGCAAGCGTCTGTGCTCTGAACTTGACTTTCAAAAACCATTTCTTTTGACTGCAATCTTTTCACGCCATTTTTCTCATTTCATTTCATTTTTCAAGGCAATGGAAATGCATTTTCATCGCATTTTTCTTTTGAATTCATTTGTTGCAATACAGCAGTGAAATACTTCTTGCATGTTTAGTTGTTGAAAATGTTTAGTTGTTGAAAATGTTTTGTCGCATAGTGCGTTTATCATCGCATCATCATCATCATCATAAAGTGAATGTTTCTAAAATGTCCCACAATGTCATTGAATATCCAACGTCATATGCTTATTATTCTAATGGTTATTTTCGATTTGAAAACAAATTCAAGATGTTTTTCCAAAATGTTTGCTCTTAATTTAGAAATTGTTCATTTGGTCCAAGTGTCGGAAGAAGAAAAAAACATTAGTTTCACATGAATTTTACATGTAAATCATAAGTGAGTGATGGATACAAGCTAATGTTATATGCATGAGAAATCGATTTAAAAGTGACATCATCAGTCAAAAAAAGAGCGGCATATATCAAATGTAAATCGGTCATTTTTATACAATATTCGGCAATCATTTCGATGCAATGTTTATCGTAATTAAAGCAAATGTTTTGTCCCCAAAAATTTCCAACGAATTAATATTGCCATACAGTTAATGCTTTAAATAAATCGCGAGCTGCTTAGTCATGGTACAAAACGGTTGGTTTACAAATCGATTAAAATGGTTGAATCATTATGAATTGAAATGTAAAAATCTTGACCTTTTTGACATGATTGAAATGTTAAAAATTGAAAAGATTTTTGGAAAATCTCAAGACGATGCTCATTTCGGTTAGTATCAAATTTCAAAAGATTGTCCATAGGCATGCATGCATGCATGCATCCATACTGCGTTGTATTGAACACATTCTTTGTTCATACATATGAAATATCGAAAATAGTATTATGGAGGGGTGAGATTCCTTCTGTGCTTATATTTATTGCACATCTCACTTTCTAACGACCAAAAATGAATAAATCATTAATCAATATTCTGTGACAGGTCTAACTGCAGTTGGTCAAAAATGCAAAAGACCCCTTCGACTGAAAGAATCAAAATCTATATAAATAATATCGAATGCAAAATTCTATAAACACAATTACCATGTCTCGATTTGAAAGAATCTCCCAATCGTCAATTGTTTTCATTAATCTGATTCAAGCAATCTGCATATTACATAGGATTTTTAGTGTAAATAACTGCATTTGTGGTATGAACATAGTACACTATTTCACAGTGTTGGTCATTTTTTCCTGCCAAAAAATCCAAAAAAGATCTGAATGAATGCAAGAGAATAATGAAGAATAATACAAAAATGGCAACGAAGTGAGTGTGTGCTATGTGTATGCATTGGTAATTGCATGAATGTGCACTGAAATGGTCAAACGAACTGTGCAAAGGGAAAGGTCATAAGAGGTTAATGGTTTTTTGTTACAATGTACCGAGAAATGAGCGGAATCCAAAAAAAAAAAAAAAAAATGTGCATAAACTACTATTATAGCGAACGTATTTATATTGGGTGTCGCAACGTCAGTGTTGGAATCATGAAAATTTGGTCAGTGTTGATGTTCGTTTATTTTTGCACAAAACATCATTTGGCAAGCAGATGCGCGTCGGTTTCAATTTATATCGATCCATCGTTGCCATGTTCATTGCATATGACAAAACTTAACTAAACAAATGCAAAAATGTGACAAATTCCAACAAAAATTCAAATATCATAAAAGAAATATTCTGCACGAATTTAAACCTTTCAGCGTTTTTATAGATTTTGTTTTGAAAATGTTTGAAAAGCATTTTGTGATGCATTTGAAAAGAAAGGATTATTATCGATGAAACATCTGCATTCAATTCGAAACATTATGAAAACGTCCTTTTGCCACATATTGCATAAGAAAGAACTATATATAATCGACAGTAATTCAATCTTTCATCTGAAGCGTAACTATTTTCTACAATAAAATAGATTTCTTTTAATTCGATGTTGATTATTTTTTCATTCAATTTGTTGTGTAACCCATTTCGATGCAGCTGAAAAAAAAATCTGCACAGACGCCCGAGAAGATGAAAAAAAAGCAAGGAGTACAAAGAAAACCAACCTCTGCCCACATTTTTTTTTTTCTTCACTCATCTCAAGTCTTCTCAACACGGTTAATCATGCATTTGAACATTTTTTTTTTTATTTCTTCAATTCAGCTATTTTTTTTTTTGTTCATGTGCGGCGAGCAATCAAAATCAGGCCACAGAATTACAATCCCTTCGAAAAAAATCTCGTTCATTGTCCATCACGTTTCAATTTATTGTAGTGTTCAATACAAATCCAGTTGAAAGATTCTCCTTTCGAGCAAATTCCACGACTCTTTGTTTGGAATCTTATTATTTGTCAGGAACAATGTATGGATATAAAAGGAAATTTAATAAGGTTGAGTTAATCAAAGTGTACAAAAAGAAGAAGAAGTTGAAGAAGTTGAAGAAGTAAAAAAACTAACGGCTGAGTTTATTAAAACGATCAGCTATGGAATAAAAAAAAAAAAAATAAGATCACAGAATTCCAACGACTCGTTTGTTTTTCACAACCTTTAGGGTTTTTGTGCAGATTTTCAGAAAAACAGCAACTGAATTGTGTAGGTGACATCATTTCTAGGTGTGTTGAAAAGATAAAGCGAAAAAAAAGGTTATGAAATGCCAAAATCGAATGGGTCCCGTCAATTAACCAACTACTAGCAGCGATGATGTGAGTGACATGAAATAGAAAAGTGACATAAGTAAAAGTTTTTTTTTCCTTTTTTTTTTTTGTTGTTATTCATCCTTTACACAATTTTCACTTTTGTTTACAATCTCATCAAAGAAATCCATATTAAAGTTGGCTAATCTGTTGTTTCTTTGGATATTTCGTTTCATTTGCTCAAAAGATCGACAACAAACAATGGACAAAATGCCAGTCGATTTTCAATGTGAAAACTTGTCACATTCTTTTGTTGATTATTTTCTTTACCGTTTTTTATTTTCATTCCATTTTTTTCTGTTTATATTTTTGTCCATTTATGATGCATTTAGTTTACAAGTTATTCGTCCTTTCTCCAAGTATTTAATTTGCTTGATTCTTATCTTCTTAGCCCAATATGATGTAAGATATGATGTTGATTTTTCTTTCCATTTCTCCTCCATCAATGTATTTTTGCATTTTACTATGCGATTTTGTACTTGCCATTGAATTTTTAAGCAATTTGTTGACAGTTTTGCAATCTAATCAATTTTAATCTAAATCTAATGCATTTTCAACAAAGCCTCAAATTTCTAAAGGTAATGTTCTAAATAAATATTTGTGCCTATTGCATTTTTTTTTTTTTTTTTTTTTTTTTTTGAATGTCTGACCGATCTGATAAATATTTGAATCTCCGTTTTGAACCGATTTCGAAGTAAAAACGTGAGAACGAACTTTCGCTACAAATCAAATCTTTTCTTATTCTTATTCTTCTTTGTAATGTAAAGAGTTGAAATTTATCATATTCACTAAGGAAATAAAAAAAACATGTTATCGAAAAAAAAAGAAATGGATTGCCTAAGCGAAACAATACTGTTGAATTTATGACGCAACTAGTCTAAAGAATTTATGATTTTAATGCATTTAAATGTGTATGAGAATGTAATGCAACACTTGAATTCATAGTTGAATATGCATTGTGTACTTCCATCATTTTTTCTTGTGCTCTTTTTTTCCGAAAGAACAAAATCATTGCAGCGGATATTATGTCTACAGCAGATCAATTGAGTTTTTTTTTTTCTCTTCTATTTCGTCTATTTTTGAATGCTTAGCAACAGGATGTTCCATTTTTATCGAGTGCAGACAGAAATGCGAGCGATCTATATTGGGTTTTCATCACGTTTCGATGTTTCATGTCAAAAACGATCAAAATGGTGAGGGTGTGTGTGTGTGTGTGTGTGTGTGATTTGTATGAGGGTGTTTGTTGTGCATCATTTGTAATCATCGTCCGTTCGTTGTTGGGAAATAATTTTTACACGATTTGCAAGCTGCTTTTGTCACATATGATGCAACACACTCTATTTCCCAGCGGAACTTCTCGATTCTGTCACATTTTTTAATGCTCTATCAATGAATGACTGGGAAGTTAATGAAAAAAGAATGTATTTTGTAATCCGATATTCCAATATTTCCAAGTTAAAGAAAAGGTTAAGTGGATCAACGCATTAATTTACTGAATTTCGATGATCAAATGAAAGGATTTCTTCTTCCGCATGAATTTTATTTGCTCTCGGATCATCCCAACGGAAGCAACGAAAAATAAATAAATTAAATAACAAAAGTATTTCACCTATAGTTGGATTCTACTCAGTTTTCAATTATGAAATATTTTCCAAATGTAATAATTGCGATTATTGAATCGATGTTCTATGTATCCATCAATTACGGAATAGTTCTTTCTTCCAAAACAAAGGAATTCAAAAATTGTTGTTCAAATCTCGTATTTCATTTCTAGCCATGTATCTTCTTATTCTGTCTATCATCATGGATGAATCCTGGCCAATTGTCTACTCTGATTACTATCTATGGTTCCAAAATCATTAAAATAACACTCAACTTCCTTTTATCGCGTGAAAAATATACGGCTTATTTTCCAACCGCTATTCCATTTGATAAAAAAAAGCACAAAAAAATATTCTAGAACAATTGGGTTTGTTGGACTTTTTTCTAACAATGTTTTTTTTTTCTTCATTCGTATGCAAAAGAAGATATAAATAGAACATAAAATAAATCTTCAATGAAATTAATTTGGATCGTTAAATGCTAATGAAATGTTTTATCGCATAGATCAGGTAAGATAATGGAAGCTAGATTCGGTAAAGAAGATTTGGTAGTTTTTTTTTTTTTTTTTTTTTTAAATTTTATTTATTTAAATGTTCAAACGCACTTTCTTCCCCTTTGCAAATTGTAAGTACAGGTTTCTTGAGACGAATTGTTTGATGACGGCTTCCTTTGTGCACTACTATGTTTATAGCAAAAAAATCACACTTTATTCAAACCAACTGCTTATTTCATTCACGACCGAAGAGAAAAAAATGGAAAGAAAACAGAAAAAAAGAAAACGACGGCACAGTAATTTTTTGTAGTAGTTTTTTTTTCTGTTGAGATGTTAGAGATTCGATTCCTGTTTTTTCATTGTTTTTTTTTTTTTTTTTTTTTTTTTTGATCAACCCTTGTTTGTAAAAACACTGTATTATGAATTCGAGGCGAAAGAAAGAAAGCAAAGAAAAAAAAAAATTGGTTGTACCTTAATGGTTGGAAAATGTAAAGTGACAGTTGAAAGGGTTAATGAAATTATGCGCCCATCAAGACGTAGAAAATTCGAAGCAGTGGAAATGAAGCTAAGTGCTTTTCATTTATTTCGGCAGTACTGTGTACTGTATTCGATGTTCGCCCTTTACTTCTTGACATTATTTGTAACAATAATTATATTGTTGTTATTTTATTTATACAAATAAATCTTGAAAATGTTGAGAATATGCTTAATTGATGGAATCAGCGTTCAAAGGAAATGTAGCTCAATGCGAATGATAAAGACTACTTATGTTGGGCACTTGAAATGCTTCAAGACGGTAATTTCATCATTAAAGGTCTTTTTTTTTCTTCTATCGTTGGGTTATTTTTCGCATCAGTTCAAAAGAATATAATTTTGGTCCCAATTAAATCTGATCGAAAGTGATGTATTTTTTTTTACTCGAAAATAGAAAAAAATATATCCATTTTCAAATGAAACTTAATTGTGAACGAAAAAAATGAAAATTATGATTTTCATTTTAAATGAATGAACAAAAGAGTCTAACGGATTTCTTTTTTTAGGGACAATATTAACCAGAACAAAATTTATTACAAACACCAATATTTCACTATGAATTAAAACTAACGTCGATGTTTATTGATTTGATTTACAGTTTGTTCCCAGTACATTTTCCCATTTATAGTTGCCAGATTGCAACGAACGCAAACAAGTTAATTGACAGGCCAAAAGAAAAAAAAATGACACTCACTCAAAAAAAAAAACGACGATGAATTGAGCAGCCGAAAAAAATATCATAATCAATTTGTAGCAGCCCATCAAACGATTCAATGTCGCATCTCGGTTCAATTATGCAGGTCAGTACATGTAACTGGTACTGTCAATGAACAACTGAATACAAAACAATCAATTTTCATAAATTCGTTCGCTTTATCGAAATTCAACGCCAGATCCATCATCATCGGTCGAAATTCTGTCTTTCTATTTTAGTTTTTTTTTTTTTTTTTTTTTTTTCATTTTCAAACAATAGATTTATTTTTTATTATTTAATTTATCAGGCCATCATCACATCGAATTACTCAAAATGTTCGCTCTGCTATTGTTGATGCATTTGTGTGCGCTGTGAAATATACTACGAACTGATATGATTTTATTTTTGATTCAGGCGAAAAAGAATGGTCGATTTTTTTGAAGAGGCGCAAATTCTAAAGAGAACCAGAACAAAAATTCTCCTCACATTCATTATATTTGGCTGATGAGCTGTCCGATTGAATCGATTCCGAAAAAAAAACTCGTCATTGATTGAAATCACATCATGTTTCCATTTCGACTGTACTTTCGATTTCAATTCGTACAGAAGTGTATGAATGTGCGTGCGTGCATAAAAGGAAGGTAACACTATTGTCCATTTTTGGAGAAACACAGAAAAAAGGAAAAAGAGAGAAACAGAAATAGAAAGAGAGAAATCAGCATAGGGGAAGAAAGTGCAATACACACACACACACACACACAGAGAGAGAGAGAGAGAGAGAGAGAGAGAGAGAGAGAGAGAGAGAGAGAGAGAGAGAGAGAGAGATAGAGAGAGAGAGAGAGAAGAGAAAGAGAAAGAGAAAGAGAAAGAGAAAGAGAAAGAAAGTGAATGAAAAATAATCAAAAAGAGAGTCAGAGTGAGGAAGAGCATTTATGAAGTGTTCGTTTTGAATTTTCATATTTTGATGTTCCTGTGGTTTGGTGGCTTACACTTAGTAAAAATTCACTACGGTATAGAACATATATGATACAAACAATCAACAAGAGCCAATGTGTCTGTCGAATTTCTAGTTTTGTAAATATCATTGAAGAGAATATTATTCCAAAACTAAATCAATTCAATAACAACAATGAAAAAAAAAAATATATATCTGAATCGAACGGCAAAATCATATTCCAACACAAATACTATCCAATGATCAATTATGCACGGCCTGCAGAATAGAGACTCGTTTTTGTGAAAAGTGAATGTGCCCTAGAAAAATGATGTGAAAAATGAAACGCACAATTCACCCCTGGCCATTCAATTATAAGCTGTGTTTTTTTTCTTCTTCGATTTTACCTTTTTCCTCATCTTCGTAACTGTGAGGATGCAGTTTTGCGCAGTGTCAATTTTATTTGGATTATTGTTGGCAAACTGACAAACACAATGAAAATTGGTAATATTTTTGTTAAAGTTTGCGAGTATTGCAGAGGTGATCTTACCATATTTTCATTTGATATACGTATTTCTATTGATATTTTCATTTTCATTTCTTGTTCAACTTCTAATTCCACATTTTCTTCTTCACATAAGTATACTCAATACTCATTATAATGAATAAAGGAAACGAAAACATTGAAGTATTTATAGAATTAAAAGAATCCACAATTTTGGTAAATCATAAGAGAATATGCGCTCGATTGAGTTTCGTTTGACGTTTCATTCATTTTTATTCAAAGTTAAATGTTGGATATTTCTCTGAGGAATTAAAATAAACACCAAGGCGTTTTTATTATAATTTTGGGCAATTAATTTTAATTTTGGTGCATATTTTTCAGAAACATGTCTGGGAAAAATTCTCCCCCGCATTTTAAAGTCATCAGAGATGACAAAAGATATAAAATAAAGAACCAACGAATACTCAGTCAAAAGATTGAAATTTCAAAATCCTTTTTTTCCCTCCCAATTCATTTTATTGCATGAAATAGCACCACTGGTCGATCACTGGCATGTGATGCAATGCGATGCGATGAAGAAAGAAAAGGTGAATGCAATTTTTCCACAAATTATATGCATCAACAAATTAATCCGGATAGGTGTTGTTGCGGCACGGTTTCTGTGTCTTGTGTATTTGCCTTTGCTCTTTGTTTCTTTTACGTTCAATCGATCTTTATATCGGCAAACAAATACCCAAAGTATTAGGATTTTCTGTTTGATTGATTTTTTTTTTCATTATTTCTTTCTTTCTTTCTTTTTTTTAAGCAAAACGCATTTTGGTCGATTGATTCATCAGCACAAAGTTCATTTGGACCACACAAATTGAATTGATGCGTTTTCATGCGTATTAAAAGGCAAAATTGTGCTCATTTATGGTTCCGAAATCGATCCAATCATTGGTTAAATCCATCGGGGACAACAATGAGATTTCAAAAAACGGCTATTTGGTGCGGATTACGAATAAATTTATGTTTTTTTTTTTGCAGAAAAAATGCATCGTAAGCGTAAACGATTTAAACGTAACTTGATTATTGTGTGGCGATCACACAAGTCGATAGATTTTGTTTGGCGATTTAGCGTTGGTTTTTTTTATGATCATCGATATCGAATTGATTTATTTGAGACTTTCTGAAACAATCACACACAATGGCGCACATACTCGATGAATATTCAAATTCGCACGTATCGACCGAAAAGAAGACCACAATCAATGAATAAATATCATGATATTCTGGCGACCCTTGCCGTCCACTCGCCAACAACACAAACATGCGCACAACCGTAAACAATGCAAAATCACTAGAACAGAAATGCATGGGAAGCGCACAATGAACGTTGAATAAAAGGTCACTTGTACCCTCTGAGGTCAAGTTTTATTGTTCATTTTATTGTCTGGACCAGAGCCCATTGTATTGTCTATGCAGTTAGTGCGTACAAATCACAATGCGTATGTGTTGGCTTCGCATCGTAATTCAACTTTGCTGCACATTGACCGATTATTGGAAGTGTCGCTAGATTTGCCTCACTCTATCTCTCTCTGCCTCTTATTCTCTTTCTGCCTCTTTCACAATATATCTCTTTCACTCTCAATTGATGTTTTATTGTTGCAGTTTCCATAGTTGCTATTCGTCGAGACATAACGGTATTCAGTGTATCATTGTGTGATGATGGCCAGCTGTTGCATTGTGTAATCAGCTGCAACAATTTTTGTGTTGAAATCATATTACAAAGCGTGATTTTTCTCGATCATCAAATTCATCAAACAATTGAATTTCAATAAATCGTGTTTTGCATATTCCCAATAAATGCTATAATTACATGCATTATATGGATTTGGTTTGCTCTTTCTCTTCATTTATTCATTGATTCACGTAATGTGACTGTGTCACGCGACAACTCTCGATTGATTTTCAAAAGTCATTTGCTGTTTTTTTCTTTTTTTTCTTCATTTCTCGAATCAGCCTCAATTTTTTAATGGGTCTGCATTATACGGGCTTACGGGTTGATATTCAAATTAAAAATTGACGTTGATCTGTAGTTTATTTATCAATCAAAAAGCCCATGCTAACCAACTCAAAAACTGTGGTTTTCTAATAAACGTCAATTGAGAAACTTCAATTTTTAATCAAAATATTTACGATTATTGTAATTATACATTTGAATTAGTTTACAAGCTAAGAAATGGGATTTTATGTGATTTTCATTGAATTAATTTCAATATGTAAATAGTACAAAATCGTATAATTCGGTTAATTATAGATTTAAAATGGAAATTTCAATCTCAGTGTATTCACAGTCAATGTAGGAAATGTTGAGAACGGAACGAACAAGCGACAAAAATAAAGAACAACTTTAATGTTTGGTCTGTCTGTTTGACATTAAAAAACCGCCAAGTAGAAATATCAAACAGAGCATCGCATTTCGATTGTTGAGGAGAAAAAAAAAACGGCCAATGAGACCTTGAGCATAACCTTTCAACTCATTTATCCACTTTTTGCCATTTGATTTAGTGCTAGATATATTGAGATTTCTTTTTTATTTCTTCTCTTCACCGTTCAAATATCGAAGATGCTCGAACGGAAAAGTGAATATACACGACCAGACTAAATACCTTATCGAAAGACATTTTCAAAGACGAAAAATTATGCGATACGATACTGTGGCAAAACAAAGAGCATCACCAAAGTGCACATAATGCACACAACGTTAATACGTAACAATCGATTTGACCTCATACACAACGTGTACTTCATTTACATTTACATGAATTAATGGCTGGTTGATGTTTGCTGACTCAAGCGCATAGCACATAGTACAACGAAGAAAATCTGAGAGATTGAATGAGAGAGAATGAGATTGATAGCTGGAGAGAGCCAGAAAGGGAGAGAGAGAGAAAAAAAAAAGAGAGAGAATAAAAGAGAGAGAGAGAGAGAGAGAGAGAAACACGTCAAAACAAAAGAAAAATTAGAAAAAGAAGAGGACAGAAAGAAAGAAAAAAAAAAGAGATATTATACAACTTGATGCTATGCACAAACTAGAAAGTGTTTGGGCTATAAAGATATATACGTATCGAGATTGAAAAATCCATTATTTAAACAGTGATAGAATTCTCTTGTGAATTTATGCGGTTTCCGTGGAATATAAAAGCTTCGAACTAAATGGAATTGAATTGAAAATGGCGCAAAAATAAATGAAAATGAAACGAAATGAACATTTGTGCAAAAACAAAGAAAAAACGAACGAAAAGCAAATTGTGAATAAGCTAAATTAGAGCTGAAGAATAGTGTGAATCTATTGTGATTTCATGATGTTTGGGTCGGTGCTCTGCCTCGCAATTACGATCCGTTGACATCAAATTATCCCAAAAATGAAATGCATTTGTCAGTTCGTCCAATGTCTAATGTAGCCGGTCGTTAAATGTATTAGCCACTGTTGCGCAGAATTTTTGCATATTTCAGCAAAAGAAAAACCACTTTGCAAAGGAGAAGAGAAGAATGGCAGCAATCACCATTTCCAGTGAACAGCAGCATCGACGGCGACAGTAAAGAAAAAACAACAACAACGGGCAACAACGACAAAAATGAATCCATAGCGTCTTTCATTTCGGAAAAATGCAAAAGTAATGAGGGAAAATAACGTTAATGCGATGTGTAAGCAGTAGCCAAGCCGGGAATTTTGCAGCCCGCGGTAGAATGGGTAAGTAAAATTTGTTGAGTTTTTAAGGGCATGAAAAAATTACCTGCAAACATACACTATAGTTTTTGTATATAAGAAAATTGTACAGTGCAAATGGCGAAGGTGTTGATGGCCATTAGCATCAAAACTTCATTGGGTCGACCAACGGAGAAAGACAGACACAGCGAGATGGAGACAGAGACAGAGAGAGAGAGATAAATAGAGAGTGAGAAAGAGAGAGAGAAAGCAGGAGAAAAAAAGAAGGAAAAAAACCCGCACGTCTGAAATCGTGCTACCTTTTAACGCGCTTAATAGTATTATTATATATTTCATTGAAATAACTGCTCTTGTGCTATTTTATTGCATGCAAATAATTTATATCGATCAAATTTTTTTTTTTCTCTCTATATTTTGAGTCAAATTGAGGTTGATATTGATGGCCAGTGAAAAATGTACTGTGAATGCGTTCCAAATGAAAATCGCCATAATAACATCGACAAATTTTCAATGAATACCGTTGTTTCGTACATTTATTACCAACGTAAGTGAACTAGACATTTCTCGTCGTCGCTAATTTGTAGAAGACAGCAAACGGATTGTGTATGTATTTGTTTTTTTTTTCTCAGTGCTTTTCGCGTATGCAGAGGATGAAGTAAAAAACAATTTCGCGCTAATTTTGTAGTAGTCGCCATTTAGATATATTAACACAATTACGTCGAGTATTCACTTCGTAGTGCTCGTTGATTTAGCCTTAAATTATAATTAAATTTGGCCACTTGACTTAATGCCAGCTATTGAAAAATTGCTTACGGGCGTCAAATGTACATATGCCTTTTTATTATCGGTAATTTGTCGGTGAGTTTCTTTCTCGAAAACATGAAAGAAAAAAAATACCAACAAAATCAATTGCATGGCCGATGTGGATAGATATACATATATGTATATATATGAAGACTAACAATGCAAATTTGGCCTGAAATTCATTTTGGGGGCGAACGATTTCTCATAGAGTCACTCTCGTCATTGTCTTCGACGATCGAATATCATTTTCCGTTTAAATGTAGAAAAGTCAAATATTTACCGGAGAATGCTTGTGCATTTTAATGTTCTCGGAGTTAATCTTGGATTGAATTTCGATCGGGAGTGTACATGCACGCCGGTGTGCACACGGCCAAGTCATTTGAATGGTGTAAACGGCGTGTGGATGCTCAAATGTGTTACACAGTTCACATGTGAATTGCCGTGCAAATTAAATATAATTGATCTAATAGCCTGAGCAATTCGATTGAATGCCGCTTGAATAGTTTAGTAGCACTCTCTAATCGACGGAACATTGCCAGGCCATTGCATCCGATATATTTGGTTATTGAGATTTGTGCGCACGTTGTTCAAACGTTTTAAATTTGACTTTGGCTTTTGTTTTATGTGGCTCATTGGTAATTCTTTCTGCACATTTGGTGCTCATTTCTGTGCGCTCATCGTCGTTGTTTTAGTCATTGAAGTCGGCAAAACACCATAGATTGTGTGGTTATTATTTGAAGTAACACCGCGTCAAGCGCATGCTCTATTCACTTCAAGGTAATTCGTGACTTTTTTATAGCAAATACAAAAATGACCAAAGCATTTTGTAGCTCGCAAAACAGTTCTGTTTTCCAGATCGAGTTCAAGTGGAAGGGAAATATAGAGAGAGAAAGAGAGAAAAAAAAAAAAAAAAAAAAAAAAATTGCTCACCAAACGCTTATTCAAACAGCATCCGATTTGTTGTTTCTCTTTTTATTTCATTTGTTGGGTTTGCTTAAACTGTGGCTTCGGCTTTGCCAGCTATTTTTGCATCTCATTCGCTGCGGCGTGCGCAATTTTTATTATAAAATGCGCGAATCGGACAAAGACATTTAGCTTAAAGTGTGGGATAGAAAGAGAACACTCGTAAAAATGTATATTGACTTAGGCGATCGTGTGATGAAATTGTATACATTCGAGCAGACCATGTGATTCACTGTGCCATCGATAGACTAACAGAGAGCGAAAAACTGCATCGCACACACAAATTGGTGGTGAAACGAACGCAAGAGAATAAAATGTAAAAAGAAAAAGAAGAAGAAGAAGAATAAGAGAAAAAATTACAGCATAAAATTATTGAATTGAACTTTGATAGAGGTGAAATTGTGTTCACTAAATGGCACATTATGTTTTGCCGTGAACTGGAATAGGCAAATCCAATTGTTATTACCGATTCTTCTAATGTTCTCGTTTGCTACTTTTTACATTTGTGGCTGATGGCCTGTGTTTTATGTGGACACGACGGCTGCATTAGTCTCAGAGAGCTTGTAAATTCATTCGGTGTGCGCAATCAATTCGGATTTAGTTTTGATATTTTGCAGGCAAATAACAAATGTTTTATGTCAAGCACAGCCAAAGGTAAAACGAAAAAAAATTGGTTCGTGTCGTTGTGTGCAGTGCATATTGAATCTGGTCATGCCATAAATGGTCAATTTTCAAGAATCTCAGTATGTTTGGCCGTTACATGGACATTTTCTATATAAATCTCAATCCAGAAGAGAACTGAACTGCAAATTCCGAAAAAAAAATACAGAGACAAACTGAGAGGGAGAGAGAGAGAGAGAGAGAGAGAGAGAGAGAGAGAGAGAGAGAAAGAGAAAGAGAGAAAGAGATAGACAGAGAAAAAGAGAAAACGTCGCTTTACCGTCGTCCAATTGCTCAACTACCGTAGGCTTTTATTACGGAAAACAATAAAAAGTGCTATTGCAAATGGGCAATAGACACATAAACACAAAGGTGCATACGATGCTCGAAGAGTTGTTCGCACAAAAATAATTGAAATTGCCCAAGTAAATGTCAAAGCATCAGAATCAAAGCATTTCGTTTGTGCGATCTTTATTTGGAAATGTTTTGGCTGCGTTTTGATCGGTGGTTGTACGCGGGACGTGAACATGCTCGCCTCATAATGCCTGAGAACGACAGCAATTTAAAATTGACCTTAAAAACCAAGTGGTCGCTCTCGATCGGCTGTCCAATCGGCGCAAAATACCGTTATGCAAATGCATAGATTTCTCTCGATTCAACTCAGTTATTTTTTTTTCTACTTCTTCTTCTTCGTCGCTCAGTCAGTCAATGCTTTATTTTTGGTTGGCCTTTATTAAAAATGTACCGAATTAGGAAATCGTGATTTGCTGCTGAGAATGACATTTCGAGCGCGAAAATCAATTTACAAACTCGATCTCACCACAGCATACAACACCTTCAGGTATCAAATGCATTATGAGAACCACAATTTCTAGCCAGTGACCATTAACAATGTAAACACTCAAAACAAAAAACGAAGAAAAAAAAAACAGAAACAAAAATAAACCATTTAGATTTGTGTGCACAGCGAAGTCGCTTCGTTTGATCATTTCATGTGTATCGAAATGGTGATTGGCGAGATTTTTCATTTTTATAAATTTCGAAAATGTATCGCTTGTGGTCAACCGACTTGGCAATCGGAAAATATGCGGTTTGACCGTTTTCACTTTTAATCATAATTTGCTTTTTTGCTTTTCTTTCTTTTTTTTCTGCAAAACCGCCAATTAATCTCGCTCAGAATAATAATGATGAACACTTTGGAATTGAATTCGACTGCAAAACGAAGTAATAAAACCAAAATAATAATAATGATGATTTAAAGAGAGCAAAACACATAAGATAAAAGCATTTCAATGGATAGCCGCATCATTGTTTGCTAGCCACAAAAACCACCGTTCAGAAGACAAGAACATCAAACGGACAGCAGAGAAGAAAAAAAAAGGCGAATCGTTATACCAGAGAATAGTATGAGAATGAAGAAGGTAGAGAGGAAAAAAACATCATACAAAATCAATATTACATTGGAATAATTTGTTTATATATTTGTTGTGATAGTTGGTGGTTATCGTTTGCACAAATTCACGTATGTGGAGAGCCGGCTAGACAGCAACCAAATGTTTAAAATACAGCCCAAGTTCATTATACAATGTGATGTACATCTTCTCTTTGAGTACAAAACAAAATCAGTTTCGCTTGTCTCTTTTATGCCTTCCTCGGTATGAATGCACTCATACTCTCCTTCTCGCTGTGAGTGCACCAAAGAGATGAAAAAAAAAGAAGACAATAACACTAACCCACATCCGAAGAACGAACAGTTTATCGATGCTATTGTTGTAGTGTCGACACATTTCAATGAGTTCTCTTTTCGCTTGCATTTCATATTGGCATTGAGTTTTATCCTGATCTTCATATTTCTCTCTGTCCCATTCTCTCTATCTCTCTCTCTCCTCTCTCTTCTCTCTTGTTCTCTCGCATTTTCTCGCTCTTGCTCTTTCTTGGTTCTCTGCAAAATGTTATTGTTTTGCGCTCAACAATTCACCAAACAATAAATACAAACGAAACTGAAAATAATAACTGTTATTACTCGGATATTATCTTCCTACGATGCAAAAATGAATATGAATTGAATATACGAAGAGGTAGACAGTAAAAGTGGAAGAAACATTTAAATGTTTACAATGTTTTTTGGTTAGTTTTGAGTTGATATTGATGTTGTTGTTATTACCATCGGAAGAAGACGATCTTGTCATAATGACAACGCAACAGTATGAACATTGTACGCATAAGCATATAGAAAACGGAACCAAGTTCCACAGCAAGAATTCAGAAAGGACATGAGAGTAAAGCAAAGAGAAAAAAAGAGCAAAAAAGGAAGTACGATAACAAAAGAATCGCAATTCAAAGAATGAAATTGGGCATCGAATCAATTCGAATCCGTTGCATTGTTGGCGTAGGTGCAACATCGTCGGTGAAAATACACACGTTCAATATCTTGCATTTGTTTTTTTTTTTTTTTTCTTATTTTCCTCTGTCGGAGGTTTTCATTTTACGCAAATCGAAAATAAATTGACGTTAAAGATTAACCAAACACAATTTCAAATTGAAAATGAAATGAGTAACAAACCATTGGAACAAAAATAGCCATATAATGTGGTTTTGTTGCATTTTCATTTTTCTTTTTAGTTTCTTTCGGTAGTAGAGAACACATCACAACAAATGGTAACAAAAATACAAACTACAAAATACAAAAAAGGCAAATTACAAAAGCCGAACGGTTATCG
The DNA here is from genome assembly GCA_029041755.1 of Resseliella maxima. Classification (NCBI taxonomy): domain Eukaryota; kingdom Metazoa; phylum Arthropoda; class Insecta; order Diptera; family Cecidomyiidae; genus Resseliella; species Resseliella maxima. The sequence continues at coordinate 555,613 of JAQOWM010000106.1, forward strand.
GTTTCTGTTTTGCTTCTTAATTTTCAATGTTTCAAAACCATGAATTGACCAAGTGGTCATGTTGTTTGGTTTTATGTGCTCATCTCATTCAAAACCACTGAATCTGTGTCCTTTCTTTCTCTCTCTTTCTGTCTCTCTCTGTATGGGTGTCTTGAAATTGGGCTAGCACACCGGAAATTAGTCAGGTTTGGTTTGGTTTGGTTTAGTTTGGCTTGGCGAACCGATTTATTTGTGGCTTGTAATTAATTTCATCGAATTCAATATGCTGTTTGTGTGCATCAAGTGTCTGATTGATTTTGAATAGTCAGAAATGCTTCTGAAAAAGAAACTCTTCGGACTATTTCACATGTATCCCACACACGGTACATACGTGTTGAATCACATTATTTCTCGATTTAAGTTTGCTAATGAGAACAAATTTATGCTTAAACATGTGGCTTTTTCATTTAAATCTTATCTCAAATGACCAAAACCATTATTATAGAAAAAAAAACCCAAATTTTCAAGACACTAATAATTATTATCGGTTATAACCGATGTAATGTCCTTTTGTTAAAAATAAACTAAAATTTATACAAAATGTAAACATTTTTCTTACGGATTTGAACTTCCGAAATGAACAAAAATGATTAATTGGAAAATGTAATTTATCAAAAAAATGTTCGATGAAAATACTATTACAATCAATTTCATTAAATTCGAATTCATTGCAAACTTCACAAGTAATAAATTTCCAATGGACAAAAAAATGTGCAAAATCAAAAGCAAAAATCTAAACCATTTACGATGTGAATGTTGATCTAGTGTCATATTAAATTCCTTTGTGTTCCATTTATTTGTCTCACATCTGAAAGAGAGAAGAAAAAACTGGATTAGGGTCAGACGAGAAAAAATCCTGAATGACAAAGTGGCAAAGAGAGAAAGAGAGAAGAAAAAAAACGTTTGGGCACAAAATAAAAAACGACAAATCTTTCATACGAGACATTTTTTTACATTTCAAAAGAATGTTTAGGTTTGCACATGCGATCAACAACGAAGCGTAGATATGTGTTTGTAATGCGTCTTAGAGCGGATCAATCTATGGGGTCATATTTGTTCGTATATGCCGTACATTTGTTCTCACGCAGATATTTCTAGGTTCCTTTTTTTAATCACCGCTGTTGACAAAAAAAAAAAAAAAAAAAAAAAAAAATAAGAGAGAATGGTCCCTAATCGAATTCATCTGAAACGCGGACGATACAGAAAAAAAAGTGCACGGATTTTAGTCCATTGTATTGTATTTTCGTTTTACCTTGACAATAAAGAAAACAAAATATTCTGCACGTAATAACCATCTAAGAAAGTACGAAAAAGACCAATTGAAAAAACGATGATGAGAAAGAAAGAACGAAAAAAAACGATGGTAACAGTTTTTTTTATGGCTCTTCATTACGCATGGTTGTTTCGCTCATAGAATATGTATGGGGTCCATTGCGCAATAACATTTAAAAAAAACCGTCGCTTCATTACGTTCACTTTTGAAAATGTAATGTGTTCAGTTGATTTATTTAATTTTGATATGTTCGCAAGACATTCATTTCCTGAAAGACGATTTTCAAAATAGCGTGTGTCATTTACATTATTCGATTGCAATGAAAATGAAAACTATAAAATGTGTTTCGTTGAAAAGCATTAAATTTGCCTCGAAGCCAGTATTCATTCAGCTGTCCTTGCCATTACTTTTGCGCAAATGTCAGCCTAAGAAAATATGTTTTTTGTATGAATTAGGATCCAATTGAATCAAATTCATATATACGTGGCAACAAAAACTCGATATTACTCTACAAAAAATCATTCATTTGAGTCTGAAATATTTTTTTTTTTTTTTTTGTTCAATTTTCAATGATGCTGTACGCAGAGTATTTCTGGGCCTCAGCGAAGCACACGTCAGTCTGAAATAAAATTCTAAAGTAAACATACGTTGGCCAAACCGGAATTGTAAATCAAGGTGTAAAGGATTTTTTTTTCCAGTCTCATTGTTTACTTTTTTTTCAAACATACGCACATAAAAAATGTGCATACACAAAACTGAGACCGGGTCCGAAGAAAAAAAAAAACGAGTTTGATTGAGAGACAGAGGAAAAAAACGCCATAATTTCATCCTTAATTTAAAATGTGATCGGAAGTAAAGGATGAAATTTCAGTTAAAATCACTTAAATCATGCATTGTTTACAGAGAAAACGCATCGACACTCTTTTCTTCTTCAATTTTAAAACTAAACTCGGAAGTTCGTTAATATTGTTTTGTCATTCGAATTCTGATTCGAGTTCTATAATTGAATTGGTTTGTGTCACCACGGAAGAGGTTCCGTATGCACTACACACTGCACATGTTTCATTTGTATCCATAGTTCACAATGCAAATAAGTGTGAGAGAGTCATTTTTTTCTCTTTCACTTCTGAATAGAGAGAAAAAAAAACGGGTCCGAGTGAATGCGGTGCATTTGAGAAATATCCATCTAAAACCATTGACTATTTGGTTGGAACAATGGTTGTTTATATTTTTATTCCTTTCTATGCGTACGCGCACGATAAACCCCTTTGCGCATAAATTTAAATAATAAATTTTTGAAAAAAGAATGACGGTAGCACATTGAATAAAAAAAACCTATTTAACAAACAACTCATACATACACTGCAGAGACCCATACAAAGGCACCGCGATTTTTTTTTTTAAGTTCGTTCAATGAGTATGACCCATGTCATTTTTTTCAGCGTTTTGTTCCACGCGTATAGAATTTTCAATCTGTGGGTAGTTTTGTGATCGTACAACACACATGGACGATGATGAACAACAATAACAACTACAACGACCCAATGAAACAGAGAGAAAGAAAAAAAAAGAGAAGAATGAAAATCGCTGCCATAAAAAAAGAGTTGTGTATGCATTTCGATTCGGCTGGAATAATGAAAAATTGGATAGGGGTATTCGTGCAATTTTACAATGTTGGAAAATATATTTATTATTCCATTGGCACTCTATCCTGTTGCTGTTTTGTATTTTGATTTCGTAATGCACAACGCGTCCGTCCAACAACAACATTGAAAATAACACCAATTCCAAAATGATTTTAATGGATGCACCGTAAAATGCATACAATCTGCATCTGCTTTTTTTTCGCTTGTTATTTAATGGCTTTAGCTATAAACGGGTCATAAAGAGTTGACAATGCATACATCATCATCATCATCATCATCATTGTCATCATCATCTATGATACGAAAAATGTAAATTAGTTTCCATTGAACAATTTTGCTTGATTGAATGCAACAATGATAAATTTGCATTGAACATCTCGCACACATTTTCGCTTTAATCACAACTAATATGTTGCGATTTTTACAATTTTAATTTATGATCGTATCGAATGATACATTCAACAATGAATGAAGAATGGCTGTTGTTTATAACAACAGCAACAACAGAGAAATTTTTTTTTTTTTTAATAATGCACTTTTTAGACAATATTGCTATTGTGTTTGCTAAGAATGATTTTGTATTAGCGTAAATTTCACTTCCGTTTGTATGCCGAAATCAATCACTCCCCGTTTGTGGTTACTTTATATAGGAAAAAGAAAAAAATAACACTTCGTAACACCACAATATCCGCTAATTACACAACGCTTTCATTTGAAAATAACTGTTTTTAGTTTTTTTCGACGCGTCATCTTCTCTCATTTCATTTTCATTATTGTTTTTCTCGCCTTGAAATTGATCCTTTCGTTTCGCTGTTACTTTGTAGCAACAATGTTGAAAAAAAAAAATGAACAAACATCAAAACGGTGATTTTTTTTCTCTGGTTATTTTTTTTTATTTTGGTTTTTGGTTAGAAAACAATGTTAGAGAAAATGAAGAAAAAGAAATTCGGCCAAAGGATCATTTTTTAACACTAAAATGAAATGATGTTCGTTGACCATCTGTGTATGTTTGTGGCCGTAGACCGATGTTGTGAGAAAAAGACAGGATTTTAATTCATGATTCATGATTTGAAATGATTGAAGACTTTGTTTTGTGATGAGTTTACCATTTTTCTCATGTGGATTTTTGAATTTGATTTTCAAGATTGAAATGTTTACAATTTCAGATTTGTCGATATTAACATTATCAGCGTTTCATTATTATTTTTTTTTTTTTTTTCGTATCCTCTTCGATGGACGAGTGAAAAAGAGAGATTCAAAGACTTGAATAAAGAATCGTCAATCTAATCTCATCAAAATCAGCATGATAGAAAGGACATGCAAGGAGATTTTCACATATTGTTCGATCAAAATGGCCTAAAAAAAAGAGGCAGTCACATGGAATTCGATCGGTTTCATTGTTGTTTTCGAGCATTAGTGAACATGTGAAAAAGTAGAAGAATCAATGCAATTTACAGTTATTTCGGTTCAGATCATTATATTTTTTTTTAAGCAAATAAGACGAAGAAAAATGAGACGAACCGAATTTGCTGAATTGAATTGGGTCAGGTTGTTTTTCTAAAGACGGAATTATAAATGGTAAAACTAGCTGAAAAATGAATAGAAAAATTGTGTAATTCGATCAATAAACTGTGCATGTGCATTTTCATTTTGTTAAATTGGTTTCGACGGTCGTCGTCGACGACTATTGAATTTGGAAAACTATTGCACAATGATGATGGGAAAGAAAGAGATGGAGAAGAAAAAAAGAGAAAAACACAAACGTTGAGCCTTCGATTAAATTTACCTGTTCGAATGCTAGTTACGTCGTCGCATTTCTTTCAAATAGTGGTTGATGGTGGTGTTGTTGTTGCTGCTGCTGCTGTTCCTGTCCATTTTTGAATAGATGAGTTGTTAAATTCGAGGCTCATTATTACCTTGCTGTCTGGCAATTTTGAATTGTATTTCATATTCGTTTTGAAGAATAAGGTTACAATTTTATTTACAGGAAAACTAAACAGTGGCTCCCATCGATACGAGCACTCTATTAACAGACAGCACAAAGAAAATCTAGAACAAAATAGAGAGAAAGAAAGGCGAAAAAGAAAACAATGTGTCTATTTTTAGTTTATGATTTGTACGAGCGTTGGTAACTCATTGTTTAATCGATATCAAACACTGTTTCGACAATGCTCACCAATAATTTAGTGCATTATTTCTCTCTTTCATTTGCTCGGTGGTCTTTTTTCTCTCTCTTTCTCTCTTATTGTATGTGTATCTGAATGGTCTTGTCGTTTCGTGATATTTGGTTACAAGTAAATTCAATTTAACGCGGATCGTTTGTTCTGTTGACAATATTGTGAAATCACACATTAAATTCGAAAACGATTGCCGATGTCAGTGACACTACAATTGCATCTACATTTTTTTTCTTTTTTTTTTTGCTTATTTTCTCATTTTATTTACATCTATCGATTCGGTAAAATCGAATTGAGTTTTTGGTGCGAAACAGTCGAACATATGTTTGAACAATGAAAATTATGCAATAATTAAGAGCTTGTGATCTCTCTGAAACTGTATCATGGCCAAGTAATAAAAATCCTGTCTACATCTATAAATGGTGAATTGCTTAAGTGAAATCTTTGAAATCAATGCGGTTGGATATGTTGTCGTCGACATCGTGTGAAAAATACTTAGAGATATTCTGGCCAGTGCAAAATTGTGTATATGCGGCAAAAGCACCTCATCTATATGATATCCGAGAACGAATGCAAACTTCACAAGGAAATAAACAGAAATTGCAAAAATAAAATTACATGACGTTAAATACTTTAACATCAACAGAAAGAAGAAAAAAACAACGATAACAACAACAACAAAACAATCCAAAAGTACTCTCGCATGCTAGAAAGTCAATGGGAGCGAATTGAAGAGAAAAAAAAAAGAAACGTTTGGAATCTATGCGGCAAAACAACAGCAATAAACTTACAATTTCAACAAATGATATAATGGTACACAATATTTTGTGTGTCATTTTTGTTGTTGCTTTGTATACTTAATTTCTTTCTCTCTCACTCTCTCGATCTTTTCCTCCATCTCAAACTCTCTCTCTTTCTCTCTCTCTTTCTCTCTCTCTTTCTCTCTCTCTTTCTCTCTCTCTCTCTCTCTTTCTTTCTTTCTTTCTTATTCCACTTCCAGCACATTTCCACAGATATTTATTTGATTTGTTTTTAAGTGGCCCTTTTTTACACGATCTGCAAATAAATTTATTTAAATTCAAGCGATGAAGAAGCAAATAAAAATACAACCAAATAATAACATTAACAAACGACCGAAAAAACGCAAACAAACAATAAATACAGAAAAGAGAAAAGCAAACGAAAAACAAAACGAAAAATTTAACTGAAGAAGTATAAGAACAAAACGAGGCTGCAGCAAAACAAGAAGAAGGAGACAAAAAGAAAAAAAAAAATTGTCCGTATTTTGCACGAGACCGTTTAATACACACGCGCTCGTGATAGAAATTGCATGGATATTTTCAAGTATATATTTTGTTTTTGCACACTCATACATTCCAATGCGCCAATGACTCAATATATGAACGATAATCGTAGACCACGATAGCAGTCAAACAAACGAAATACCTTAACATTTTCTCTCTATGTGCTACCAATAATCCGAATTATTATTATTATGGAAAAAATCAAAAAAACTGAATGAGCTTCACATATGTATTATTGTGATGCAAAACGCTATGCTCATTTCTGTTGATTCTGGTTTATTCGCTCTCGCTGTGATTTTGTCACTGTATCTGTCTCTATTTCAAACCTGAAATTGTTTTTGTTTGAGTTTTGGGTTTTGATTTTATTGCTTGCGCGCGCAAAATCTCCAAAATAAATTTTCCAATCCGTGGTACACATCGAAGGATGAAAGCCGCAACAGCAAAAAGATATACTTTATAAAGCGCGACGAGATTGTTGTAAAAACAAATCGTTGTTGAACTGGTGGAAACGGCAGCGCAGCAGCAGCAGCAGCAGCAACAACAACAACAACAAAAACAAAAACAACAACAATACATTAACTAAATGCAAAAAACGTGAATTGTGCTGCACATAAAATTGTTATGTTCTAATATTTTGTCGTCTCGAAAATTAAGTAACGCCGCGACAATACAACATACATTACTTTGGCTCGACACGACCCACAGCAGCAGCAGCAGCAGCTGAAGAAGAAAAAAAGTGGCAGCAACATATTTTGGTTAATGGAAATTGTGTTTCAGGTTTGGTTGCCGAGGTGCTTTTAACATCGAAACACACATACGACTGTTTCTTCTTGTTTTTGTAACTTTTTGGATTGCATTTTTTTTTTACATTTCAATCGCAAATCCAAATCAACGGAAAAGAAAAAGAAACCACGCACCAAATGAGACAATCATGACGCGTATAGAAACTTCGGATTCGACGCACGAATGCCCAATCAGGTATTCAATTCGGTTTGAATTATGTGTATTGCAGTGACAAAGACATCGAGAGAGTTGAGGAAAATGCAAAGAGGAAATAAAAAAAAAAAAAAAATAATAGTCAGCCAACAGAGGAAGGAACATAAACACGATGTTACATCAATTTGGTCGAAAAAGACCGTGTAAAATGCAAATTAGGCGGAATGCACAACAATTTTATTATGTTTTACGAGCTCAATTCGTGTGCACAGCACACACATTTCATCCATACGTTTTTTCATCCTCTGATGCTTTGGTCTTTCGCTCCTTTGGTGAAGAATTTTGTTGTGGCCAATTTATATTGAATCTCTACTCTCTGTTGGCCAGAATGAATGGATCGCATTTCAAATACTTTTTAAGGAGAAAAAAAAAAATGCTAGAAATTCAAAATCGTGCATGGTAGATGGCGATGAAATACCTAAAACAAAATTCCTTAAGGCTTTTAATGCCGGAAGAAAAAAATTGTACCAACAGAGAAAAAAAATTAACAATTTTCAAGGCGAGAAAAGCAAATGTTCGAATGTTTAGATGAAAAAAAGAAATCAAATGAGAAAAAAAAAAATCAACAAAACTGTAAAATTCACCATCCTATTTCAACCAAATCCTATTTGGAAGAAATTTATTTCTCACCATTCTAATTTTCAGGCGATTCTCACCGTCATCGCACATTGAATCTCCGTTATGCTCATCTAAAAATAGAAACCAGGATCGACAAAAAAAAAACACCGAATGATCTCTATACGGACAATGAGGTTTTTTGAAGGAGATGAACACAGCGGAAAAAAAAACTAAAATCCATCAAATTGCAAGTTCAAGCTTGACTGATCATCATACGGTACATCATCTTCTTCACAAATTTTAATGGTTGATTTTTTTCACGTTGAATCTTTGCACTGAATGTTTACTGAACGGAACTAGAAAATATAAAAAAAAAAACAAAATAAAACGGTAAACAAAAAATTAGTAGTGAGACTCGTTTCTCTCAGGACCTTTGATGTGACCCTTCAGAATGCGTTTGGAGATAGAGAGAAAAAGCAAAAAAAAAAAGATGCTCAAAAAATCGTAACCGTAAGGAAATCTAATACGCACACAAACCCCGTGAATGACGGGCATAAAAGAAAGCGGAAAAAAACGTGTACGCACATCTATTCGGGGCAGTGAAGATACCTTTGTTATTTTTTTGCTCTGTGTGCTCCTTATCCTCTCTGAATTATGCGTTGTTTTTATTTCAATGGAACGCAAAATCTTCCATCATTTGTTTTCATATTGAAAAAAATGACTTTTTCCTTATGCCTTAGAAATAATTGCGTGATGTTTCAGTATAGTTAGACATGTTCTTCCTTTTGGCTGCGTGTAGAAAAATCACTAAAATTTAATTGTTATACTTTTGACATGCACATCATTTAACAAATGTCCTCTTCAGTGTTTATGATCCGGAATTTGCTATTTTCCGGTAATGAACTAAATCTACGGGCACTTTTTATGACTAATTTTTTTTTTTTCATTTTATTCGTCGTCATTTTTCTTCGTCTCCCGAAAATTAACATTTCTCTTGATGAATCACATTTTTTTTATGTTTTAAATCCACGATTTTATTTTCTATTTTCACAGAATATGTTTTTAAATATCCATATGGATAGTAATGGAATGAGGTGAAACTGTTTCAATCCTCAAAAACATTTTGTCTATTCTAGTGTTGGGAGCTCGATCGAGCTAGCTGAGCATATCAAAAATGTTTCGTCCATCATCTTTCGATTTCAGTATGAAGTAGTCAATTTCAATTTAACCTAGAACATCCAGTTCTTTAATATTTGATGCAAATATGACTATTAAGAGAGAAAAAATCCCATCGATAACGTTCAACAGATTAACCTTACGATTAGACACAAAATTAATGTAAATAAAATATAAAATGAATATAAAATCAATTAAAATGAAATGCACATGTCCGCACTGATAACAGCAACTGCAATTCTAGAAAATATTACAAAACAATGACTATTGAAACATATATTTTTTTATAAATGACATTTTGTATCAGCAATTCAAATAAATTCGTCATGAGACCAGAACAATGAGAATTGTATTACCTTTTCCATTGAATATTGCAAATTTTGTCGATTTTGTGCAATTTTCATCACATGTACAATATTTCTGAATAAAACCAATTCAAACTAATTGTTGTTAATGGTCGAAATCAGTGATGAACACATTGACTGGCAAATTTTCCTTGTTAGTGTACACCGGCTAATAAATGGTGTACACCGATTGTGTTTATGTGTGATTTTGAGTTTTGCCCACTTAATGACAGAGCATTCGTTATTTATTTTGATTGCTTTTTCATATATTTTAAATTTGATTATTTATAAATTTATTACTTTTGGAAAAAAAAAATAATAATTTAATGTATACAAATGTTTTGAAAATTAAAATTTTATCCTTTTCTTATTTTTATTTTATTTTTTAAAATGTTATTTAACATTCTGATTTCAAAAATGACTATACATTGAATGTATTCATTTTACAAAGACATACGTACAACACATTACCATAGACAATAGGCTAATGACAGGCGTACACCAATTAATAGTGTACACCGAGGCTAAGACAATGCTGGCTAATGAAAAATCATCACTGGTCGAAATTATTTGAAAATTTTAATGGTTCCTATTCTTCGGCAACGCGAATGTAATTCATTTTATACCTTCTTTGGTATTGAACTCCGAATAACTGTGCAAGGCAAGTGCTTTTGAATTGTAAATGTTTTTTCATCGTTCCGTAAAAATCCTATAACTCCCATAATGTTAAAATTCTAGTGAATTGGAAAAATTTCCGATGTGAAACCTGTGTATATGTTTCATGATCATTTTGATAGTTATAAAATGGTGGAATGATTCACTAAAATGAAAGAAGTAATAAATGAAAAATCACCGTAAACTTATAAGACGTAAATTCAACTGATAACATTGCCATTTAATCAACAAATATGAACATTTTTGTTCAAGTTTCTTTGGTTTTATTTCAGAAATAGTTTTTACACTGAGTCAACATTGTGAGTCAAGAATGTAACAGATTAATATAATAAACAACATAATGTTTTCATACAATTTTTCGTAAATTATTGTTGGTTTTTTTAATACAATTTTATGGTCAAGTTTCTTCGATCATTACAATAATGATAATAATTTTTTCAATTTGTTCACAGTTTAAAACTCAGCTTATAGTATTCCGCATCTTCCAACGCAAAATAAATCGTTCGGGCAATCTGAATCTCGTGTACAGGTTTTCTTTGTGTAGCACCAATCGGGTATCGGTGCCGTAAAATCTTTTCCACATAATTTCCAGCACTTTCCATTTTTGCAGCCTTGAAATTGTCCATTTACTTCGTTGAATGAAAAACCGAAAAGACTCAGCAGAAAGAGCGCGAACACAAGTTTTGTTGGAATCAACATGATGCTTGAATTACTTGTTTGTAACTTATGCTCATCACTCAGCTTACTGCACTATTTATACTAAAATTTAACTCTTCAATATGAAAAACCAGTCAATATACTGATCTTTCTGGCAAATAAGCAGAATATATCCAGATATAAATTATCGTATGTAAAATTTCCGGTGTGATTTGGAGCAGTTATGAATCAGTGGTGTCAAGAATAATACTCAATTTTATTTCTAGTAAATCCAAAACAATGATGCGTGATCTTCAATTAAATTTAATAATACTAACTCGTACCAACAATCACGCACTATTTGTATATCCGGATTTTTCAAGCATCGCTGCGAGTAATAACTCATTCAAACAATTCACAATAATGCATCTTCGTCATTTTTATTGTCACAATCTTAAAATCACGTTTTTTCATTTATAGTTTTGGATTGTATGGAATTTGAATATACTATACAAATGCCAGTACTAAATATTGAAAAATTGATGATAGAATGATTTACTTAGCTCCGAAATATAAACATTGGAAAAATACCTTATTTACGGAATATTTCATCTTACTATAATATATAAGTATGAGTATTCCGCTCATATTCTTCTTATAACGCCCCAGTAAAAAAGATGCGAAATAAAGGGTCATTTTTTTTTTTTTATTAACGAGGCTTACGTAATTTTTACCTGAAATTAGCGAAATGAATAGAAAACTTGCACAAAAGCCATTTATTGTGTCTAAGAGAAAAAAATTGTTGAAATTTTATGAAGGTAATAAAGATAACAAAAATCAAAGTACGCACTTGACGAATCAAAATACGAACAATGAAATAAAATCTAAGCAACAAGAAAAGAAGAAAAACTCTTCAAAAAAAAATTGAATGAAATGTTCATCGAATTAAGCTGCTTCGATAATAAAGAATTGGCCGAAATAACATCAAGCGTTTAGTTCATTCAATTGGTAGTTTTATTGTCCTTTAAGCTTGCCACTAGCATCACATTGCACGTTTCATCAATGATTGTGATTTTCTCACGATTCGTTTTACAATGCAGCGTTGGATTAACGTTTCGCCTCACAAAGGAATATTAAGAATCCTGACTCATAAATGGATTTGACCTACTTTAATTTCACAAACATCTCAGACGCATTAGCATTGCATTGAATTTCGATGCACTTACTTCGATCAAAATCATTGAAGCGTATGCTTCGACATAAGATTAACAAAAGAAATAAAGCCATAAAAAAGTCTATAAAATATGATTTCACCAAAAGCCATCATTCGAACTGATCAACAAGAATAAAAAGAAAAAGGAGAAACAAAAATTGCATTCATTGAAATTGAATTACCATTTTTCTTAGGCTTAATCATAGTTCAAATGATGTTCGTGTGTCCGTGCAATACATTTCATAGAAATACAACGAGATGTTATCTGGTGTGTTGACGTCGATATTCGACCACGCGTTGAGCTCATTACAATTGTTATAAATGCGTTTTGATGCACACCTACGTCCACGAAACAAACATTCAATAATTGAACGGTATGGAACAAAAATGCAAAACGATTCTTAATTGTTATTTCGAAATGTTTATATTTTACATTGGAAACATTGGGCTTAATAAAAAAAAACCAGCGCTCGCTCAATGTTTGAATGTAACCAAATGTGTAATGAATAAACATCGACAAATAAACGAAAAATCATCATATTTCTATAATGATAAATGCTTTGGTTAATGCTTGTGAACTGATTTGCTGGGGATTTTTGTTTATGGAAAACGTAATAAAATCGAAACGCTTGTTGTCGATGTTGTCTGTTTTGATGAGTTGCTTTGTGATATTTGTGATGGTAACAATCTAAGTATATCGTTGCGTAAGTGATGTTAAACACAAAATTCAATTATTTATTAATCGCTTCGCAACCATTCATAACATCAACTCGTGCTCATTATTGCTTTCTTCTCTCTCTCTCTCTCTCTCTCTCTCTCTTGCAGTTTCTCGCTCACACTGTTTCTATATTTGAATTAACGATGGTGATGTGAATGGGAAATATTTCATTGAGATGGACTCTAAAGCATTTCCATCAACAATAGCCATTTTATAAGGCTTTTTAGAACAAACGCAATGACACGCAACAAACACAAAAACGGCGCTTAGTATTTTTGAAAGAGTGAAAATTAGAAAAAAAAAATGAAATGAATTTCGAATTGTTTGAAAATAAATTGAAAGACATCAAGGAGTGTTAACATTTAAATAAATCATTGAAATTACCAATAAACCGGTGCTGTATTCGAATACATAGGGTAACATTCAAATGAAATGTCGTTGTGATCACTTCAATTATTTGGTCATCTATGTTTGACTATATGGTTAACTGTAACACCCTGTACGCCATAACATCGTTACTCACATTTAATTGAATCTAAGTGAATATCATGCGATTGAAAAACAATTTATAATTTTACAATCGTACTAAATTTCCATTTTTATACAATTCAAACAAATACATGAGAGCTGAGTGCTCCCTTTCTCTTGCTCACACGATTTTAACGCGGTTTGCATAATTTTTGTAATAAAACGGTGAAGAAAAAGAGTTTTTACTTTTCCGTAATATATAAATCAACGGCCAATTCTTTTGCGACGCAACATAATACAAAAATGCAGCACGCAAATCCAGGCACATTTTAAATTTTGCTGAGAGACTTGATACGATTCGTAGCCAAAAACAAAACAAACCATAAAAAAAATCAACAGAGAAAAAGATAAATAAAAAAGCAAATAAACATTCGCTCAACCAAAATCGAAGTGAGCATTTTTGCTTGAATGAAGAGAAATAGTTTGTACACAAACTCTATGATTTTGATTGCTCGCGATTTTCATTTGATTTAATAAAGAAAAAAAAAATGTTCAAGCTCACAACAAAATAATAAATCGGCATCTTTTCATATCATGCAATTGCTTTCTGGCAACAACATAACATCCAACTCATTCACATTTGCCATCCACTGTGAGTGTTTACTTTGTATGCGAGTGTGTGCAATGCTTATGTGTGTGAGCTAAAATGTGGCGCGCACAGCAATCGAAAAACATAACATATTATTTGATTTACAATTTTAATTTTATAAAATATAAATGCGAATATTTCAAAGATTGAAGTTTATAAGAAAAACAAAAGTACACACAGCATCACACAAAACCATTTGCTATTTTATGCTCCTCTCTCCTTCTCTTTCTCATTCACTCTCTCTCTCTCTCACTCTCTTTCTTTTTCTCTCTTACACTCAATGTCTCTCTTACTCTCAATATCTTTTCCTCAAAATTTGTGTGTATAGCGGCGCGTTGTCTCTACTACAACTCGTTAACGGATTACGATGGATTAATTTTTTTTCTTTTTCTTCCATCGATCGTACGAATGTGAATTAATGAATGAAATCGTGCATATTTTATTGTTTGTTTGGTGCGGAAAATGTAATGAGACGGGAAGAGGAACGAACACCAATCATACGACTCCGGTCCAAATGAAAGAAGGTGGATTGATGGTGATGTATTGCTGATGGCGTATGAATATGCATACGTTCGCATGATTTTAGTTCAAAAGACGAAAAAACTGCAAACAAATGACTCATGGAGTTAAACACTTGGCTTGATTTTTGTACACATCTTCTTCGAAAGTGCTGCATTAAAATGTTATATAAGTTTTAGTCAAAACGATGTTTACATTCTAGTTACTGATAAATTGCATCAAATCCGATTCGCGCTTAAACCAAAAAAAAAAAAAAAAAAAAAAAAGAAAATAAAATGATAAAATGAATGAACATGACCAGAGTTTGAAAATTAAAATCATCTTCATAAGAGTTGAGAATTTTGCACGGTCGACACAACATTAATGCAAACGCAGAGAATGTGGCAGCAACACGATCTCATTATCCATTGATCAGTGTCGCAAAATTTATGTGAAAAGCCACTGACCGTCATCCACACATTCAGCTGAGCAGCTCGTTTGCCTAGCAAAATGAATGATGCATCGTCGAGCTTCATGAAGTCTTATCAAAGAAACTGATTTCCATTTGAACAATTTCCACTGAAATATACAGAACCGTTAAAACCGTACGATTCAAACGCTCAGCCCAATGATTGATAAGAATATAATGAGCAACTCACATATAACTATGGGAAAAGACCTAGAAATTATCAGAAGCATTTGGCTTCTTGAAATCTGGAGCGCGCAACAACATTCTGCTCATTATCGTTTTTCACACCTTTTTTCTTGCATTACTTTGCCCTCAGTCCTCTCTCTCACTCTCTTCGTCGCTGGCTGGTGTTTGTTACATGCACAAATTCGCAACCATTGGAATGCAGGTTATAATTCACGAAAGCTCCAAAATGTAATGAATTATGAAAATTTTACGTGAATTATTAATAGAAATAGAAAGAAAGAAAAAATCCACCGAAAACCAAAAACAAACAGCAAGGAATCAAAATGCATTTACACAATCCTATTCACTAAGTTCGTGGTGATTTGGAGGCTTTTGCATTTTAACAAAAAAAAACAAAAACAAAAATGAAGAAAAAAAAAAATTAAAATCGAAAAAAACACACACCAAATAGCACACCACACAGATCATTTCTTTTCGCTTGAGTCTTCTTTTCTATGGCATCACGTTTTTTGCGCACCACGGCTGAGATTTTGACTTTTGATAACTGCATGAGAACTTTTCTTTTGTTTGACTTTGTTGGTCTAATGTATTGTTGTGCTCACGTTATATTTGTTCTGCTCGCTCTCGTTAGCAATGTGCAATCGCTTTAATTTCTCTAATGGAAAAACGGCGGAACGGTTTTGGAGTGAACGAACGAAGTTGAAAAAAAAAAAAATGAATGAAAAAAAAGAAAGAAAAAAACTCCGTTTCGGCAATGTATGTTTGTTTTTATTTGTTAGTGTCTCTGCTGGTGTGCACTTAATTCATTTTTATTTTCTTCGCAACATTTCGTTTTGATATTTTATTATTGCTATTGTTGTAGCTGCTTTGGTTTGTTTGTTTCATTTATTTTTTTCTCTCCCTTCTGCTACGTTATAACACTCATTTGGCTCAGCTGGTCGAATTTGTTTTGTATTCGAAAAAGGCTCATAACTCAGAGAAAAGTCTTATGAAACATTTCAGCACGAAAAATGCGGCAAACAAGCTAACAATGAATAAAGCAAATGAAGAAGAAGAAGAAGGAGGAGGAGGAAAAAACGCCACCGAAGAGAAAATAAATTAACAAGCGCAGCCGAATTCGAGAGCATCGATTCGCTTTCCGTATTCTAAACTTTATATGTGGTTTTTTTTTCGTTAAACTGTGACGAGCATCGAAAAGAAATTGCGATCGTGTTGTGTTTTTTTTTCTCTCTTTCTCTCCCTCACTCTCATTCTTCTGTTTTTCAACTGAAAACTTGGTCGGAGTGAGTGAGTGTTCTGCACATGTATGAATGTATGCATTTTAATTGCAAATTGCCATTGCTAGCGCGCACACTCAATCCTAAGCCATTCACCTCCATCCAAATGCATTATGTGAAAAATAAAATAATGCTCTCTCGCATCGGCTTTTTGTTCACTTGTTGCAATTTCTTTTATTTTCATTGTGTTTTCGTCTTGCAAGAGGGAGAGGGAGAGAGAGACAGAGAAAGAGTGCGAGATAGATGAAGAATGAGTGCAAAAAATCGAACAGAAACGGTTCATTTCGTCTTGGAACGTCGTCACTAACAAGCCAAATGCCGTTTGAACGAAATATTTCAGCTATTGTATGATGGCATTTGCTACACATTAAACATGAACCGTGCATCGATACGTTGCCAATGTCCGAAAATGAAAGGCCAAAGTTTATTCGATAAGAGAAACAAGAGCAAAAAAGAGACGCAACTATATCATAGTTGCGATTCACAAACAAATCGAAATCCAATTTTTAATTGGACATTTTAATCGATTGTGAGAAATTCGAGAATACGATGAATCCAAAATGCAAATTTGCCTTTGTAAAACCGGATCAACTGGATTATAAATCAAAATTACAAATGGCTAAAGAGAAGTGAATAAAAAATATTCAACATAATAATGATGGAAATACGGCCACCGACTCTCTTCTTGATTACAATTTATAAACAAAAAGCCCAGATTCACTGTACTTTTTCATCCTGTTTTTCCTAATTAAATGAAATAGTCGATGCGAGGCATTTTTTTTTCTCTCGTATCTTCATTCTATTAGCAAGAATGACCGATTCAATTGCATAACAATGCTGCGTGTGCTCCGTTTTATTCGCCATTCGTCATCGTTCATCGTTTGCAATCGATAAAGAACTGGGTCCCTCTCTCCCTCGCTCTCTTTTTCTCTCTCGCTCTGCGTATTAGAAAAAAAAAAGAATGCATGTAACCATTTATTCTGAAATAATTGCACTCCAAGGAAAAATTTAGACGACAGCAAAAAAAAAACAAATCTTCTATCGTTGTGCTGAAATGTATATTTGCCAGTCATCGTTTCAACCATTGGCTCTAATTCGATTTATTCGCATATTATTCATTCATTCCGACAATTATTCGTTTGTGGCCGATAAATGATATAATATTGACAAATATGATACAAAACCAACTTGAACCATTGGAATGACAACGACAGCGACGACGTTGATAGCGACGACAACGGTGGTGCATGCAGAAATGTAGAATGCAAGTTGGCTGCGCTTACGGTACAGAAGCATTATGTAGCAATTGTGAACATTTTATTTGAATTATAATAACATGAGTCGCCTGACACAGCCACATTCATGCCACCGCTCTCTCCTTTTCCCTCTATGCCTCTCTGTTTTTCTATCTATCTATGCTTCTCTGTTTGTGCATCGATCGGTGTAGCGGGCGAAAAACACATCGACCATTGTATACATATCGCAAAACAATCGAAAACATGTACAGATCAAGAAAATAACGAAAAGAAATGAAAAGTCGAGTTGTTTATTTGTCGCTATAATTCGTTCATGATTTAAGGTCTAGCGCGTGCATTCAACTAACATTGGCCTGAAAGAGACGAGCAACGGGAACAACGATACAAAGCACAAGCAGACAAAAAAAATGACAAATTTATAGTTTTGTATATGATTTCGCCATGAGACGAAGTGAATATTTCAAGTATAAACAAGTCGAATCGGGCGAAAATGCATTGATTGTTCAAATGGTTTTTGCATGATTTCTGTTTTTTTTTTTCTTTCGTTTTTCTCTCGTTGTTTTTTTCAGCTTGAATCGGGCTGAAGTCGCTGAAAAAAAAAAATCATTTCAATAGGAATATTGCAGAGAGATCAATGGCTATAATAATATATTTTATCAACAATTACCTAACATTATCGCGATTATAATGCGCTGTTTTGTTTTCTATTTCACAAAATGCTATAAAACGTTGCATTAGATGTAGAAGCGCCAATTTTCATTTGCTAAATGATGATCGATTGGTATTAGTGTCACAAATGTCGACTTTTCAGGGATAAAAATTTGTTGTGAGAATGTTTTTTTATTTTTATTTTTATTTATTTTTCTTTCATTCATTTTGTAATGCGACAAATACGTAAATGTGCCCGTTTTTGGATATTTTCTTGTGCCAGAAGTGTCAATTTTTACTGAGGTTGAAATGCACGTTCGATGTGTTCGCGCGAGACTTTCGAATGCATGAAATTGTCTTTATTGAGTATGATTATGGTTCCGAGGAGAAGAAGCAACACTTGAATACCATTTATGGCATGTGATCCATCGAAATGAAATGATTATTCATTCATGGATGTGCGCAATTGTGCGATCAAATGGTTTGCTGCTCTCCAAGAGCAGCTTTCATTTGTTCTCTCATTCGCAAACACTTCTTCTCGCAAAACGACAACACTCTGTGACTGTGAATATCGCAAGCTTTAAATCGCCTTATTAGCGTGCCGTATTTTTGCCATGCAGAATGCAGAAATGATTTTGATTTATTCGAACGATATTCGATGATTATTGTTGTACCGTTGTTTTATTGCGATCACAAGGCTCATACAAATGGTTTGGTGAAATTCACTTAATATTCTTCGCATGATTCGACCGATGTACGCCGGATGAAAGCGGGAAAGGGAGAAAGGCAGAAAAAGCGAGAGAGAGAGAGAGAGAGAGATAGAGAGAGATAAGAGAGAGAGAGAGAGAATAAACAAAATTTATTGGTCACCGTCGAGGTCAATTTGTTGCATACGTACGCGAACAAAATATTGACAGAAAGCACCGTAAGCATTTAATGGCACAGCCGAATCGATCACATGTGAAACATCGAAATCCAATAAAACTGCAATAAATGAAACAAAAAAGAGAGAGAGAAAGAAAAAAAGCCAAAAAAGAGCCGGTAGTCTATGGAACAATAATCGTACGCAAAGCGAGAGCAGATCGATCGCAATCTAAATGAAAAGAATGCGATTTCCCGGCACAATGGTCTGTCGTGTGTATGTGTAAACGGATGGCCAGCCAATGTGTAACGAATAATTGAAACGATCGACATATGGATCGCATACATAAAACTGAAAAAAAGTGTAATAAATGCGGCCAATTTCTCCATGGGATGGATTCACATCGGATCGATAAATCGAGATAAATAAAATGCAGAATAGTTGAATGCTAGGTTGAATGTAATTTTTGTTGTTCTTTGTATTTTTCTTTTTTTTTTCTTTTTTTTTTTGTATGCAAACATCGACAATCCAACGAAAGTAGCCCGGTTTGTCAGTCATATCGCAAATGCTCATTTGATATTCTGGCAGAATTTGAAATTAGACACAGTCACAGGCAAATCGGTAAAATGAAGAATAATATTGAGTCCACCAATTTTCTATGCAATTTTCTATTAAAATATTTTGATGTAAATAAAATGGATAACGGATTCGGCCAATGAATAAAATCAGCACAAAAATATATCGCTGGCGTACGGAAAACAACAAGCCAATGCAGCAGTTCAACTACAACAACAACAGAAGTGGCAGCAATAGCACTAGCAACCAAATCAAAATCGCTTTGCAATCACGAAATAAATGTAACATCAGGCAAGACACAAGAAAAAACTATGTTTTCATTTTGGGCTGAAAATTGTGATTGCGAACAAACAAACACAAAAAAATTATGGCTTAACAAACGGTGTTTACAGGCCGTATAAGTCAAAGGGAGACGGTGCACACGGGCACGACCATCACTAACAACATACAATATATTCTGCAAATAAACGAAATGTGATGCACATCCATTGAGAGTCCTCTCTTCATCTTAATCTCTCTCTTTCTCTTTCTCTCTCTCTCTTCCTCTCTCTCTCTCTTCCGTGGATAAGTCCCTCTGAGGGCGAAGGAGATGGGAATTGTTTCTTTTTCATACTTCAACAACATTCAATTTTTGATACAACATTGATAAGTTACGGTTGGTTCTACATTGTCTAGCCTCTGTCTCTGTTTCACTGCGCATAACTGCACTGAATTGCACTCTACTCTCGATCGGCTCTTCATTTCATTCAATTTCCATAAGAAATCAAATCATATACATATATGCAAACTTTTAGAATTTTCGTTTCGTTACTATATTTTTTTTTGCCCCGCGTTGCTGTTTCTGTTGCTGTTATTATGCTCTCGTCTCTCTAATAAGTCGATGAGAACACTTTTCGTGCGCAGTGTGCATGCAACTAGCTTGTTAGCGTTAGCATTATTCGCTTTCACAACAACATTCAATTCATGATGCAGCCTATTCTTGTTCTGTTTCTGCAACTTTTTTTCTTTTCTTTTCTTTTCTTTGGTTTTTCATTATGTAAAAATATTAAGTTTTCAACTTGCCCGATCAACAGCCAAGAAAAAAAAATAAAAAAAAAAAAATAAAATGCTTGGCATTCGGCTAGCCATTTTCTGTTGATTTTGGTGCGAGTATTGGGATTGAGATAAGGAAAAGGAGCAAAATGCAAATCGCACATTAAATAGTGTTCAATAAATGAACTGGACAAAAGAAAGTCGTGAACTAATGAACAAGCTGAAATTCAAATTTCCCGCTGGTTATTTTTTGCTCGAATCGAATTTTCAAACAAATATGAAGAAGGCACTTAAATGCCATATTCGGTTGGTTCAATGAATCTTATTTCGATTGCACATCATAGATATGAATATTGATGATTTCAACATGGATTTTTTATTTATTAATTGCTAAACATCTGAATTTTTCAACGGCAGCAAAGAACAAAACCAATAATTAAAAAATATTTCTCAATCAGATATTTTCGACGATAATTATTTTTAATTTTTTTTTTTTTTTCGATTCAATTTCATTTCTGTCGTTTCACATGAGAATGATTTCGATGCTTGAGAATCGTCCATTGTTTTGCAAGTGAGAACTTGACTAACGGTGGAAAACGTAATCATCACTACTCTTTGGTCTTTTGTTTTTTTTTTCTCTCAATCAAGAGCTTAGAATTTGATTTCACTGCATAAAATAATTGTCGTGACTCGAATGGAAGAAAAAAATCGACAAAAATCAAATCTGAATCCGTCTGTTATTAGCACATATGCAGACAATGTACACCACAAGTGTTGGATTTAATGAATATACTTGATTCGTTGATTCGCACTGATGGTAATTTTTCCGAGGCACAACCAAATGCATATCGACGATGATGACGATGAAGAGGACGATGATGCTTGGCAACAGCATAAATTCAATTCAAAGCAGTCATCGTCATCGGTGTTCCGAGCAGCTAAACTTCATCGCAATGTGTATCTTTAAATTATTTTAATTGAATGAGTGTATGGTGTGTTAGCGCACAACACTCTATATGAATGTGTTGCACTTACAATGTGATAAAATCGAATCTTGAAAGTAAAATTCATTGGCAATGGAATGAAATGCCATCAAATTAGTATGATTTAATTATCGCCCATATTTGACTTCAATTTGTTGTTAATTAATTTTTACAGTGATCGCATGCCTTTGAAACAGAATTCATATTAAATTGGAGTCAACATGAAGGTGTGTTCATTTATGCACATTGCATCGTATCAAATCAGCGTCTGTAATCTTGAGCGGAAAAAAAATGACTCAAATGCAAATTCCATCTGATATTTGTAATGTCGGTTGCATATGATATTCTGTCATTTGTTACACTAGTAGCAAATGCCAGCTGTTAAATCATATACCGATTTTGACACATTTTATATGTTTTTTACAAGTTTTTTTTTTCTCCTTCGTTCAAATTCTATATTTTATGTTTGCTTGCAACTAATTCGATTTATACCAACACCAATTTTCTAGGCACATTGCATACTGTCTGTCACCAAAGCAGTTATCTAAACTCTCTCCGGCATTTCAATTGACTTTACTTGAACAAATTGTTTCAAGTAATCACAATACGTTTTTGCATTTTTTTTTCTTCAAATAAACATTAAACAAAATCATCCGAATCGACAGACATATCGGCTATTTCAATGGAATGGCAAAAGTGTTGTTTTCCTGAGATTGTTTTCATTGTAAAATATGAAGCATTTAGTCATGATTCAGCAATTTAATGTGAATATAGTTGAACAAATATTCAATGAAATGGCAAAATGGTATTGCGAAAGTATGAATGGCTCTTTCATCGGATTGTGTGCTGAAATGGCAATGGATTTTTGTTGTTTTTTTTTCTGTTGGATTTCTTCTGCATGGATTTCATCTCCTGTTTGAAAGTGATCGTTAATGAATTAACACATGAAAAGCATACACGTAATGCGCACAACCAATTCAATTAATTGTAGATTTTTCTTTTATTTTTTACAATTACAAAAATTACCTATTTATATATTTCACTAAACAAAGATGCATCACCATCAAGATATCCGCGCATTTAAAATCCTAAGATTGCCTTTTAATTTCAAGCCATTTCAAAATTGAATGAATGAATGAGTGATTGATTATTACCAATAAATGCAGATCATGAAGTCCTCTAAATTAGTGGCTCTCGCACGATTCTCTTAACTTGCATTTAGGCCACTTCACTTTGAAGCCATTTATTTTCCCACAAAATTATGTTAAAAAGCAATTAAACGGAAGGTAGAAAGAGAGAAAGAGCGAGGGAAAGAAAAAGAAGCAGGGACACAAACAGAGAGAGAGTGAGAGAGAGAAAGAGAGAGAGAGTAAGAGAGAGAAAGAGAGAGAGAGATAGATAGAGAGAAAGATAGAGAGAAGAAGAAGAAAAAAAATGTCAATATTGGTTTGCTGCGAAAGCGAAAAATCTTGAGCATCGCATCGCACAGCAGTCAAGTACCGTTTCTAATAATTGTGGTAATCGAGTATAATCGATTTACGGCAACCACCGTTACGAAAAGATACATTTTCGTGATCCATTGAGTGAAATGATTTGACGAAACAACAAGCAAAACCTTTCTCCGTTTGCATATTATTGGAAAAGGCGGTTGACAAGGGAAAAGCGACGCACATCATATCCAAATAACAATCGCGCATTTTCTACATTACTTTTACACAAAATGTTACAGTGTGTGTGTGTGTGTGTGTGTGTGCCAATTCTTTTTTTGTGAGTTTAAAACCGAAAAGCAAAACAAAAAAATAAATAATTGAAAATCAAGCGAGCGATTATATTATGGTTAAATTGAATATGTTCCATTTTCTATACATTTGACGCGTTTTACTGTTTCCATCGGCAGGAACAAGACACATGAGAAGCAAATGCTTCACTGCTCATTCATTTTGTGTGTAAATTTTTTTTCTTCCAATGTGCAATGTGTTTTTAAACGGATGTCAAGCCACGATTTGAAAAATATATGCATTCTGAATTCGACAAGAAATAATACTAAGCGAATAAAAAAAAAAAAAAAAAAAAAAAATAAGAATAACATGGTGATAATTTGGCAAAAAATCACGAACAACAACATTACATTTCATTTGACTTGCATTTGAGGTACAGCACAAAGAAAATTGCATCGCATAATGTGAGACACGTTGCCAAAGATTATGGCTTTTAAATGATACTCAATGTTGTGGTTGAATCGCGTTTGGTTTTTATCTCTTTCTATTGTTCGTCTTTCATTCGCCACTGAACACCATCGCTCGCTTCACGTATTTCATATCGATCTGTCATTTACGAAATGTGTGATTTATGGATCAAGTCGACATAATCACCAGAAAGTCATTCTGATGGTTAAATCACGGATTCATCTTCAATGCATCATCTTTTTTGTTGTTGTTGTCTTCTTCTGTACATTTGAGTATGTGTGTGTGTCTATGTACCTCTTCTTCATAATAGATTTTGAAGCGATGATTTGCAACAAATTGCATGCAAATCGACATTTGATCGATAAAATAAAATCGAAAATATGCATTGAAGTGAAACAATTTAAACGGCAAATTGTCTAATTAAACGTGTGGATCGCATATTCAGGAAATGGATTTTCGTTGACGAAAGATTTTCACTTTCGAAATCATCAAAATGAGAAAATGAAAAAATTTACCGTTTGCACGACGATTCAACGAATGCACTGTTGTTGTCGTTGACGCTACTTCAATGAAAATGGTGCTCGGATTTCGTAATGCATTTCACGTTTTGGTGCATCACATATATTTAAATCGCTTAATGACTCGGTTCCGTAATTTACATTTATTCTAATAGTTATGTGAACGATTTTCCCACATACTGATTTGATTTGGTCGCATGGCAATACAAAATTCCAATGGAAACATCATTTATTGCTGCTGCAACGACATTTACTGCTATAGATATTTATTGGCGATTCGTTGCATGATCATTAAGCACCATCAACAAACCGATCCGAATGTGATTGACTAATGTCAAAAAGTTGTACTGTTTTTACCTTCGTTGCAGATGCTTCAAGATGCGACATAAGTGGTCATTTCAATGCACAAATAGAAAAAAAAAAGAAAAAAATATGTTTACATTGCCGATGTTTCGAAGGTCTTCGAAATATAGAGACGACATCGACGACGACGACGTCATCATCGATCACCTAAATCTCGAAATCATGTCAATTAAAATCGCTAAACTTATAACTTTATTACATTAATTATTTGATTGTGGTGTGTGTATCGATGGGTTTATCGATTGAATTGGATCTCTCAATCAATTTAATGGGTTCTTTAGCCAATAATGCAAGTGCTGTCGATGCAAACCGAACGCCAACAACAACAGAAACAGCCACAGCAACAACAAATGTCTGCACATACCCGTAAAAATGCCAACAATCAACCGCTGATACGATTTAATACCAATCATTATGAAGCTCACGCTATTTACGTGTAGCCGCCGTGCTCACATACACACACACACACACACATTGTGTGCATTGTGGAATTCGTTTGTTTGCGATCATTTAATTTTCTGTGAGCTCACGCTCGCGCACTTAGACGTGTGTTTTTTTTTCCAGTTCGGGCGCTCTGTCGATTAGCTTTCGGTGCACTTTATTTGATTTTGTTTCGGTTGCGGTCGTTTCGTCGTTAATGTCACTCAATTGATTTTCGATTTTGTGATTCGCATGCGATGATCTTTTCAAAAGTGTTTCGACGATGCTACCGTTTCTATTTAAGTTGGGACAAAAAAAAAAAAATATGAGAAAAACAAACAAAACAAAAAAATTGCATGCGTGCATTCGAGCCATTTGAATTTCGTGTTTAAGCTTAACGATACCGATGTCTTTTGCGATAAATAATCATCATTTTCCCGGATTTTATCTCTGTTGCTGATGGCTAGCGTAGCGTATCGCCAACATATGACGATACATTCAATGTACAAAGAATGTATTTATTGTGGACCACAAAAGCATTGATTCACTCAGTCACTCAAACTACCCAATGAAATTGTCAAACACGAGCAATTTTTCGCATACACATTTCTTCTGGTCGTTTCGCTCACTTCTATTTGTTTTTTTTTTTTTTCTTCATCGAATGATCATTCGTTGGACGATGATCCGATTTGATTTTAATGAGACAACAAAGCATGCGCATTAACGTAATTCTTCATTTGTTCATTCACAATTTTTCTTCAGATTTTTTATCTTGAAAATTGTTTTTTTTTTTTCTTCTTTCTCTGCCGATGATTTTCAAACATAATTATGAGCGTTCAGCTCACTGGTCAACGAATCTACTTGTACGATTCACTGAGAGAAGAAATTTTTTTTTTCTGCTGCCACGATGACAGCGATAAAAATTATGATTTCGATGTGAATGAGAAATGTTTCTTTTTTTTTCACCGTTTCAAACCAGTGCATATTACTGTTGTTTGTTAAGAAATCACTTCAAATGTAAAATTGATTTGACAATGTTGAGCCGGCGATTGTGATGTGATATGAAATCGGTGAGGTGCAGGCACATGCTATTCGAACTATGGCAGGCAGGCAATCGAATGATCATGCCAAACGTGTGCAAAGCATAAGAGAATCCAATGATTCGCATAGGCCGTGCCGTGCCACACAACAAGGCAACAAACATGATGGACATAATTACCTATTACTGCAATTTTCTTGAATTTCGTATCGTATTGTATTCGTCCAACGCAATACAATGAACGTTCTCATTAAAGAACCTCCGCATTAACACGAATATCGCATTTTGGCTTTATAAAATTGTGTAAATATACAATTTTTGCAAACTGCAAACTGCTTTATTGTGACCATCGTAAATTCGATTTAATCGAGTTGTGATGCTTGCTAATGGTATTTGGGCTTGGCTACCAAAGAATTTGAATGTTTTTTTTTTTTTTCAAAAAATTTTATCATTTGAATGGAACTAAAAGCATTTGTGACAAAGTATTGATTTGATTCTTGATTGAAAATAAAAAGTGTTTTGAATTGTGTGACTAACTTCAATTGGTACAATTATTTACCAACAATTTGCTACACATTCGAGAAATATTTCTGTCACTTCTTGGACAAATGAAAAAAAAACTCGAAACTAAAAATGATAGAAAAAGCGCTATAAATTAATATTGTTGGCGAAGCGATTTAGAGAATCAACCGAATGTGAATTGTCTTCACTGTCAATGTACGCAGTTTTCCTTTTTTTTTTTACTTTCAAGTCACTGTTGTTTTTTGTGTCGTCGTTATTCTTGTGCTGATGCTCATAAATATATAATTCGGAATTTGTCATCAAGCGAAACACTGAACCGAATTAAAGACAATAAATTAGAGATAAGTGGTTGAACAATTTACGATTGTGGCGATTTCACGAAAAAAGAACGGCACAGCGGCCATGCGCATCGCTTCAAATATCACCATATGAACATATGAATTATGCGGCTCTGAAGGTAAACACAACACTCACATGAAATGAAGATGACGATGATGATGGAAGAAAGAAAAACATATAGACAAACAATTGGAATATTAGAAGAGATGAACAAATGGAGAAATATGACTGTTATTAGAGCTGTTTTGGCTTGTCGACGGCTATAATAAAACATTTCGCATTCACTATTGTACATTTGATGACGAGAAGTTAACGAAGAAATTAAAAAAAAAGGAAAAAAAAAAACAAAACAAATAGTATATTATGAACATGAGCATGAATGTGGCTGAAGTAAGCACAACGTCCCAAATCGTACGCATGATGATCACATTCAATGGTTTGTTTTCGGTGTGATTGCGATTCAAAAGATGTTTACAATTAGTGGATGAGTGTCGATTGTCGATTGTCGAGTCCCGTAATTGCAATGCACGGAGGCTAAGGTAATTCTACCGTGATATGGTTTTTACACCATTTTCTAACGATTGTCTAATTACAATTGTATGACTGAAACGTCTGACGACGATCTTCACAGATGGTTTTCCACATGCTACGCTACACACAATGAATCAAAAAAAAAAAAAAGTAATAATAATAAAATAAAATAAAATCCAAGTCTTAAGAAATTTCGACAAGCCGACAAACTATCATTCAAAACGACATCATTTTGAACTTACATTCATTTGAAATAATAAGAAATGAAAACAGTTTTTATTTTGTGTAAATATTTTGTGTAAGTGGTCATTTTAGTACCAATTCATTAAATAAGATTGCAATGGATTTTTGCAAACAAAACCGAATTTTTTTCTTCGCCGGAGACAAATTAGTTTTTCTTCTTCTTCACTTTAAACACGCCTTGTGAAATCTATTGTCATTGAAGTTTCAGTGCTGAACTCTTGAGCATTCACTTTCTTTTTTTTTTTTTTTTGCAATGAGTTCTTGTTTTGTCATTGATCCAAATTAAATCGAACAATGCGACAAAAAGTGAGAAAAATTCTTTGTTTGCTCGTAATTCTAATCTTTAAGTACTATATTGAGAAGAAATTTGTCTCAAAAAAACATAACACCCAATTGCATAATAATAGTTCTTTCGTTTCGTTTTCCTTCCCCTTGAAAATGGTTCTTATTATTCCTTCGTTCGTTCATCTTTGTATCAACAGTAATTTTATTTGCAATGCCAATACCGATGTAATCGATATGTTGATGCAGCTATTCTATAATATCGAAAAAGAAAGTGCATAAAAAAAAGCTAGGCAAACAAATAAGAGAGCACTGAGATGCAGATTGCGATAAGCCTTATTGAGTGTCGCTTTCCTTTGATTGAATCAATACGTAGTTTGGAAAAATACATCTCAAGTATTTATACAATCAGCACATGAGAGAAATGAGGAAAACGATTTTTCTTCTTTTCGTAAACATCTCAAATAGAAAGAATGCAAAAATCTGAAGGATTTGTTTCATTTTTTGTTTTGTTTAGAATTGACGTTCTCAAGTGCCAAATATTGTTGTTATTGCGAAAACAATGAAAAAAGAGAAAATATACAAGAGTGTGTCTTTGATGTTAAGCCGCTCCGAAAACAATTCGCATTTCATTTTCGACAGTAAACAATATCAAACTAAGTCAAATATTGGACGCCCAATTTGAAAGATTGAAAAATAAAGAAGAAAAAAAAAAACAGAAAACGTAGAAAATATTCATGAATGCAATTGAGTTTATGCATGAAAATGAGTAATGTGGTCGGTTTGTATAGACTGAGTCATTGCTAGAACTTATTGTCTGGTTTGGATTTTGATTGAAGTAAGGCAATGCCAAGCCGTGCCAAGCCCATGCATTAAATCATAAAATAAAATAAAACAAACAAATTCAACACATCATTATCAAAATTGACGATTTTCAGACAAAATTTCGCAATTATCATTAATTTTTTCGTATATTTTTCTTCTTGTTGTGCTCACATTTCATATTTATAATGGTCGAGTTTGCTAACGTAACTGAGTTTATTCTGAGATAGACGGCGATTGCGTAGGATTTTGGATTTCAATGGTTCGTTTTTTATTGTTGTTGTTGCTGCTCGAAAAAAAAACAATCAATTGTTGGCAAATGAAGAGACAACGATGATCACAATCGCATGGGCACAAAACAATATGAATTTAATTAATTTTACGTAGGACCATCTTACAATCCGTGGTGCATTCGTTCGATTGATGAGATGAAGACGAAGTCGAAGACAACGATGGCATAGCATCGAAAACATACACAACGCTTGTTTGTTAAATCGCTAATGAATTCAGTGTACGTTTCACGTTCATTCAAATTATAATAAGTGAAAAATTTACCAATATTCTTCGTTGAAGAGGATGGATTTCATTCCCTCTCTCTCCCTCTCTCTCTCTCTCTCTCTGTTATTCATTTGCGGTTATTTGGTGTGTGTAACGCATTCGTGCCAAAGAGCAATATTGGCTGCAATCGTAGTTGCATCGATTCTGCCCACGTTACCACGAAAAATAATCAATTTGAAATATTTAATTGAATGCTGACAGTAGCTGCAAATATATCGAATTTATACGACAGACACAGAAGAGGAACCGTATCTTTCTGACACACGGGACGGAAGTTCAACTCGTGGTCTCTGGATTGAAAATCGGATGGCGTGAATTGATGCAATACAAATAATGACACTTTAGAAGAAAACGAATAAAAAAACAAAAACTTTCAACGAATTGCATCTGCAACAAGATGCGATTAAGCATTTCTTCATACGTTGATGGATCAGCACAATAATTTGTGCCACAGTCATGCACACCCAGCAATTCTGTCTAACAAATAGAACCGTTATTATAATCTTGTTTGCTGCTTAAAAACTTTTGATTTTGGATTCTCCGTTTCGGTGCACAAAACACCTTGTTTTTCTTCATTCAATATTAAATATCTTGGATTTTAATCGAATTTGACGCTCAAAATCATGTGGACAAAATCCAACGGTTTAAAAAGTTGCCGTTGCTTAATAAAAGTTAGTCATAAAAGGAAAGATAGCAAAAATCGCCTTTTGAAAGTCGGAAGTGTGTGATGTTATTGTGATTTGAATTGTGTGTGGTGTGAATGAATAAACGATTGAAACTAAATCGACTTGCCGACCGCAATAGAAGCTGAACTTTTTTACAATTCAACATTTAATCCAATTTTTTCTCTGACCATATCATCCGAATTGCGAACGTGTTCATGTGAGGCAAAATGTCGACTCAATTTCATTGTTTGCCATTGCATTGACTGTGTAGAGAAGCTGGCAGAGGAAATGACTGAAATGGCATGAGTAGGTTTGGGCAAGTTCAAAAGGCGACTCAGCAATAATAGATAAACAAAGACGCAGGCACGTATCGCATCAGGATCAAACAGAATACTCCAACACATAAGTTAAAATATCACATGTAGACTTATGGGGCCTTAACGTCAACGCCGTTCAACGAAAATTCAACGCAACATTTTCATTTAAAACACACACAAAAAAACGCAAACATAGAGAACATAGAGAGAAAGAGAGAGAAGGGTAAAGAAAAAGAAAAACGCCGTTCGAATAGCGATTAATGTGAGATAGCCGCATCATATCATCATTTGTTTTCTGTTTCTTTTCACTCACAACATTCACGTATTCACTTTGATCTTTTCCATTTCCAAACAACACACTAAAACATTGTAGCGACTTTTTCGCTCATGTGCGCGCGCGCTCACACATCCCGCACAAGAACTACTACATTTTCGTGTGTCTTTCATTTTTCAATTTGATACCGGTGTGCATTTCGGACCATTCGAACGGGCAATGTGTGGCTGTGCATATACGTGTGAAATGGATTTCTTTTTCACCTTTTTCTCTTTGGTCTCTTTCTCTATTTCTCTTCCTTCATTTCATGTTTCAATTTTATTCCGGACGAACGCAATTTTTCATGTTTCGTTTTCATATCTCTTTGCGTTTGTCGCTTGTTTGCCACTTTTGTTTACTTAAGGCTAGTCATCATAATCGTCGGGCGAATACAAAATATCTCGACTTTAAATCATAAACACATTCAAGCGTAACGCATGTGATTGAATGAAAAACAGACGATAGAATTGAGCCAAGCCAAAAGGTATAGCATAGGCAATGACAACTACGACAAAAGAAATGCATCCAAGAGGATCGATATGGACTCTTTCTCTCTTTTATTCTCTTGCATTTGTGCGCAATGCATTCAGGTCGAACATTTCTACCGGATTGCATTCATATTGTTTGCGTAAAGCGAATTATACGGCCAATTCATTTTTTTTTTTTTTTTTTTTTGCTTTTTAACTATTCCATCGACATGATAATCGCTTGTTGTTTTCATTCATCGTACAAAATTTGTCCACTTCGTGTAAAATTTTTTCTTCTTCTTTTATCGGGACATGAAAAATGACACTTAACATGACGACGCACTGTTTTTTTTTGCATGAACATTAGATGGAAAAGCAAACAATTTCTCGTGATTTTTTTATTTTTCTTGTTATTTGATATCATTTTCTCACTGAGTTTTTTGGCCAGTGAATAAAAACAGGATGTACAATTTCGAAATGAAAATAAAAATAAAATAGATCTACTCCAATTTCATTTCAATGTCATTGAAAGAGACAGAAAGAATGAGGAAAAAAACGTTTCTTCTATTTTCGGACAAGAATGCATTCAATTGCAATGGAATCGATAACAATTTGTACGTTGAATATATATATCCGGGTTTTGTTAGCATTCATTGTGATGATAATGTGTTGAAATGTGTGCATTTCAGATTACTCGGAACAATGAAAATGAGACACGAAAAATGCTTTATTTTTCAGGTTGGTGTGCACTGTGCAACCGATCTCTTAATTTAATGTGAAATCCAAATATTGACATTTGAGAAATATGGAGCATGTGAATTCTCTCTGCTTTGTTGATTTTTCTGGCACTGAATATCGTAAAGTGAAGACAATATTTTTGATAAAAAAAAAAAGAATTACATGGATACAGATTAAAAGACCAGTGGAATCTCATTGGTGAAATACAGGTAAATTGCGTCATTTTGAAATTAAAAATTGAATATTTTTTCCAAAGAAGAAGAGTACAGAAATAAAAAAAAAAAAAGATAAAAAAATGTATCTGAATTTCAATGCGAAATTTTATGGACAATGAGTAGAAAGCTATTTTTGTACAATCTTTATTGTGATATTCAGAGGTTGATGGTGAATACTATATTCAAACGCAAATGACATTCGATGTACAGACATTTGTGAGACATTTTCCGCTTGTGATTCGTTTAATTTGAAGTGTTTGTTATCTGTTTACATCGAAAACATCGGCAAAATAGATAGAAATGAAGAAAAAAAGAAGAAGAAGACAAAAGCAACGGTACGTCTGCTGTGAACATTTTATTGGAATGGCGACGAATCACATATTGTGCATAAATTGATGAAACGATAATCGAACCTTTAGTTTCAACATCAACTTGTTTAAAATAAAATAGAAAGCCTTGCCAGTACACACAAAAGAAACGGATCGACCGAATAAAATGGATACCATACAAAACAAGGCACACAACTCTTTTCTATACGTATGTGCTATGTTTTTATTTTTGTTTCGGTTCGATTTTTTTCTTTTTCTCCGTCTCCTTCTTCTTCTTCTTTATTTTTAATTTTTGGTTGGATGGGCACACCTTCATTCGGAACTAAATGCTTCAATCATTGTGCGCGCGTCACATAATAGGCACACGAAATAAAATCAAAAGAAAAATTACTAACAACATACACGTCCAAAATGAGTGAGTGAGTGAGAAAAAGAGAGAACAATGATGATACAGCACAAGCAAAATGAATGAAACTAGGCACTCGAAGATGCCTTTTTCAGTTGATTATAATAGATGTAATGATTTAACGAGACATTTAAGACGAATGTCGTTAGATTTAACTAGCACACGAACAATTGCCAATTTTTTTTTCTACGTCGATTAAATGGACCAGCAAAAACAACCGATTAGTTATCCGAACGTAACGTTGTTCATGAAAAAAAAAAGAATCAGATTGAAATCATCAACTGCCCCTCTTTATCGTCTCAATTCGATCTTAACGATACTAAGGATGATTATTATGAGAGTTATATTTATGGATGAAATTTAAAAAAAAAAAAACCGTATTCAGTCAGCCAGCCATTGGCCAATACGCAGAAAGCTTTTTCTATGCCAAATTCCAAATGATTATCCAATTAAAAATGGTGCTATCTTTGGCGAACGAGTACGATAAAACCGTATTCACGTCCCACGTACAATAGTCATTCTTTGCACTGCACTGAGCAGCATGCTGAGTGTATAAGTGTACCTTTGCTATCTTAAATTGTGATAAACAATAAGATAACAATCAATTCAGTTTACAGAAAATTAAATACGAAACAACAATTCCGAGTATTTTATCTCGATTTAATATCCACGATTTTTCAAGTGTTTGAATTACAGTCCGAATGGCACCTTCAACACTAATCTATTTCGTGAAATAAACACCTTGCGATAAACAGTAATCAACATACTTAATATTATTATCCAAAAAAAAAAAGAAAAAGTTCGCTATACTTCAGAATAATCCTCCTTCGATTGAATATCAAATGTAAAAATAAATATAAATTGAGTTATTGTTTTATTGGGCGAAATATTTTGTATCAATAAAATTCCACTGGAAGAACCCTGAAGCAAATCAATGATGCGATTGGAATGTATGGATTTTGATTCTGTTATTTTTCTTGATTTTGATCTTGGACTATTGATGCGATATTTTAAATATTGAGGCATTTTATTTGCTTAACACCGGAGATCACAGTTGAAAGTTAGGGTTCGATTAAATGCCAATGAAGTAATTGTGTGTATGTGTGCTTCGTCATATGTGAATAAATTTCGAAGTCATGTCACGTGTGGAAGGGAAATGAAATTTTTGTGTGTCATATTCGCAATGCGGTCGGGCTCGCGCTCTTGCGTTGCATTTCTTTGTTTCAGCTTCATTCGTTATTAAATGTCATATCATTTCTTCGATCAATTGAATCTTGGCGCAACGTGGCAAAATCGTGAAAATGAGAATGCAAACCGATAAAAATGATGTAATCCATGAGCAGAGAAAAAAATGTCGCCTTTTTGTTAACTTGAAATTCCGGAGCCGCGATTTTGTTAAAAAATTTGCAACATTGTTTACGAGTCAGTTGGATAAACACACATTGGCAAACTGATGGTGTGCATGGGTATGTGAGATTTTGGGAGTGTTCAATACGAATCAGACATCGGCAATGAATCGATTTTTTTCTTGTGATAAACTGTTAACTGACAGAAGAAAAGGCCACTTGTATCCATTCAGATTTGGCATACGCGAAGTGTCGTCTGAAAAATGTGTCAAGCGGCTATTTGCGTACAATATAATTTTGTACGATAGCATTTTGCTGTCATTCTTCAATCATTCATTCGCTTCGATGTTATTTTTTTTTTCCTTTTCTCTTCTTCTTCTTCTTCTTCTTCTTCTGTTGGCGTTACACCATATTTTTGACGTTTGTTTAATTCCAAAATCAATACAATGATTGATGATCATTTTTGGCGAAGCACAACAAATCACCAATATTGGCGTCCGAAAAATAAGGAATTGAATATTTTAGCAACTTTCACGTTGACATATTACGTTACGCTGATTCACATACAAACAAATAAAAAGAGAAAATTTCTTTGCCAAACAGACTTTGGCGAAATTCCGTTTTAGTGAACATCACTGTATAAACATGGCACGGAAAAGGTGTCACACATTTGACATGCATCAAAAATCGGAAAAAAAAATGTTTTATCTTTTTAAAAAAAAGAAAAGAAATTGAAAGCTGCAAAGAAATGTCTGAATAAAAAAAAACCAAAATGAATGAAAATATTGACCCGAAAATGACACTGATTTTATCTCTCATTGCGAACAGGACTTTTTGGAGAAACAAATAATAATGTTGAATTCCTTCTTTCTTGTCCTGTTTGCATTCTCTCATTTCTTTGGCTTGAAATTTGAACACATTTTTTCCGAAGATTACAGTACAATCGAACATGATTTGCACAAATTTTTCTTTTTTACAATTTGCGCATACAAATTCCATAATTTTACACAATTGTATTGTCCTTTGAATGCAACATGCATACAAATACAACGATGCAGATCATTGCACAATCATCACCGACAAGGCAACAAAGTGAAACTAAATGGAATTGATGAAATGCATGAATTGACCATTAATTTCGATATTAACATTCATAATGCTCCCATATGCATTTCTATTCATTATTGTAAATCGATAATTCGTTCATTATGCAACTGCATCCTTTCATTTGTTTGCCGAGCGGGCGATTGGTCATTGGTGTAACAGAACATTTATAATGGAACAGCGGTCGCATTTTTATCAAAGATTAGAATCGTTTCTCAGTTTGATTAATTACATTAAACATTTCCATTGAAATCAATAGAGTGACTGTGTTACAAGAATGAGTTGGCGCATTTTCCATCGTTTAATTCAGACTGTTTCGTTCTTTCTCCTTTTGAATTTTCGTGAAAACGGTCAATTTTGTGTGAAAAAATATGTTTCATAAGGTATCAAAATCACCAAATGATTTTATCAAATGTTCGATTCAAATTGTTTGGAAATCAGTAAGACACCAATGATTTGCTGTTTTTTTTTTTCTTCTTCTTTCGCTTTTCAACCCCGAAACGATTTCATACGTTCATTTCAATTTGATGTAAACAATTGTCTGTTGAATGCATCAATATAAAGCTACCAGCAGGAATATAGAACAATTTCAAGGTAACAATGGAATATGCCCATTGGCTTTTGATCCGACGGCATTCTAGAAACATCACTGTGTGTATTTTTTTTACAATTATATTTCATCGGCCTTCAGACTCAAACAAGTATTATTACAACAAATGCACATCTCTTGATTCGAAACACGTTTCATTGCTTAATTGGATTAGAATCAACAAATGTTGTAGCATCCTTGTAAATTGTTTTTTTTTTGTTGTTGGTATCATAATTGAACCACATTGATTTAATTCATTTGAAATAGAGGAAAAAAAGAACTCAATAATCTCCGCCGATGGTCATTTTAAGTTTGAAGTAGTATTGATTTTGGCAAAAAAAACACAAGCAATGCAAATACGAATCACTTCAGAATAGACTTATATTTTTGTGCCATTTCGATTATACTAAAAGGCCACTGTTCTTGTTTGTTCAGCTTGTTCTTCGAAATACATTCAATAGTTTTTTCGTTTACGAATAAGAACGAAAACAATTTTTGCTAAAATTAATGCACAAAAAAGAAAGAAAAAAAATAAACCAAAAAAATACCAACGCAACCATAAAAATACATAGCAATCACATAGTTCGAAGTAACGATTGAAGCAAATCCACAAAATTCATTACTAAACAACATAGTATATGCAACGGCTGTACTGTAGCCATAAAAATGGTAATGTCTTTGTTTTGACATCCGATTGGATAGCTTGATATTTCAATTTACTTGCATTCAATACCGTCCTCTAATATATCCATTTAACCGTCCTCGATGTAAACACACTCAATAAATATAAATCAAAAATCGCTACCACATAGTTTTATTCACCACATACATACAGATACCGTCAGTGAAACAAGTAGAAGAGAAAAAAAAATGGCAGAAAAATTCCGATTGAATATCGTCTAATTACTGGTTAGCATAATGAAATGTATAAAATTTAAAATAGCTATATTGTAAGTAGATTACTTGTTGTTGACATCGATTTTCTCTTCTTTCTTTTCTTTCTCTCTATCGTTGAACGCCCGACAACAATGAAAACTGGAAAAATGTTTTTGCGGATATTTGATTAGTTCTGCACCAAAAAAGTCAGTGCATGCATAAAAAAAAAAGAGTACACAGTCAGTGATGTAAAAAATTGTGGTGACATTTGGCGGTGTAAACATTTAAATATATCATCTTTGGAAATCATAAATTCGAATGTGCTGCAGCCACAAAAACCACCATTCAATTGAAATGCGTATATGTCACTTGCGATGCATAATTTGATTGAAGTTGAGTGTTTTTCTTTTCTCTTTTCTCCTTTTCTCTCGATCTCTCTCACATCATGCCTATGCATCTCACTCCATTGACTTTCCACACGCCACAATTTCGATGGATATTACATTCTTTCATGCTAATGGCAATGGCGTGAAACAGCAGTACGAAAATGTGAACAGACGCAAAACGCCAAAATAACGATAAAATACCGTGAATTATATGTTGTGTGTTGAGCAAATTATTTTTTTTTCTTTTTTTTTTTTTGAAACAAAACGTTTTTCACGGCTCAAGCAACAAAAACGTATTGGATATTGATTTGAGAATGCGTTTGATGTGCCGTTTCGGTTCGCAATGAAATCGATAAACTTTAAGTGTCTGACCACAGCAATCAGTGTCGATTGGCGAAATGAGCGAGTGAATGAAACAAAGTGCGGGAAAAAAGAGAAGTGTGGAAAAGAAATAAAAACATATCGTACGCATAATATATATGTTGGAAACCGAAACACCAAATCATTGGCATACAAAAACAAAACCACGTTTGATCGATGAAAAGAGCTCATAACCGTTCCGATGAAGACTCAAATGCCACAAAACACCGTGTAACAAAATAAAAAGTTCGCGTGTCGATGACAACAACGATGCATCGATTTCAATATGCAACAACCGGCATGAATGAATCGAAGAAGAAAACTATAGGCCGTTATTCTTTTATTCATGTTTTTTTTAACACAACACCAAAAGAAAAAAACGCTAAAACCTGCGAGACCAATGCGACTGACAACACAAAAGTTTTTGCGGAGTCTTTTCTTTTTCCCATTGAGCGTAGGTTTTTCTTTGTGCTATTCAATAACCCAAATAAATAGTTTTCGGTAATTTTTTTTTTTTTTTTTTTCAATTTTTCCAATACTGTTTGCAATGAACTTTGTTTTCGATTGAATCAATGTTCGCTTTTTTATGTACACGCGCGGTGTACTGGACTTATTTGCATTTCCTTTCTGCTTTGCCTATGAAATGATTGAAGGCGATTATGAAAATGAAAAAAAAAAATCAAAACCCAAAACGTCTATCGCCAACAACAATTACATGCATTTATGTTAAATGGTTCTCAATAGTAAAAAAAGCGAGTACGGATCAGAATGAATAAACCAACGAGAAATGAGACAAAAAAAACATGGGTGTGGGTTGAATTTGAGCATACACAATGAACTCGCAACCAAGACATCAGAACAAAAAAAAAAAAAAAATGAAACAAATCGAGAAAATTATGAAGATCGATATTAATGCTTCATTGATTAAACGTCCAGTTCAAAACGCAGCAAAACAAGTCAAGCGCGTTGAGTAGGCGCTTTATTCCGACGAGGTTTTTTTTTCGTTGTTTGACATGAATTTGATTATTCCTTTTGAAATAGCATTAATTGGCGGTACGTTTACAAAACATTATGAAACAAAATGAACGTAGCGCCGTTGGCAAAATGTCTTGAATCGAAGCAATTAGTCAAATGGCCATTTCAATCTGTCATATGCAATTTTTTTTTTTTTTTTTTTCATTATCATTTTACTATTGAGCTGAAAATAATGAATTCATTTCTTCCATTATAATTTGTTGCGATGCATCGTAGAACACGTAAAAAGACATACACAGATTCAATGGAGTCTCAAATAAGAACATTGCTGTACGATGATGGCTATCAAAAGAGTTATTGTTTCGGTTTATTTCATTGTTTATGATTTTCTTTTTGATTTCTAGCTCTCATATAGCGACCATGGCAATCATTTTTCCATGTCCATTGTATGCAAAAATATCGATGATTTCCTAGGAATGGCTACAAATGTAAATCCATACGACGTAATCTTCATAAGTTGTTTTTACTTTTCTTTTCTTTTTCTATTTTTCATTGATCAAACTATGCCTTGTTCTATGAATCTCCACATAAACTCTAAATCGATCTTTACCGTCCGTTTGCTTAAATGAATGAATGGATTGCGTTGAATGCGCGCGCGAGCCAAGATGCACCTTAATTTCATTCGGTGTATTTCCTGCGTTCTCAAAATAGGCTGGGTACAAAGCGTTATTCATTGGAATATAAACAATTTTAAGACATTGCTATATCACTCATTGATGTTGTGTATAGCACAACGCGATTACGTTTAATAACACCAAGAAATACATCACAAAAACATGGAATAAATCGTCTGTTTCAAACAGATTGAGTGAAAAAGAGAGACGAATGACTGAGTGAGAGAAAAAAAACAACTAACAACATCACATATGCGTAAATCGATGAACAAACAAAGATAAGTGCAATTCTATTGAAGATGTAAGTTGTTTCATTCAAATGAAGAAAAAAAAAAATATTATCAAGAAACAGAAAAAAGCCATCGACGACCAAATCACAGTTAAACTACATGTTGGCCTTTTAATTGAGTGGGCGAATCAATAATCGTTTAAACTATTCGCGTTCAGGTCTATAACCAAAATGGAAAATCCATTGCTCGAAATCCTGCGCTTAGCCGATTCGATTAATTAAATGATCAAAATGTTCAAGAAAACTTTGAACTGTGTGTCTGTTTACGGTTGAGTGAGTCGTGTGTACGCGTGCGACAGACAGATAGAAGGAGAGAGACAAAGAGAGAAAGAGTGCATATCGCAGTGCCAGTACTCGTGTACATTAAATTTCATTTCCGTTTTTGTTGCTTGTTGCTTTTGGGTTTCGGTTCTTTTTGCTAATCGCTCGAAATTATGCCAAAATGAAATGAAAAGAAAGACGAAATAGAAAGAAGAAGAAAAAGAAAAAGAAAAAGATGATTATTACAGAATAAGGTAGATACAGACCGCGACCGAAAGAGTGAACGAGTGGTTAACTGACGTGCGCGCTTGCTTCATCACATTACACGCGCAACATAATTTTACGTACCTACTCGTTTGCATAAGTGAGCACACGGGCACAAATAAACACCAATTTTATTACCATAAGCAATACAATACAGTCGATATTCGATGTGTTCAGTACGCGAAAGACACAAATGATCCGAAGATTCGACCAAACAGCCATATAGATATTATGTGCTTTGGTTCCCCTTTTTTCCCATTCTTGTGTATGATATTTTCATTTTCTTTTCTTGATTTTGTTTCGTTCACCTTTTAACAGTGCAATGCGTTCGTTCATTCATCGTTTTATTTTCGTCCGTTCGTCGGATTTTTTTTTTATCTCTCTCATTCGCTATTTTGATTTTATTTTGTGTTGATATTATGATCATTACATGCATTATTATTACATGTAACATAATTTCGATGTTTTCGCTGTTGTTCCTTCATTTTACGATGGTTTTTAAGGTGTGCTGCTTGATCTGGACTTTTCATGGTTTCGTTTGCATCGTTATTATCACATTACCTCATACTGAAGTCTTTTTCTTTGTGAAGCACTATTCTTCGTGTTTTTTTTTTCGTTGCCCTGTTAATCATTTTTCGAATGAGTACAAAATGAGATCTGGCGACACCGATTACAATACCTCAAATGATTGATGCAATACACACCGCGCTTTCAATTCAATTACCAGAACATCGATGATATTTCACTTTGAGTGTAGGCATTAATGTTCAATTTTGTTTTCTTTTTTGTGTGAATAATAATGTGTGTACGGTGATGTTTTACATCCGATTCAACGCATCATCCATTCCAATTACTATGTGGCAAATGATGGACTCACAAACGTATTCACAGCAAGTGTATTTTTTTCTTCTTTTCACATTTAATTTTTTCATTCTTCAGGCTTCAAAAGCAATTTTTGTAATGCAAATGAGAAATGTTGAAGATTCGAATAATTTGGTGATATTTTCGATCAGATAATATTCA
The DNA here is from genome assembly GCA_029041755.1 of Resseliella maxima. Taxonomy (NCBI): domain Eukaryota; kingdom Metazoa; phylum Arthropoda; class Insecta; order Diptera; family Cecidomyiidae; genus Resseliella; species Resseliella maxima. The sequence goes on from JAQOWM010000106.1 coordinate 596,692, forward strand.
AATGTTTTTGATGTTTTACAATTGTTTTGTTCTTTTTTGAAAAAGACAAAATTAAATTCAATTAATATCAACTGGACTTGAAGTGAAATAACACACAATTTTCGTTCTCTATTTTCTTTGCAAAAAGTTTAAATTTTCAACAATTTTCTTTTCATGCAATGGTATAAAAGGTGACAAAAGTTTATCCACGGCAAAACGACAAATGATGATATGGCGGTTATTTAAAAGCATTTGAATAAGTGTACAAATCGAAAGGAGTTGAAAGAAAGGAAAAATTCTGACGACAATATGCTGGCGAAAAACAATTAAATATTTCGTGGATCGATGCTGGCTAGCGATTTCACCAATATTTTCTTTTTCAACTTTTCTTTATGTCAACCATTACGGCGCACGTTAAATAAAACGAAACTTTCATGTTTGTCGATTGGCGTTGTTATTATACGAAACTCACTTTGATACGAAACGAAACAAAAGACTAGCGACCAAACTTTGTTGAAAACAAAAACTCGGTGACTCTTATCTAAATTTAATTATTTGCGTTGTTGTACGCTATCCGATAAGCCTATTTTACGATATTGCACCACTGAAAAAGTTCAAAAACAATTTTTGAGGGAAAAAAAAGATGGTACGTTTTTGTCCAGTTTTTTTTTTTTTTGCTGCTTGCTTTCATTCATCGTTTCGCTGCTCGGTTCTCCAAAAAACATGTGTTTTGACTGAGTGAACAAACTGAATTTTTGTCCGGAGAGAATTTCATGTTTTGTCTAAAGTTTTTCGCTAAAATTCAATTTTCACTTGAAAGAGCACACAGAATATTATGGGTGTACATTAACAGTCACTTTTAAAATAAGACTCGAGTTACGTAATTGTGAAATCGATGAAAATTGAGTGCTTTTACCACAGAAAAACACACCGTTCACTTTGAAAAATTGGAACGGATGTGAGGTGTTATTTGATTTGTATGTTTACACAAGATTAAATTGAAACGAGACGATAGATTTCTATCATTGATTCGCTTTTTACTTTGAAAACAATTTTCATTCTTCCGAATGAGTGAGTGCTTAGATTCATTTCATTTTTTCTTTTTAATTTATTAGTTTTGAGCATTAGACAAAAGGATGAGCACCAAAAAAAAATCCATTTACAAAATTCTGGCGAAAAATTCAAATCAATCGACCAAGCATTTTTAATAATGGATCGTGAAAATTGGATGGAAAGACGTCGTTTTCGCTTGATTTTGATCAAACAATAGAATTATTGGTACTCTATCAATCGATCATACAATTATATTGTCATAATTATTATTCGTTATAATCAATTTGAAATCTTCCCCTTTCTTTTTGAAATTTAATATACATTTCCTAATCTATTGAATAAGTGTCTTCTTCTTCTCTACTTCTTTTTCTTCTTGCTTATCTAGAAAAAGTGACATTAAACATTGAATATGGCACGAAATACACAACAAATTTAACGCAATTTCAAATCAATTGTAATCTTAAAAAAGCATCAATGTTGATCGATACAATGGCAATGATGATGATGACGACAAAAAAAAAAATAGAAAGAATATTGATTCATTGAACAAAAGGAAGTATTGGACGATTTTTTTTCTTATTTCGTTGTTGTTGTGCCCAAATGGGAAATATGACACACCTTGAACGAGTTTCTTTTTTTCTCTCTCCATTGAGACTTTTTTTAGCGCAAAATCCATTGTGAACTGTGTGATGTTTCGTTGTCTATTTATTGCAAGTGAGAGCCACAGATTTACAGAGAGAGAGAGAGAGAGAGAGAGAGAGAGAGAGAGAGAGAGAGAGAGAGAGAGAGAGAGAGATGGCAAGAGAGAAAGATCATTTCGATATGAGTTGGTTTGCTAACGATAGAACCAAATAGGGTCGATTAGCTTACAATCCGTAACCATTGAATTAAGCGAAGGCGCGTCGAATTACTCATTTTTTTTTCTTCAGATGAATCACTTTTGTTCAAAAATGTGAATTCACAGTACGGTTCATTGTATGCGACATTTATGAAAAATCATAAGAAGCAATCGAATAGATCAACAAAGCAATTGACTATTAAACGCCCAATCATTCAATATGCCACATTTCAATTGGGATTTGGTTACGGCCAGTTTTTTTCTTCTTTCGAATGCATAAAATTATGTCGCAAAACTGTCTGTTTTCCATCAATTATACTGAAATAATGAGTCTGGTACTCATTAGGAGATTTTATTTAGATAGAGTGAGAAAGAAAGAAAAAATGTTATATATCGCCGTAGCAACGATAATATTTATGCATCCCGTATCCGGTTTGATGAGATAAAAAAAATGGTCATTTGAAAAAATTAAATCCTTAAAAAAAACTCACAGAATGAATGAGAGATTTACAGACCTTCACTGTACCATACGGAACATAACAAATATACACAGAAATCGCAGACGTGACAATTAACGCCATTCGACAATGCGAGAAATAAACGAAAGAAAGAAATGAAAAAAAAAGTAAATATTTTCATTTCTTCGTTGTTCTGTTGAAAATGGTGTGGAAAAATGTGTATGTGTACGACGGACGCGCAATGTAAAATAAATAACGAATGTAAATTAAACAAAACTAAAATGCAGTATTGCATTTGAATGATGAACCGGAATGTGTGGATCGTATGAACTTTTGTTGAGCCGTCGTTTTGTCGAGATCCATTTGAATTTCCATTTGGACGCGAGATTTATTTTCCGCGTTTCACCATCTTCATTCGTTTATTCTTATTCGAATCCTTGAGGCATTTTTACAGCTTGGTGACCTCTTGTGAATACGAATGAAATCGAAAGAGTGAAAGGGAGAGAAAGAAAGAGAGTTAGAGGGAGGGAAAGGAGAGTGAGGTGTGAGAGAAAGAAAGAGAAAGAGAAGAGAGAGAGAGAGAGAGAGAGAGAGAGAGAGAAAGAGAAAGAGAAGACGAAAAAAATGCATTCATGGGATACAATTTATTTTTGTGCATCACATTGATGGTTAGTGCGTATGACTGTATGACCAGACACGCTGAAAACATATGCGTCACACATGTTTTTCTCAAAAACTTCATTCAAATGTAATAATAACAAAATGCTACCGAAAAGTCAAGAGCGAGAGAAAAAAAACCGTCCATTTATGTATCGTGATTTCATGAGAAGCGCAATGTAATAAATGTGGTCAAAGGATCGCGTTACGACGGTTAATTTTATTTGATTGTATTTGTGTCTGTTTATTTGTGTCTTGATGTGTGTTTGTGTGCATTTCATCGTTGCACTAAATTTGTTCAACGTTTAACATTGAATTTGCATT